>OZ012548.1:36429840-36896170 GCA_963935595.1 Schoenobius gigantellus
CATTTAATTCTATCATAATTTGTTATTTTTTTAAAGAAGTGTCCATAAAGTCATAAAGACCTTTTTAATGTTTCTTATAATGTTATGTCACTTGTTTCACTGTTATAGTTGCAGCACGACACAAAACTGCACTACACTACATAGGACGGCTTTTTCCGTTTTAGTCTTTTTATTTTATTTGTGTAATCGAGAAGCTGGACATCCTCCACATGTTTTTTATTATTCCATCAACGAACTCTAAGGTTGCCCATTAGTGATGTTCCTTAGCACCTTATTCCGGAATCGTTTGATAATACATCTGTTGATTTGAGTGGTATAGGCCCAAAGCTATATTCCATAAGTCCACACTGTCATAAAGACATCGATATAACAATAGTTCGTTAGCTATTGCTAATGAGAAGTCTTCTTCCTATTACATGTCTCTGTATCGTACGTCGGTTAAGCTGTTATTTTTTTTCCTGGACTAAATAAATTAAATAATTTTTTTCTCTTTATTTGGGTAAAAAACAGTGACAAAATTTGTAAGTAATACAACATAAATTATACTAAAAATTCGTAATTTTGACACCAACAACTTTTACCACGAGTTAAATTAATAAAGTGTTGGTATACAGTAGAGATTTATTTACAGTAGGTACTGGAAGTAATAATTACGTATTTAGCTTAGTAATTATTACTAGTGATGTGTCGTCATATATTATTATATACGGGGCGTCCCAAGACTATCGGGCATGAAGGGAAAGTACCTTAAATATCGTAGATAGGATATTTTGCTTTAAGAAGACTTTATGTTATTTTTCAAAGTTAGTAATACTGCATTTAAAGATTTTCTAAAAATTACTTGCTTCGTCTGGGAATCGAACCGGCTTAAATGTGTAAAAAAAATCAGCCGTATTTTTATGATGCCAATCGAAAGAATGGCCAAAAACAATAAGTCCTCTTAAGTAACATAGTATCTTAAAAGAAAGGAATAACGTTTTATTAATCATTTTAATCGAATTAAAACATACTTGAAACCGCCGAAGTCAATTGAGTACCTATTTTTTGTCAATTAATTAATTAAATGCTCAAAATGTGATCCTTCTTGTCTTATGCAAATCGTCAATCTTTTAACAAGTTTACTGCCTGTTGATTTTCTTATCATATTATGGTGAAATACTCGACATGATATGTCTCAATTCTGTTTGTCTCAAAAAAGTATTTAGAAATACTTCAAATTTTAAGAGACGAGATAAGAAATCTCTCCCTGGCGGAGCAACAAAATTTAATTTTCCAACAAGATGGAGCTCCGGCTCATAATAGTCGAAGAGCAGCAAAGTTTCTGGAGGAATGTTTTCCTACTTGGATTGGTACAAATGGACCGATCAGATGGCCGGCAAGATCCCCAGATGTAACTCCGTTAGATTACTTCTTATGGGGATATGTGAAAAAATTTCTATACAAAAAGCAATACGACAACGTGGCCGAATTACAAATAGAATTGAGCCATATCATGTCGATAAAACTTTATTCCTTTCTTTTAAGATACTATGTTACTTAAGAAGACTTATTATTTTTTGTCCATTCTTTCGATTGGCATCATAAAAATACTGGTGATTTTTTCCTGATGAAGCAAGTAATTTTTAGAAAATCTTTGAATGCAGTATTAATAACTTTTAAAAATAACATAAAGTCTTCTTTCAGCAAAATATCCTAACAACGATATTTAAGGTACTTTCCCTTCATGACCCATAGTCTTGGGACGCCCTGTATATGAGATAGGTCTTTCTATGTCGAGATAGATTAGACTTTAATGAGTAATGAAGGGTTAAAATAAATATATCAATACAAAAAAAAAAAAATTGTTCTTTCTCATTTCTTTTTCTACTTTAGCTCAGCGAAAAAATAAATACAATTATTGATTGTACGTTCGGGTTGGTTTTCGGTAGCCTAATTAGTCATGGCGGCAACACGGTACGAGTATGTTGAAATAGATTCGACTGCTGCCCGGTTCCCTGCCGCGAAATCATAATCTGACGAAAGGACCCCCCATAGAGGGGAGGTGTGGGTTGGCTGGGTTTAATCCAGCGGGCCACTTCGTGTGGCCACCCGCTTCATGCTGGGAAGGGCGAAGTCCCTTCTTCCTATGTTAAGAAGAGGTGTCGCGCAGCTAGAAGCCGTTTCCGGCGGCTACTTCTGGTAGTAGTACGGTTGAGGCGAATTTCTCTCTATGGCGCTTCGCGCCCGTTGGGGATATCCCCGAGCTTCGGCTCAGCCGCGCGGCGGTGGATCCAGTGGGGTCTGCCATCGGGCAACCCGTTACCCGCACCGTCACCGCGTCGGGCCGCGTGGAAGACAACCACAATAAAAAACCAGTTTTTTTTTATGTAAGGTCCGGCAAATGACCTCCTCCCGCGTGGGACGAACGACAGAAGAAGGAATCTTGGAATTTCTTGGTACGGTGTGAAAAGGAGGACACAGTGTACGGATGACTCCGAAGGCCCTTACGCGTGTTTCTGTTAAAGAATGGAGAGGGAGGGATAAGGTTAAAGAGCTCCTCAGAGCATTCCCCATGGAACATTCGGTAAAAGGCGCTAAGAGAGGCGGTGTCACGACGAAGTTGTAGAGGCTCGAGGGTGTTAGTTGCCTCTACATCGCCAATTATTCGAATAGCGCGACGCTGCAATCTGTCCAGAGCATCGAGGAGGTACTGAGCGGAGCCGTCCCAAAGGTGCGAGCAATATTCCACGCAAGACCTAACCTGAGTTTTATACAGCAGGCATAGTTGGTCCGGCGCAAAATACCTACGCACCTTGTTTAGGACACCGAGTTTCCGTGAGGCAGCAGTTATAACGGATTCGATGTAGTCTCTGGGGTTCAGATCGCAGCGAATGTTCATTCCGTGCAAGGTGATGTTACTCTGTGTGTGAAGGGTTGTGCCCTGAAGAGAAGGAGGGGGGAGGAAAGGTGACCTTTTCGCCGAGAACGCGCACACCTGTGTTTTCTTAGCATTGAACTCGACAAGATTGTTGGAACCCCATTCGGAGATGAGGTCCAGCGTCTTGTTGAGTTGAGTTGCGGGGTGTAAAGCTTGCGCCGCTCCACAAAGCTGCAGAGCCAGACGGAGAGTCCGGCAACGGACATGTCACAGGCAGGGGATCAGCGGGAATAACGCCTGGCTGTTGTCCTCTTCCCCCTGTCTTGTGACGGACGGAGGTGCTGCTGGGGGGGTTTTTAGTGGGTAGGCCCGGGCCGAGTACGGTTTGGGGTGTCCCACATATCCTCGTGGTTTGGTTCGACCACGAGGAATGCGTTAATGCATTTCCCCCCCTCGCAACAAAAGGTTCGACTGCCACCCGAGATAATTTTTTTAAAATGTACTGATTTATTTATTCTTCAATTGGTAACACCAGTGTGATCACGTGTTTACATATACAACAGATCCATTCTGCGTGATTTTCGCAATAACAAAGTCAAGTCAAGGCCGCGAGCAAATATTTCCTCGTGCTTACATTGCGAATGGACACTAAAATTTTCAACAAGTTTCACACACGAGAATTTTGTTTTTTTTTATCGAAAATATAAAATATACTGTTTATATACTGTTTACAATACAATCAATGTAACAAAAACTAAAACTATCTGAATATGAATGGTCGCGCACTTGGCCCTAGTGACCAAAGCCACAAATAATGGGCCGTCAAGACTGGTCGTGGTCGCGTCGTGGCCGTCTAGTGCGCGAGGTCCCTTACGACTTTATCAAACAGCTGGCGAGGCTGGGCTCGACGCGACGATACCTTGGTAAGATTTTATGTCTGTATTTCATAGTTTTTACAATAGTTGTAGCACTTGTTACAGAATGCCTTTATATTGAAATATGTTTAAGGATGAAATATTATGTAAAATTAGTGACAATAACCTTTGGTGCGGTCTTTTACCGATCTGCCCAGCCAATGCACTAACCCGTCACTACGTTATACTGGCGCCCTGGCATCCAACGTGGGAGAAAACCCTATACCAACCGACCAGGGAAAAATATTTACTTCTTGGTATATAACCGGCTACGTAATTTTATTGGTAATGTACAAAAAACAAATGTTAATACACTTTAATCATCCTGCCCACCCATAGCACTAAGCCGTCTCCACGTTACACTGGCGTCACGAAAAATAAACGATTTCTCGTGCTCTTTTATCATCCTGCCCACCCAACGATGCACTAACACGTGTCCGTTACACTGGCGCCCAACGTGAGACCGAATCTTACACCAACCGGTCTGGGAAAGAATATTTACATCCTTGTACTTGTACCTGGCAACGCACTTGGTTTCAAAGAACAAATTTTTCTCAGTACAGTACCCGGTTTTGTGCGAAGAATTTATTTTACTTGTACATTGCTAGTAATTCATGGTAATTCAGTTATGAGGTACAAGGAAGCCAACGTGGTGCAGGTGACCACTTCCTCCTGGTCTGTGGAGAGACGCATGCCCAGCAATAGGACTAAAAACTAAAAGGGTAAAGTAGTAATGATGCCTAAAAGATTAAATTACCAAGCCTGTATTTGCTTACATTCTACACGTAAGATTTCATTAGTTTCCTTTTTAGATTTCAGTTTACTACAAAAAGATCGATATGGTCAGTTACAAAATATGTATACAAGACTTTATTGACTTAACAACAAAGTAGAGTAACTGCCTCCGTGGTCTAGTAGTTGACACCACTGGGTGCTGATCGGGAGGCCCGCTTGGCTAGCTACCACTGTCTTATCTAAGTTTATTGTCATAATAACAATGTTATTAGTATTGTTGGTTGTGTTCCGAAAATTAATGATAAGATTGCCAATTCCTCAGCTGTTGAGAAGTTAAGGTGAAACTCGTTTTCATGTTCGGCCTTATCTTCACTTACTATCAGGTGATTAAAGGACAAGAGCATCCCTGTTGTGAGTAAAAATGAGGGTACATATTTTTGTAACTTCAACCGTGAAGATCTTTTCGTAGTCCAGTCGACTATTATGAGTAAAAGAGAAGTTGACTTTACCATGGACCAAATTTAGTCCATGACTTAACCTGATAAATAATTGGGAGGCTTTCGTGAGAAGAAGAGGCAAGAAACTTTTAATTTGATTAAAACGACAAAAAATAATCCCTTCCAACATTCTGCTAAATCACCATTTGTTTGTAAACCTAATTAAAAACTATACTGAATTATAAATTTCTTGTAAGCCGAAGGCCCGTTCTCATTTTATTGACAAAACAGCCTATTGAATTAATCAGGCTCAATCAGTCTTGCGCTATTTATTAATTACAAGGCCGAACTTAGGACATTCAATTTTGTTGACGTAGCGTATCCGTTGCTAGGCTTTATGTCATTTTAATTCCTGTTTACAATCTCATGACATAGGGTCATTTAAACAACATCATTGTTTATTTCTATCGAGTATAATGTAAGCAGCTATTAAGGCGCTACTTTTCCATTTTTGCTCATTTTCGATTTACTGTACCGCTACAAATATAAAGCATACAGCTGTAAAACTAATCATATTTCTGTCTCTAAGAATGTTATCTTAACATTTTTAGAGACAGAAATATAATTAATAATATTTTACTCGATAGGAAAAAATCCAAAGATCACTCTTTTCAATATTTTAAAACAGCTGTGAATCTGAAATACAATAATTAATGACATAAAAGTTTTACCAGTAGACGTGCATTTTTATTGTCTAGATAATTGTAAAAATACATTTTTTATTTTGTATCCTAGTTCTTCAAAAATCGATTAAAACGTGTAAAAAGTAACGTTTTAGTTCTACTTTATTACCTTGCAATAAAGCAGTTGCCGTGCATGAGTAGATTTCCTGAGAAACCTCGCCTTAATAAGCAAATTTTGTTTATCTTAAAAATGAATAAACCTTTTTTAAATAAGTGTATTAGAATACTATTATCCTTTTCCTTTTCATGTGTTTTTTGCACCGTTTTAAAATTTTCTTCCCTACTTTTAATTGAATTCAAATTCAACATCTTTTATTAGATTGGACTATTCCTAATCACTTTTGCTTGTCAAAGAAGCTACGCTTATAGTTCACAAGTCCACGGCGAGAGACCTTGTACCGAAAAGAATGAGAAAGGGCCATTTTTTGTTGACAGGTAGAAATCACCTTAAGACATTAAGTCTGCTAATTGAACGCCTTTTTTTGCTAAAAAATAAAGAAAAACAAGAAAGAGAATCTCTGTGTTTAAGTAAGTATCACACTTAAAATATAGGTTTGCTTGGATAAAATGTCTAAGGGCCGTTCAATCGTGAGTTAAATTTTATTTCAGTAATAAATATGAAAGTTATAGCTTTGTTTAGAAAACTTGTTGGATCGCCATATTTATTCAACAGTTGAGTTATCTGACTGTCAAAAACTCGGCCCTAAAGGAAATAAGCTTACCTAACAGACTTATGAAATGAATGTAATCCTTAAAAATTGTGGTCTCTAGAAATAAGTAAACAAAATATACAAAACATTGTTGTTTTTATTCCGTTGCTTGTAAGCCTGCCCATTGTCCCGGTAGTTTGACTTGCTGACGAGTACGAAGGTAATTTTGATCATAACGTACATTTCATGCTTCCTTCTAACTAAAGAAACCTCTAAGAGGCTCTACCCCTTATTCGATTAAACTTCGGTTAAAACTGGTGCGCATAAAATATCCTTGTCGTCTTGGTCAGGATGTCGCGCGTAAATATTCAGAGTAGTTCAATGCAATGACGTAACCGGCGTATCTGTGCCGTGTGGGCACAGACCTCGTTGAGACACAATAGCGCCAGTTGAGGTAATCACCACCGTCCGCTCCAAAGACGGCTGCGTCGTCAATAGGAAATCACGATTATGCTTCAAAAGGGATCCTGTGCGGAATTGGTGAATGAGCATTTCAAACTGATCAACCGTTTTAAGCCACTGGCTTGAGAGATCTTGAGATGACAGTTTAACGCATAGACTTAGTATATAGTCTATGGTTTAATGCCTGTACATTTGTCATCTCAAAACGTCAATTTTACTCGTAATTGCCGCTGGCAGTAATTACTACCAATTTAAGCGGCTTCATCACACCATCTGTCCAAATACCAATTATTATCTTCCATTTATTATTGTTTGTTTTTTGTGTAATAAGCATTTTCTTTATTATTTTGTTATGTGCGTATATTTTTATTATTATCAAATCAATTTTTTCTTTATTATTTAATCTTCTTCTGCTATACACTTGAATATATTACAATTTCTCCCAACGGGTCTGTTGGAAGAAATTCCAAGAAATGAATTAAGCAATTCCTTTGTACATTTTGTCTTACTGTGATTTTTGTGTTGTCTCACTTAGGCGTGCAAAAATTTTTAAATAAAGAATGAAATTACAGTTAAATGTACTTCACAAGCTGTTGCCGGTGATTTTGTCTCCGTGAAATTCAGTTATACCGTGTGTATTGGTAAAGCGGTTAAAAAGTTGTGGCGAAAGCGTAAAAGAGAGACGGACAGAAAGACAGAGTTGCTTTCGCATCTTGATATTTGTAGGGATAAGTAGGGATCACATACCAGTTGGCGAGGACTTTTCCCTCCAGAACGTTGTTAGCGCCATGCTGGAGGGAGAGTACGCGTGGGGTGTGGTAAACTCTTTCTGCGTCGAAGTTATGACGCAGAAGGAGACGGCGGAGAGGGCTCGGGAGGATGACCCCTTGGCCGCTCCATGCCGTCGCAGAAGAACAGGGCGGAGAAGGCGGACTTACGCACGCCTTTTACCTCCTGACGGCAACCAGCAGGGTCCAGGTCCGGGAAACCCGGACTCTGCATTGCACAGGTCGCCGCCAGTAGTTGACCCCCCGGATGCCTCGAGGAATATTCAGCCTTCCTATTTTGGGTGTGTGAGAGGGGCTCGCCATAGGCGAGCAGACACCGACGAGGTCGTGGAAGTATTCGATAGAGTTTCCATGACCTTGTCAGGTAGTGACACGTCCCTCCTCGACGTACCCTCCTCATCTAATGATGGAGAGGATGCGGCGGTGATGGACGTGCTCGCGCCAAGGTATTTGTGAGGGGGCATCGTTGGGTTTTAGTCGGTAGGCCACTGCCGCTGGGTAACACACTATCCCAGTGGCAGCGGAGAGTCCGACATAACCTTGCGTCTTCTCAAACGCGAGGTATGCGTAATGCATTTCCCAACGTTAAAAAAAAAGGGATCACATACCAACAGGTGACCTGTCAGTCAAATTACAAGATAGATAACATACACAACATGGATATAACACACACAATATGATAGTTAATGTAATTTATTCATTATTTGCAATTTGTTACTATTTCAAGCTGTCATCGCCTATAATTGTAATGGCACTTAGTTCATTTCAATCTGTTTAAAATTACATGTTATTATTATTAATGGTGTACATTATGTTGGTTGGTACAATAAACAAATACCTTACATCAAATTCTCCTTTACGATGATTGACTAGAATATTACAATATTTCCATTGAAGCTAAAGCATAATGTTTCCGGTTTTAATTTAAAATACTATCACAAGCCACCACCTACAGAACAAATGACAAATGACTTTAGACACGCAAGCGATCATTTTGTGTAATCACGATTTTGTAAGTAATTTAAAATATTTATTTGCTGAAATCTTGAAACTGTATAGTGTTGCTTCCAAATTGAATGTAGATGGTTGTAGTAAAATATTATGTGTTTTAGAAAATTGTATTAAAAATAATACTTCTGACAGTATTCGAGATAAAGCTTTTTATATGCTTGCGTTTTTTAACATTTAAGGTTTTACTTGTTTCGCCCTGTTGTTAGCTTTAATTAACGTTGGAAATGTTCGTATTGTTGATGTTGTGTTCTTGTTTTGTCAGTCTGTTATGAATTGTTACCATAGAGTTATGCCTCTTTAAATACTGATTGTACTATAATTGATATTTGATCGTTAAAATCCGTAGTCCACCAAAATCCACAGCCAAATTCGTAAAATCAACTTCTGCCCTCGACATAATCTGTGTTGATATCAGAATAACAAGAAATTTGTGAGAAATTTAGGTTGTAAATTTAAGTTCTATCTACCTTAAATTTCATTCAAATGAGCTGTTTATGCGAGCTAGCATTACCATATGCGAACGTCATCATCATCATCATCACAGCTCATATACGTCCCCCACCGAGGGGTTCGAGCCTACCCTATGTTAGGGTGATTAGGCCTTAGTCAACCACGCTGGCCCAGTGCGGATTGGTCGACTTCACATACATCATTGAATTTCTTCGCAGATGTATGCAGGTTGCCTCACAATATTTTCCTTCACCGTAGGAGCGTCAGACAAATGTAGATATGAAATTCGAAACGAAAAACACATTGGTACATGGCGGGTCTCGAACCCCGACCCCCCGTTTAATTCAAAATGCGGACGCACACTAAGAAGGGATTTAAAAAAATTAACCCTAAAGGGATGAAATAGGGGTTGCAAGTTTGTATGGAAAAATCTTTAAATTAGCAACGATTTTGATAAAACTCAAGATTCACGCTCTTAAGAATATTTATTGGAATTCACCCCCTTAGGGTGCAAAATAGAGATTGACAGTTTCTATGGAAAATATTTAAAATCTGCTCCAATTTCTATGAAATTTATTTTCCGGACTTAATAGGCTACAAAATTATTTTTCCTAAGGGAAAATATAAATTCCCACGGGAAAACAATAATAACGCGGGCGAAGCCGCGAGCGGAAAGCTAGTCGCTTAATATGATATTAGTGAAATTACTTTATTGCGTTAGTGAAATATACAGAGGAAATTAAATTAAGTTTATAGAAGCATTTTTCATTGCCGACTTGGCAATAAAAAAAATCAAACTGGCTATATCTATATCTATACTAATATTACGACGAGTATAAAGCTGAAGAGTTTGTTTGTTTGTTTGAACGCGCTAATCTCAAGAACCACTGATTCAAATTGAGAAATTCTTTTTGTGTTGAATAGTCCCTTTATCGAGGAAGGCTTTAGGCTACATAAAATCACGCTACGACTACTAGGAGCTGAGCAAATGTTGCAAAAACGGGGAAAAAAAATATGGCGAAATGGCGAAACGTAGTTCGAGGGCACAGCTAGTGGATAATATGTTTTGTGGCGTTGCGTGGCTTAGAAGGCATAGAATATCGAAATATCAGCTCTTATTCTCTAAATAAGAGCTGATATTTCGAAATAGATTCATTACAGCTGTAATGAATGCCACCCAAAGAAAACTACTTACTAAACTAGTAACGAATATAAAGTGTATTTTCATAACTTTGTATCGGCAATCGGTATTACCCAATAGGGGGGCTGATAAGCGTAATGAATACGAGTGATTCTATTAATTTATCATTTGCCTATAACATTTTTGTCCCTTTCAGTGTTAAATTAAGATAAAAGAAAATAACAGAAGCGATAGAAGCAGGACGGTATACAAGGTTGTTTTTTAATTATCACAAAAAATTTGTGTGCTTGTTCGGACAAGCAAACTGAATAACTTTCACTATGGGACCAACTTTGAAATCGCAAAAAAAATCAGCTGCAGCAGCCTTAAAATCATTAGCAGAACACGATAGAATAGTTTTTAAAAAAATTGTTTGTTTGTTGGTTTGTTTGTTTGTTTGTCTGTTTGTCCGGAAAGATCTCCGAAACTACTGGACAGAATTTGATATGGCTTACACCACAATGCTTAGAATTTTCCGGAAGAACATTTAGGTATAATTTCGTTTGTTTTAATTCACTTTTTATTTTTAGTGAAAAAATACCATATAAAATTTTCGAATTGGCTTTAGGTAGAAAAACAACATGGCGCACGTGAAATTATTTTGACAAGTCTGTCACATAGTACAGAGAGAAGGTATTTTCTTCCACGAAGGAAAGGCAATGGAACTACGCCATACAGCCTGATCTTAAGTAATTGGATTTCGAAAATTAAAAGGCAGGAATGAAATATTTCACATAGTACACATAAAATTTTATATTTTCTGTTAATGGCTGTGCCCAACTGGATTTCGCCAACCAAATTGTCTTTTTCTTATGTCGTACCGTAGTGGTAAGGCAAAAAGATCAAGCCATACAACCAATGTATAACGCATTTTTTATGATAATACTTATCGAGTGACCATAAAATTTGTAGATTGGTTTAATTCTTGACTAATTTTCACAAAATCGGTACAATTTTTGAAATATTTGAAATGTTGAAAAATGAAGATACTCTTTTCAAGGTATTTTGAAAGATGTTATATGTTTTTACATTAGGACTAAGGAATCAAACTCTTTCATCCATTTAAAACTATTAAAAGTAATAGATTAATATTGATAATTAAAAAAAATATCTGACTGCAATGTTCTGGGTTAAGCGTAGAGGGACGGGACAGGACTCTTGATCCTAATGTCTAAAATGACGGATCACATTTTTTTGGATCCACCCAAGGAACATGGATATCGAATGAAGAACCTAAAGAGTAGAACACATTGAACCTAGCCACGTTGACTTAATTTGACATGACTGCCGATAAAGTTCGTTTCCAAACCCAGCGATATGCATATCAAATGAAAGGTCTTGATGAGTAGAGCACTATGAACCTAGGAAAATAGCACAAAATTCAATATGGCCGCTGCTCAAAAAAACGGATAAAAGTTCGTTTCTAAGCCCAGCAATATGGGTATCAAATGAAAGGCCTTGATCAGTAGAGCACTATGAACGTAGCAACATTGACGTAAATTCAACATGGCCGCCGCTCAAAAAAGACGGATAACAGTTGCTTTTCAAACCCAGCAATAGGGGTATTAAATGAAAGTAGGCCCTGAAGGGTACCTAGAGCAGCCATGCTCTAAGTGTGTTCCGCGGAACCCTAGGGCTCCACAATACCCCTATAAGGGTTCCGCAATAATTTAGAAAAATCAAAACACCCTCTCTGGTCGTACTTTTATTATGCTTATTAATAAAGAATACACTTTTAAAAACTATTGTTTTATTTTAGGGTTCCGTCAAGTATTTCGCTTTCCAAAAGGGTTTCGTCACCAAAAAATGTTGAGAACCGCTTCGGGGCCTATTGGATGTTCGATGTTAGATGTTACCTGTGTTTAGTGTCCTTCGAGACCGTGATAATGCAACGATCGTGAACTAACTAACGATAGCTCCAAGTTTGTGTGTTGGATGTTAGTCATCACGGCGAGTTTGCTAACCGAACTATGCCAGCAACAATATATCGCACAGTACACGTTACAAAAACGGAAGTCTCAATACATTTTAAGGCTAACCGCATAAATACGTTTTTTCGCATTCGTTTTCTGAATGCGGGCATCCGAATGCATCAAATCTATACAAAATACTCATTGACTGCTGCACACGTTTGTTTTTATTACGAACGGAACACGTTCTGTACGTACGTTTAGGTAGAATGGTAGAAATCCCGAATGAGAAGAAACGAACGTCTGCGCTACGTTCACGAAACTCCGTGTCTGTATTCCGTGGTCGGATATCGAATACGGAAAACGTATTTGTACAGTAACCCCCCATTCATGCTATACATTAACTCTACGAAAACCGCCAGTATTACGAGCGACATAAGAACGGTTCAAAGGTCAAACAGTATAGCTTGACAAGGAGCTTACTGTACGACCAGTCAAAATTGGCCAAGTGGTCATATCCAAAAAATATATTTTGTTGGTGTTACCAACACCCATTATAAAATCTAAACTTTATTCGTATACAGTTCTAATTTATTAACAATTGTTTATTTTAATTCGAAACATGAATACGATAAAGATTATTCTTGCAACTGTGTAGTTCTTTCTACTGAAGAAGAATTTATTAATATTAATAATGTCTCTAAAACAATAATTATACTTAGTGTTTATAGTAATATGTAATGTATTTAATTTTGTGGACTGTTAGAAAAAGAAACTTACGAAAATTGTCCTAATTTCGAAATGGCCGATGCTCAAGAAAGGCAGAATAAAGTTAAATCATTATGGAATAAAATGGAGGAAAAAACTAAACACTGTGTTAAGTATTTTGATGGCGAAACGTAGTTCGCGGGCACAGCTAGTTAAAAAATAAACTTGTATAGACGCTTGATAAAATGTCAATGCGCAGCTCAATTGATAATAGCCGTCAGTGAAATGGTTTCATCTGGTCAAAGTTTAACCTTGATGTCAATTCGTTATTTTTCTAGAGCGCGTGATTCAATATTTTAGCCTCAGTGGTGTAGGGGCTAAGATCACTCAGTCTGGGGGCCAGGACTCTAGCCCCGATGGGGGTACAAAAGTTCCTGCTTTGTTTGGTTGATGGTAGGGCTTCTGCCTCCCTATCGTGTTTCGCTGTTCATGCTACGGGGGCTGAGCTTGCTTGCTAGCTTCCTCCGTCTTATCTAAGTTTGTTGCTATAATTACAATGATAATAACATTTGAGTGTTCCGATATTAAGAGATATGATAGCCAGCCAGTTCTTCAGTTGTTGAGGAATCCAGGTAAAGCTCGCTTCTATCTTTGGCCCTATCGTCACTTACCCTCAGGTGAGACGAAAGCAAAGCCAAACTTCTTTGTTGTGAACAAAATATTGCCTTTTCACTAGCGCAACTGAATGACAGCATGATCGCACGTTATGCTTCTGATAAACAACACTACCCGAGTACATCTCGATAGAACAATCGATTTTATGCTATAAGTACACAGCGTATCGCTAGTAGCTACATTTCTCGATATAGAAAAATCGATGAATCGCCAGTCAACGAATTTGAAAGGTCGTGATATTTGGGTGAGTTGCAGCTCGAGGCCTTGGTGGGACCTTTGGCAGAGCTGAATTATCCACGAGCTGCCCAATCGATAGGCTGGGGCACACCCGTGGCCGAGGCACGCTATACGGTCGGAGCGTGCTTCTTCTCAGCAGGTGGGCTCGTTCAAACGGAATGTCATTCAACCCAAAATTTTCATGTAAATCATAGACATGATGATGATACTATGATATACATGAAAGTTTTAGATAACGATAAAATATTTATTGGTTATTATGAAACACCGTGTATATCAAAACAAATAAATAAGGACTCGAAGCCCAAATTGACTTCGAGTGGTAGCAGAGAATAGTTTGGGACTACCAATCCAAAACAAACATCAAAGTTTGAAGTTGATGGCCGTTTAAACGCCTAGTAGGAGAATCAACGTCTTGTTATCTTTATTAGGTGTCGACGTAGGCGATCGATAACACTTAACGAAATTATTGAAGAACTGGAGTGTAATGATCACTTGCCAAGTGCCGTTGTTATTTTGCCACCAGAAAATGCTAATGCTGATATAAAAAAGTTGTAACACAATCTTTCAGGTAAGGTGTTTTGAAAAGTGTGTATCTCATTCATGTATGCAAAACTCTCTTCTCTATCCCGTTCTCTATTTTTCTCCGTCTCTGTGTCTATGTTTGCGCATAATATGTGTTAGTTCGAGAAGTTTGCGTCAAATAATAATAGAAAAATAAACACACTTATTACACCTGCTTCCGATTTTTTTCAGGCTCACAACTGAGGGCTAACAAGCTAACCTTATACATTATTCAGATAAGTCATTGGACAGTGAAGATGATTTGCCATCATCTGAATTTGCCAAGATAAGTTGCATAGCTACACTAGCTAGACATTCTGTGGCTCAAGACGCGGCGGGTCTAACTAGAGCAACTGTAACCGAACCGATAGCAAGTAGCTCCAGTCACTAACCTGAGACGATAGCAACCACCTCTGGCCATGAACCTTGCTCCTAGAGTACCAGTTCATCAAAAATATCAGTGGGGGAACAATAATCACAAACCTCTTGAGCTTCAACAGTGGGAAAAAGTTGCATAGGCCCTAAAAATTTGCAATGTCCACTTTATTATTATATTTCGATTGCATGTGTGACCAAGATTGTATTGATCTTTTGATACAAACATGTATGCATTTAAAAATAATAAAGTGGGTAATGTTACGATTGACAAAATGAAATGTTTTCTAGGCATTCTTTTATTCAGTGGTTACGTACTGGTCCCGCGGAGAAGTATGTGTTTGGGGAGAAGTCAACAGACGCAAAATTTGGGACTATGAATAGTGCCATGGTCAGAGATTTCATCATGGCAAATATTCATTAATAGAATTGGCAATGTTTTTACTCATCTTTCTAAGCATTATATAAAGTTCATATTAGCAAAAACTTGACTTTTAAATGTATACGTTTTATACCTTATCTAAGTAGTGGATCCTCCTACTGGGCGTTTAAACGCCCATAGCTTTCCCGATTTTCCAGGTGAGCTGGAATTTTTCTAGTATTTTCCTAAGTCAGAAGAACCGTAACTAAGCACATATCAAAATATTACTAACTTTGGAGACCACAAATAGTTTCAGGAGTATTTGGGTACTGGCAAATAAGCCAACATTATGCGGAACTTTGTTGAAGAAAGCTATACTTACACTTTTTTCGATTTTACTGTTTTATTTTTTACTGTTTGAAGAATACTGTTTTCAGAACAAATTTCGTTAATATTTGAGTATCTATTTTTTTGTTAATTTATGAATAAAACTAGTTCTCATGTGTGGCTTCGTTCACTTGCAGTGTATAATCGTCGCAAATGGTAAAAACATGAAAAATAAATCAACAATTATGTAAAAGGTTTGTAAATGTTACGAAGAAAATGCATTAGTGAACATGGGTTCAAGTCTGTGCAAAAATCCTTTTTAATAACTTTTTTGTTTTATACAACAAAGTTGACAAATAAGCAGGATGTTCACTTGATGGAAAGTGGCTGCAGTCACTTATAGCCACAGAACACAGAATTCGTGTTCTGTGCTTATAGCATAATTATGTGGCCTGTAAGATTTGCTTGACATTCATCCTACATTGCTTGATATTGCTTTAAGGCGCATAGTGCTCCCAATGACCTTGCGTCGATCGTCCCGCACTGATTACATAGGAGTGAGTGAGTGAGAGTGAGGGGAATATTCAAGCAAACCTTTACGTGTAAGATGAATTATTTCAATAAAAAATTAATAAAGGCGAATAAGAAAAATCTAAAAAGACCATCCCCTAGAATATTGTTCACTTTATTTATTGAAATCGAAAGTATGTGATTTAACCTAATATTTACGAAGCGATTAGGTTTATAGTTTTAAAATCGAGGCATGTTTGGGTCACATTTTAACCAAGTTTTAATTAATTTATCAAAAAATTAAAAAGACCATCCTCTAAAGAATGCGTTGAATAATAACATATCTTTTTTAAAGATTTTTTTATTCAATATTTATGAAGAGAACCGGTTTTTTCTGCAATGATTTTTTATGATTGACGTTACTATGCGCCTTAAATAGGAAACTTTTTGCTTATTTGTATACGTCATCTTCTTCAGGGGTTCCAGATAACAATTCACGGTCAAACAATTTGCCAAGTCACTCCACCTATACCAGCTGCTCATCGGGGCTATTGTGTAAGAATATTATAGTTATTTGTGCAAAAATTAATAAGCATAAAATTGATTTCTTTGCTAACTACCTACATTAACTTCAGCTATTTTCTCTATTTATAGCATCCGCATAGCGAGCTGGCTCACTTTGTCTCCTGTGTCGTGATACGGATGTATTACCTACCTATTATCTTCTCGCTAGATTATAACAGTGATTACTGATTTAAATTGATAGTTTTGTTAAATACAACCCTAATCTCCTACATATTGGTGGTGGAACAGGACTGAATTCCCTCTTTCTTGAGGAGGAGGAGGAGGAGGAGGTTTATGTTCAGCAGTGGGCGTGATGATTATGATGAAATTATTGTTAATGATTTTAATATAAATGAAGGCCTGCAGATACCTACCTTGACTTCTTCGTTATGCCCTTCATGGCCTTTTTGTGCTGCTGCAGCACACATAATTAATAATGGTAAAGCAGATATGGAGATATGATCCTGGGGTTCTGTCATATTCTTTGTATTATCTTTTGTCATTTACTTTCCTCTATAGGTACTTGTTTGTTTATAGTAAATTTAGTGTTGTGTGTCTGTGTGTTTGTAGATTAAATAAGCCCTTCTGCTCGCTTGCCCCCTATCCCATAAAATAAAGTTTCTTTTTTTTATGGGATAGGGGGCAAGCGTATTACCTGATGGTAAGTAATTACCGTCGCCCATGGACACCCGTAACCCCAAAGGAGTTGCGTTGCCGGCCTTTGAGGTGGGAATATGCTCTTTTTTGAAAGTTTGAAGGTTCTATCTAGGAAGTTTCTATCTATAATCTATCTAAGCTAAAAGTATGTTGAGTTTAAAAATCAAACGCATCGTCGAATAAATTCCTTAACGAATGAACGGTTTCAGGGTGACACTTTGAAACGCATACTGTTATTGTCAGAATTTCGATTCGCATACATCATATGGCATAAAAATCAAAAAGCATAATAATATTTGGCATAACATATCAATAGGCATAAACATTATAATGCAGAATTGTTGAAAGGCATAATATTAAAAATCATAATCTTTGAAAGGTATAATTTGGTTTGCCATAATTTTATAAAACATACTTTAAAACGCATAATTTTACTACGCATACCTGTTAGTATCCATAATCTTTTTTGACATAATTTAACTATCCATAACTCACTAAAGACATAGTTTTATAAAGAATAATAACTGTAAATAGGTATCCATAAATCTTCTTTGACATAATCAAGAATGTCTTTTTCTCCATACGAGGATTACTAATTATTAAAAAAAATTTAGTGCTATTTAAAACCGACTCAGTCAACCCCGACTCCACGTGATCTTGTCTGCCCTACCCCTAGAGTGTTATTCAGAACCGTAAAGGCACGGAGGGGTGAGGCGGCTTGCATGCTGAGGAGCAGGTGGCTATGAGCGAGCCGCCGCGGCTGAGGCTGGCCGGCGAAGCCGGCCATCAAGCCGAGGCTGCGGTAATGAGCGACAGCCATCTGCGACGATAAGCATGCGTGGGATCGCCAGAACCCCGCAATGCCGGAGCTATGGCAGAAGTCTTGCCTGCTTGCATGCTGCATGCCTGCTTGCATGCCAGCTTGCATGCATTCTGCATGTCTGCTTGCATGCTGCACGCCTGCTTGCATGCGAGCTTGCGTGCATGTATGCAAAATGATATTAATATTATTACGTGATTTCTTAACATTAATCGTAAATTAGAGCTTTATTATTGAGTTTTTTTAAACTCTTTCTTAATAAATAAGGTTAAATAAAAACAATAGTAAATAATTTAAACATAAGACAGTAAATTTAATCTGTTAGTTACGTATAGCAAGTATTTGCTTTTTGAAATTATGGTAATTGAGTTCGCTATGGATTTAAGGATTTTGTCAGTTAAATGCTTTTCAAATGTATGTCATTTGAATATTATGCCTTTGAAATATTATGGCAAACATAAATTATGCCTTTTGTTACTTATGCTTAATCATATTATGCCTTTTCATGGTTATGCCTTACATATTTCGGCCTTATAATATTATGCGTTATGAAGTTATGATATAAATACTTATGGCATGTGACGATTATGGCAATTAGCATTATGCATTTTTAGTTTATGACGAAAAACGTTATGCGTTTCAATAGGTAACCCAGTTTCAGATCTAATATTTCCTATATTCAAACTGACAAACTCAAACAATATGGTGTATATTGTTTGAGTCTCAGTTTATAAATACAGTTTGTAAATTCTCAACTCAATATACTGAATAAATACAGTTTGTAAATTCGCAATAATTTTATTTCGCTTAATTACAATGAGTAAAGTAAATAGTTCTTGTTATTGACACGTTTCGTAAAGGTAAATTTGAGGAATGTAATTGTGTAAGGAATAATCACGTTTTGTTACACTTCAATATCCAAAGTAATTTAACAAGTGTTATTATTCTTATAAATAACTAGCTGTGTCTGCGAACTACGTTCCGTTCGGCTTAGTACATTGTCACACTTAATTCAACAACTCAGTGAAGTTGTAATTAGTTTTAACCCCAATTGAACTGTCAATCGCTCAAATGTATTGTTCTAAAATTTTCCAGTTTTATGCGCAATTTTCTTAATATTTCCTTAAGTATTTTTAATAGTATTAGAATAGGATTTTATGAATTTTGATTTGATTGTAATATGTAAAACATTTACACATTGACAAGTTTTAACATATTATTATTTTTAAAAGAATATAATAAAAAGAGTAGTTATTTTAGAAACAAGATGTAGAAATAGATTTATCTTTGTTTTTTCACACTTTCTCTGAAATGAAAAGGCATCAACTACATGCGAACATTTAGGTGAAATTGAAATCAATGCCCGACCCAGTTTTTATTTGTAGGCAAAGGACGTCACCCCTCGAGTCAAATTCTACCGAAAATGTCTTATCATTCAACATTTTCATACAGTCTTATAATTTCTGGTCGCAAACGGTTCGTACCTATGTGAGCAGAAGTTTTTCTGTTTGGTTTGGTTGGTAGAAGGATTATTGAGCCTGCCTGGCTACCACCATCATACCTAAGTTCGTCGCCACAATAACAGTGTTAACAATATTGTAGTGTTTCTTCAATTACGAGTCCAGGTGAAGATCGCCTCCGTTTTTGGCCTTAGCGTCACTTACCATCAGATTAGATGGAGGTCATGAGCTGCCTTGTTGTGTGAAGAAAACGTGTAAACAGGCTTAACGCCATATTGTAATGCTTGTTTATAACTCATCACAGGTATTTTAGCTATTTAAAAGCGCTCTACAGTGCGCAGGAGAATTGGCATGGGCAAAAGCGCCATGTCTCAGCTTGAAAAAATCTGGAGAGATCGCAACATTTCCGTAAAAACTAAAACCAAACTGGTACGGACTCTAGTCTTCTCGATCTTTTCGTATGGCGCTGAGACGTGGACGCTGAAAGCTGCAGACCGCAATCGCATTGACGCCTTTGGGATGCTGGAGAAAGATGCTCCGTATCCCGTGAACAGCATTTCGGACAAACGCCTCCATATTGCGAGAACTCAAAATCTCCTCGCGGCTGTCATCTGAGTGTCTACGCAGAATCCTAGAATACTTCGGTCACGTTGCAAGGAAAGACGGTGACAACCTCGAGTAGCTCATCGTGACCGGCAAAGTTGATGGGAAAAGGCCTCCTGGACGCAGCCCAATGCGTTGGTCCGACCTGTAGGGGTACTCTTGAACCGAATCCGACGGATCGTCATTGAGATTGTGATTTTTCATACGCTTGAGTAACAACACTAGCGCCAAATTGGATCCGTATTTTCAGAAAATTTTATAATACTGAGTTTGGTTCACCCAAAATCCCCACAATACGGGGTCAATTTGGAGCCAATGCGCAAAAATAAGCGTACGAAAAATCACAATCTCAATGCTGCTCGATCGGATTCGGTTCAAGAGTAACCCTACAGGTCTTGACTCCACAATCCACAACGCCCTCCACGCAGCCGGAGATAGAAACAGATGGAGAAACATCGTACATGAGAAGACCCTCAACACTGAGGAATACGACTCAAGGAGGAGGAAAAGTGCTCTACAAAAAAATATTCTCCAAAACAGACACTAATTTAACGAGAACAAACGAATGTTATCCGGAGTAATGCCAATTATCAAGTGATTCATTCATTAACCGCACCGACAGAGACGGCACAACACGTCATGAAATGAGATAACATTCGTAAGAGATGTTCATTCGTAGTGATGAGATGTGAGATCGATTTTCGAAGTCGAGTTATTTGAGATATCTATCAACTGAAACTTGATTGGTAGAGTCACTCGAATAGAGGAGTCGTTCAAATGTTTGTATGTGCGTATTCGAGTTCCATTTTCATCCGGTTTTGTATAAGAAATAATCGATTTTGACACAGCACTTAATCGATTATTTTTATGGTGTTTCACATTCATTTTATAATTAAACCTAAGCGCTCTCGATTCCTTTATATACGTAGGTACCTTAGCGTTACGAATAATTTAGTGCGTTATTGGATAACTGCATTCTAAACATAAAACAGATTAATTTATGTTACTGGAGATAAGAGGTGTTGCTGTCAAAATGTTAGAGATGAGATCAAAATCGACTGATCTTGTAATGCCATGTGCCCTAAGATTGATGGTTTTTGAGTTATTCGAGATTTTGTTGTTTTTATTTACAATTAAATCGCAATATTAAATTAGTTATTAATAATAATTTAAGAGAAAATTTGAATTTGAAATAGCATTAACATTTTAAGACTATTATTATTATCAAAGGGCCTGTAGTTTCTGGCCATACAATTAATAGTTCTTTCGATTGTCTTCTATCAGATAACACCTAAACATCTGGAATAAAAATGGAAGTTAAGTTTATTTTTATAATGGTCAAATCTGGATATTCTTAAACGAGAACGATGTCGAATAACTAAAAAACCATTAATTTTAGGGCACAGCATTATACGATAAAATCAGTTGCTATTGACGCATACGACGTTAAGACGTTATAGATTAACGTCTTAACGTCGTATATATACGTCACATTTCCAGTGACTCTGTATATTTCTAATAATATTATAATCTTGGTGGGATTGGATAAAAAGGTCTTTAATTAAGGTGAGATAGTCAATTATGACACCAAATTACGAGACCTCTCAGAACAGTTAAAAGATCTGTCTGTCGGTATTTTATAAGATACATTTTGGAGAGTGCGCTCAAGAGCTACATAGTCTTATACCTCCTGCTCCATTCCTTTTTAGAGATCTAAGACGCACGTCGGGGATTCATCCCTACACTGTGGACATTCCATTTTGCCGAACTAAACGATTCGGCAATTCTTTCCTTATTCGTGTCGCCAAGGAATGGAACTCTTTACCTTTATCGGTGTTCCCAGACCATTATAACCTGGGTCTTTTTAAAAAAAGGGTGAATGGGCATTTACTAGGTAAGCGCGCTCCATCATAGACCCAGTCTCGCTTACCATCAGGTGATTCTGGGTCAAGCGCAAAGCTATTAACAATAAAAAAAAATCTATTCATATTCAGAAATTACCATTTGGCCGTACGAACTTCCAGAAGATTTAGGTTAAGAGATAGGTCATAGGGCCTTTTAACCTCAAATCCCCAGGAGATCGGTAGGTAGCTACATTGGTAAGAACGCGTCGTGCAGCTTGTAATACATTTATCGACAAATTAATAAATGTATACAAAAAACTATATTCACTTTGGGCAGCATTCGATAATAACTACTCAGGTCACCAGACGACTTATCCAACCCGAGCAAAAGTAACGGATAAAATATGGAATTTTTTTAGACTTAAAGGAAAAATTTTAAAAAAAATAAGGTTTCTTAGTTGGATGATCACACGTAGTGATTAATTTTATTCATGTTTCAATTTCTTTAGCATTTTGAAAGAAAATGGAAAGTTCTATATAAAATTTATAAGTTTGTTTTATTCTTAACCAATTTTCAAGAAATCTGTAAATATTTCTAAATTCAATATTAATACCTAGCTATAAATAATGAACGTAGTTCAAAAGAGATCACTACGTTAGCTTACCAAAGTTCAAAAAGGATCAGTAAGTTAAAGATATCGTGAGGACTGGTGGGTCATTGTCTAAGAAAAAATCTATCACGATCACCTAGAATTTGACAGCCATTGCGCCGTCAACACAAGACTCTGTGCCGACTTCCTTTTATAAAGGAGCGATGGATGGACTGCGACTGTCAAATTGTAAGCGATCGCGATAGATTTTTCCTTAGACAATAACCTCCCTGGTAACAATTTGGTGGCAGAGAGGTCTAGGCGTCAACACGGCATATTGAAGACGCAGGCTTAAATCCCGCCCGGGACGAAACATTTTCTTTATTGATTTTTTTCATTTTCAAATTTATTTAGCATTATTACAGAAAATGCAAAGTTCTATACAAAAGATCTAAAAGCCAAAAATTTTGACGTTAATAAGATAATTTAACTCATTTCCTAAGGGACTCGAATAAAAATAAGCTCATTGCGCATCACTGACTCCTTTTCTTATTAGGTTTATCGCGGGGTCACGCGCGACCGCCGCGCAGACATCATAATTGTAGCTGTGTTCCAAAGACCTTATTCCATACCTTATTTTGAGACTAGTCTCAACTGGTTCTCAATGCACCGAAGTTTGATACTATGTTGCATTCAAAACCAGTTGAGACTATGGACTTTACCGTTTATTCTGTTGTTCAGTCTTCATCATCATCTCACACATCAACGCACATCTCAAACCGGATTTATGTAAAGTTAAACCTAAATTTAAATGGGTCAAATTGGGGAGAAGGTATTTTTAAAGCTAGAAACATCACACATTGCGTCTAATAATTAGATTTTAATAATAACCTTTTTAATGAGATAGATATTATAATAATTTAAAGAGATGAAATAGACATTAACAGTATGTTTTTTGAGTATCACACTTAAACTATTTTTCATTTCTCATGCCTCGTAAGTACATGCGCTATCACAGAGGGACGAAAGCTAATATCTTAAGGCGAGGTTTCCCAGGAAATCTACTCGTGTACAGCGATTGCTTTATTGCAAAGGATATTTGAATTTGATCACAGCAAATAATAATTAGCATAAGCAAATAAATAAGTTAACGTAGCATTCTAACTGCGCCTTACAAATTTTTTAAAAATTGAATAATATGCAAGTTCAAATGTGCTCGCCAATAAAATTGAAAATTTTATAGTACAGTAAGCTCCCATTCAAGCTTTACATTTACACTACGAAAGCCGCTCCTATTACAAGCGACATAAGAACGGTCCAAAGGTCAAACAGTATAGCTTGATGAGGAGCTTACTGTACCTAACTGATTGGGGTGCTACACATCCAGACTATTAGCGCAACTTAATGATAACTAATGATTCGGTAATAAAACAAAGAGACAGGCAAATATTAGGTAAATATAACAGCAAGTCGGCCTTTGTAATATCAGGCAGTTGTAAAGTGGCTAAAATGCTCTAATTAAAACTAATTGGATGGTTTATTGTTACTAACAATGCGCTAGGCTCCTTCTTTATTAGCACTGTTAAATTGGAAACATCAGAAAGGCAAAAATATGGGAAAAGTTGAACGCAACAGCCCCCTTTAGGTTGGTTGGTTTGGTGCCAAATTTTAAGTAGCTATATTAATTTATTGTTCTTATACTTTGTTATATTAATTGTATTTTGTAATTCTTATACTTTGTAAGACTTTCCAGGTCACCATTCCATGGCACCGACTTCAATATAAAACTGTGATATTGCATGTTTTCGTATATTATTTTTGACTTTTGATGTTTTTGAAATAGTATTTATTTTTTGGAAAAAAATAATATTTTCATACATGCTTATTAGAATTTGAGCCAAGACATACATTCACATATAAATTATATTTATATGTGTAGGTAATATACCTACACATAATTAATAACATTAAATAATACTTAATATTATGTTGTTAAAGCACCGCCACGAACTCTATCTTAGATCTAATGGTTGACTATTAGAGAATGCCATATTAAGCTTAGACGACACGTTTAGCGCAGAGGTTGAGTGATCACCTATTGCGCAACGGGTCGCGGGTTCGATTCCCGTACGGGACAAATGTTTCGTATGGCCTACAGAAATTTGTTCCGGTCTGGGCGTATGTGCATGTGATATTCTATGTTTGTAACTGCACCCACGACACAGGAGAAAATCCTAGTGTGGGGCGGTTTTTTTTTTAAAAAGTTCGTCAATTGTACATTTTTTTGTGCAATAAAGTTTAAATAAATATAAAAAATGTTGCATGTATTCTTATTATTTATGTATTTGGTGTTTTGAAGTCGGTTTTATCCTTAAATATTATAAAACAAAGTCCCCCACCGCGTCTGTCTGTCTGTTCGCAATAAACTCAAAAACTACTGCACCGATTTTCAAGCGGTTTTCACCACTCGATAGCGTGATTCTCGAGAAAGGTTTTAGTATATAATTTGTTAAGTTTTTGTATTTATTTCTGTGAACATTAGCGATATTTGTTGAAGATGCCGGGAAAAAATAAATTAAGGCGAAATGTAGTTCGCGGGTACAGGTAGTTGTCTAAAAAAGTGTTTAGTTTTAGTTTCAGATTTTTAGGTATCTTTATGTGACACGGTTCCATTGCCATTGAGTGTATTTCTCATTAAGGCGCCTAGTAGGGTCAATAAAAAAAAAATAACTGCAGAAAAAACCGGTTCTCTTCATAAATATTGAATAAAAAAATCTTTAAAAAGATATGTTATTATTCAACGCATTCTTTAGAGGATGGTCTTTTTAATTTTTTGATAAATTAATTAAAACTTGGTTAAAATGTGGCCCAAACATGCCTCGATTTTAAAACTTTAAACCTAATCGCGTCGTAAATATTAGGTTAAATCATATACTTTCGATTTCAATAAATAAAGTGAACAATATTCTAGCGGATGGTCTTTTAGATTTTTCTTAATCGCCTTTATTCATTTGTAATTGAAATAATTCATCTTACGCGTAAAGGTTTGCTTAAATATTCCCCTCAGCCTCACTCACTCACTCCTATGTAATCAGTGCGGGACGATCGACGCAAGGTCATTGGGACCACTATGCGCCTTAACGTTACAAGCAATAAATAGCATGTGCTGCCTTTATCTAATTCAGTGAACTGTGTACTCAATTGGGATGATGACTGAATTCAAATTTTTACGTCTCGTCAATAAATATTAAAATACCGTGGAAAAAGATGCAGTCCTGTGAAATTAGAATTAAAAGATACAAGCATTTTAAGTTGATAATTTGAAGGCGATTAGACAGAGAGATCCGACATCAACCGTGACGTCATCATTGAGTACGGCCATATTAACTTCTTATAAATTGCCGTTTTGCTGCTAGAAAGAGATGGAGAAAAATCTTTAATACCTTATATCTTGGTTGTTTTTATAGTTATTCGAAAACCGATTTTTTCTTTCTGTTTATTATATGAATGAGCTTCTATTAAAGCAAAAAATTTTTTTTTGTCATCTAGCCTATTGCAAGGTTTATTGGAAAACAAAGGATTGTTTCGTATGAACGCGGACAGCTACTTAACAGATCAGCGTTGTAATCCAAACATTTATCTTTCTTTTAATTGGCGGCTGTTTAATATTAGTCTTGCGATAGTGTTCGAATATTACGTGCATATTATGTACGTAGGTACAGTTGAATTCGATTGTTTGTATTATGTTGAAGTAAAACTGTGCGACACATTGTGCGGTATTGAGCTCACTGGCGGACTTGTACAGCGCTCATTCACTTAATACGCTTGATGCTTTACGCTTTACGCTTTTGTATTGTAACATACGAGATGTCTTTGTCAATTGCGAACGAATGTAAAAGTCGAACTGTTTGTTTTAACCTTAGAACAATAACTAAAGCGTAAAGGTAACCTTATGAAGTATGAGCGTACACACTTTAAGGGCCGATCGACACTATAATGCCGCTCACAGTTCGTTCTCGTTCCGATCTCGGTTTGGTGAAATATTATAATAAATATTAATAATAACAGCTCCTATACGTCCCCACCGAGGGGCTCGAGACTACCCTAAGTTAGGGTGTTTAGGCCTTAGTCAACCACGCTGGCCCAGTGCGGATTGGTCGACTTCACATACACCTTTGAATTTTTTCTCAGATGTATGCAGGTTGCCTCACGATGTTTTCCTTCACCGTAAGAGCACACGTACATACGAATATACGTATGAAATTACCGTATTGACAAGTTATAAGTTTATATCATTCGACAATTTAGCGCACATATCCGCACGCGCCGTACGAGCCGCATTATATGACGTCATCAGCATGCGTTTTTCAATACCGGGACACCTACCGCATTTTTTAAATTCGGCGCATACGGTGCGGGTATGTGCGAGGTTTCATATAATTTCATACAACGAATTCCAAAAAATGCGGTGCATACGGCGCGTGCGGCGCGTAGCGCGTGTATATAATAATGTGTGTTGACTTTAATACTGCATCATATAGGTACAAACGTATCCATTTTGACGTCTATACTCGTATGTACAGGATGATATGGAATGATTGTGTATTAACAACTGGCATGGAATACATTAAGGATTTGAAGGAGAGTTTAAGGCGCATAGTGCTCCCAATGACCTTGCGTCGATCGTCCCGCACTGATTACATAGGAGTGAGCGAGTGAGAGTGAGGGGAATATTCAAGCAAACCTTTACGCGTAAGATGAATTATATAAATAAAAAAATAATAAAGGCGAATAAGAAAAGCTAAAAAGACCATCCCCTAGAATATTGTTAACTTTATTTATTGAAATCGAAAGTATGTGATTTAACCTAACATTTACGAAGCGATTAGGTTTTTAGTTTTAAAATCGAGGCATGTTTGGGTTACATTTTAACCAAGTTTTAATTAATTTATCAAAAAATTAAAAAGACCATCCTCTAAAGAATGCGTTGAATAATAACATATCTTTTTTAAAGATTTTTTTATTCAATATTTATGGAGAGAACCGGTTTTTCCTGCAGTGATTTTTTATGATTGACGTTACTATGCGCCTTAATAATTGTGATTATGATACTTACGTCTCTGAACTGTGCAATGCCGGCTTCGCCCAACTGGTACATGGAGATGTACGCAGCCTCCGGCTGTACGAACAGCTGGCACAAGACCATTTCCTCACTCCGGAACATCGACCCCATCTTGGCTGTTCGGTTCTGGAAACAAGAAAAAAACACATTTCTTTAGCACTAGTATAACTCCTGTTTTCAACGAATAGAATGAACATAAATGATATGATTTTCATAAAAATTTATGATATTTATTCGGTGGCGCTGTAGACTCGGCACTTGTTTTCCAATCAGGAGGTCCGGCATTCGATCCCGCTATGCACCAATGCGTTTGTTTTTCGGAAAACATCGTGAAGCAACCTGAATACATCTGCGAAGAAGTTTAAAGATATTGTATGTGAAGTCGACCAATCCGCACTGGGCCAGCGTGATTGACTAAGGCCTAGACACCCTAACATAGGGTAGGCTCGTGCCCCTCGGCTAGGAAGTATACAAGGTCATTTTTTAATTATCACAAATATTAAACAATGAAACAGCTGTTTCATACATCTAGGTTCAGTGAATGTTGAACATTTGTGTGGAACAGCTGATTTTTTTTTTGCGATTTCAAATTTGGTCCCATAGTGAAAGTTGTTCAGTTTGCTTGTCTGAACAAGCACACAATTTTTTTGTGATAATTAAAAAATAAACTTGTATATGAGCTGTTATGATGAGGTTCAATAATGTATTCACGATGATTATACTTCTGTAGTGTAGTTTTTATGCTGACGATACCAACGGTTATTAGTCAAGCACCCTATGTGCTCCTTATCGGCATAGACTCTTGCAGAGATAACAAACTTATTTTAGAGTTCAGAGGTTATATTTGGTCGCTGCGTTAATTTTGTGATAATTGTTCGCTTTCATCATTTTGTTTTGTGATACTTACGCATTATAAATTGAAACTATATCATCATTCAATATGAAGCCGCACACTTCTGTTCTAAATACTCAGAAAATGTGCGCGCAAACACAGGTGTATTTTCCTACAGGGACGGCGATTTAAGGTAATAAATAAGTAGATAGAATTTTTTACTGAAAGAAGGCCGCAGTAGGTACCTACTCTTTGAATACTTTGTCGTCCTTTATTTGTAGAAAGATTTGTTCTCCGTAATCGACTTTACCCATCGGTATAATTAAAATACAGGATTTTTATTTTATACATTTTAAGGGATTCGACGGCGGCTTTCTAAATGTTTTCAAAAATGCAGTTCGAATTGTTGTAAAAATCAAAATGAAGTTTTTTTTCAGTAAAATGTTATATGTTAAGTATTGAGTTTCTTTTGATGCCATATTGACATGCGTCGTCCTGTGTAATCTTATATGATATCTGGGTATAGTGTAATGGGACGGTTAGCATGAGCGAGATCAGGCGAATAACGAACGCAGAAGTCAAGCTTCCTGACTCCGAGAACAGGGGCCTTATCATAATCGCTTACAGCAAGGTTAAAACGATATTGAAACAGAGACAGCGCTCTTGCTGGGTATAGCGCCATCCCGCTCTCAGTGCGGTCTAAATATTGTTTTGAGCGATCATGGCTAGGGGGCAGGATGGCGCTATACGCAGCAAGAATGGTGTTTCTGCTTCAATATTGTTTTAACCTTGCTATAAGCGATCATGGTAAGGCCCCTGATCTAATATATAATTGTTTAATTTTGGTCGCGCAATATTGTTCCGACGTTCCGACCACTGCTAACGCTGTGCCACTATAGCATGTAACATTTTTATAGTAACTTTAATATCGATGGTTGCATTTGTCGCTTAGTTCGATTATTTTTTATTAAACATTTCACTAAAATATGTGAAACAAATACCTATTGGTCTAAAATATGTTACTTTAAAAATAACCCAATATTTTATTTTTATGAATATTGTCATAATAGTGTAGAATAATGAAGACCATTAAAAAAAGTTTAGGTGGTAAAAGAAGATGCAAATAATGACCTTAAAGTAAATAATGACCTTAGCCCGACGTTAAAGTTCAGTTTAGTTCGCATAACGAAATATATTGATGACTCTATCGCTCAGTGCTTTTATCATGACAGCTGTCAGAAACGACAAATTAATGTAATTTTTGTTTGCTCTTGTTTGCCTATACTCGTTGATAACTCTTGGTCTAAAAAATATTTTTTTATTGGAGATATAAAGCTAATATAATATAACTAGCTTTAATTTACGCAGCTTCGCCCGTGTTGTTTTTGTTTTCTCGTGGGAATTTTATATTATCCCGGAAGAAAAATAATTTTGTAATCTATGTTAATCAGGGATAATGTAGTATTCTAATGGTAAAAGAATTTTTGAAATCGGTCTAATAGTTTTTGAGTTTATCCGTTACATACATACATACAAATCTTTCCTCTTTATAATAATAGTGTAGATAATATTTCGTAGAAACTCATAGTTTATTTATTCATTCACAATATAAACTTAGAGCAATAAAGATCTAGCCAACACGCTTAAAAAATGTTACTTTATATACTCTTAAAATTATGAAACATACAATTCACACAAATCATGATCACAAACACATAATTTAACAAAAACATATAATGATAGGCTGATATTGAAAAGATTTGTAATATTTTTATAATACTAGTGTTTTACTACTATACTTATCAAGTCATAATATGAGTTTTTATAACTGTTATTTTATTTTATTTATTTAGAACAACAAGGTGAATTACAAAGTTAGCAAAAAAAAAAAAACAAAACAATGGACAACACAAGACAGTCGAAATACGAAAGCAGTGTTCCAACTTTATAGTGACAAAACAAAGAGAATGCCCTATCAAGATCTATGACCAATAAATCGGTATTTGTAATTAAATTTATTTTATCAAAACATGATTTTTCAGTTTAAAATAAAACAAATAGAAGCTACGGTTAATGCATTTATGCAGAATAACTTTAATTAAAACATCATTCGGTCTCAACAGTATTGAAAGAACTTTCCTCTAACTCCTTACCTATCAGAAACCTTCTATCATCAGTTCAGTATCATAATATGGTGACTACCAGATGCAAATACCTGAATATCTTCAGATAAAACATGAAACACGTTGGACGTGCCTATGAAATTTAAAGGTTTCTCTCGATTTGCCTGGGATCCCATCATCAGATCGTGACATTATGACAATAGGACCACCTCGGGAGAATACTCTTTCGATTACAAAAATATTTTGAAAATCGGCCATACATAAAAAAATAGGTACAGGCGAACACAGAACCTCCTCCTTTTTCTTTCGAAGTCGGTTAAAAATCATAACATAAATGTTACCCGTCGATTGTTTGTATTGTATGTGTTATTAATAAATACTAATAAACAGGTAACCTTAATAAATATTTTGTTTTCATTTGATTACGTCAATAAAATCCTAAATTAGATAAAAGTTCACCGGGTCAGCTAGTTTCTGAGTAGGTATGTTATTCATTTGAGTAACTGTTCCACTCACTCCGACGGGCATTTCTATAATATTTTTTTAAAATAAAAATGTTTGTGAAATATAGTATTTGTTATGTTGACAATTTAAAAGAAGAGACAAAAAAAATACAAGACCTTCCGAGTTTCTTGCCTGTTCTTCTCGAGAAGGCTCTCCAAACTTCCGAACAGGTGTAGAGTCAACTTTTTTTTCTATTTACTTTTACTTGTATTTGCATACATCTTAATAATGGTTGGGGTGTGTGTACATACAAGGAATGAATAATTAGTTATTTAGAGTATTGTTTGAAGATTTTTAATGTATTGTTTGACGTCAATAAGTGGCTGTAAAGGTCTATATTGAATAAAGATTTTTGAGTTTGAGTTTGAGTTCTAAAAAGAACAACAGATAGGTACTGTACGAGATAAGCCAGCTACTTTTTTATTGAATAACAGAAACGACATAGTAGCGTATCATCCGAATTGAGTCAGACCCAGTCGCGAAATTAGTATGAATGTAACTAATGTGGTGTTCCGTCTCTTTCTCGCGTAATGCGCGCGAGCAGGAAGATGAATGTCTAATAATTCTAGCCGGCCTTGTGACAGTTTTATTGCGGCATTTAATTTTGTCTGGACTGCGTTGTCTGCTATGACAATGTTGTTTTTTGTATTTGTCATTTAAAAGTCAACTTCGACACCAGTCGTTAGAGTATAGATTTGTGAGTTAAATAGTCAATTTCTTTGCAATTCATACTTGCAAACAAAAGATATATTCTCACAAACTTGTGGGCGCTAATTAAATAACAGATAAATACAATAGGTATGCTTAAACTTACAATTCATTCATTCGCGTTCATCATACAAACAACTTTGCTTACCTAGTTTGATTAGATATTCTAACAAGGAAATCAAACTGTAAAAGTAGCTTACAGAGCTGCAGAGGCTCATACATATAATGATTGATTAAATATTGAACTTAGGAGCTTATGATTGGAAGAAATGTCAGAATACACTTGTTGCTAAGTCGTTTGGGCCAAACATATTTCTGCCATTTTATATTATTTCTGATATAACTTTTGCCAAAAATTCGCTGTGAATGAACGTATAATTAATCAGATAAGACGCAAGAACTTGAACAACAACAATACAAAAATAAGTATTAGATGGAGTATTTAGACTTACTTTGTAATATCTGTGATATTGCTCTATATACATATATTCACAATTGCTCTTATAGCTGCTCTATATATTTCTCATAAAAATGGCACCTATGATTTTTTTTCAAATTTCTAATTTGTAGTTTCATAAACATCTTATAAAATTCACAATAATTGGCATTAATGGATCTTAGTTAAAAAACTTCTTAGACACATTATAACATACTAGCTTATGAATAATTCCATTAAAAGTTATAATTAAGTTTTATGCAACGTGTCTGATAGAGCGACAGCTTGGCCAGTGTTAGGAAATAATAAAATAATTGATCAACAGATAGGAAAGGTTTTAGATTTTTGATAAAAAACTTTTAGAAAACAAATTGTCAATAGTACAATAATACTCAATAACAGAACTAGTGGGAATGTATGAGTTAACACTTTTTCAAATAAGTCCTAATGTGACGTGTAAACTTTTTCCCTAATTTATAATATGAAAAGCTAAAAATATATGTCTGTTATAATATACGTGTTCTGTTTTTCTATACCTATATATCCAATCGGTCAACGAGTGAGAGAAATTCAGTCTGACTTGCAAAATTCTACATTTTAGGCACTAGCATAGTGTTGTTTTATTTTAAATCGAAAAAACCATTACTAGAAATTGTACATTTCATAGAATGAGTGCATTACGGGAGTTCAAATAACAACCCTCTCCCCCAAATAATACGTGTTAAATTCGTATCCTGTGAGTGCTTCCCCTAGCGCAGGTCGGTGCAGGAGACAGTCTGGAAGTGATTCACTAAGTCAGTGATCCCTGTTATCGGATATAGCCGTTTACAAACTATCACAATAGCGATAATAGTCGTCTTGCCAGTGCATCGACCATTTTTTAGTAAAGGTGTTATGAAACCGAACGATTCGATGACACTAAGCATTGGTGGATCCAGAGGGGGGACATGGGAGTCATGCCGCCCACCCTAAAAGACCAGGAATTCCATAATTCTGACTCAAGTTTTAGCAGCACGAGGCGCAGTTACATTATTTTGTAAAAATTAATAAAAACTTTATTTTTGTTTACTTGTGATTTTAACCCTTGCTCCGAGTAGGAACCATGTGAGAATGACCCCCCGAAAATGGACTTGTGATTTTAACCCTAGCTTCGAGTAGGAGCCTTGCCAGATTGCCCCCTGCCCCTGGATCCGTCCCTGACACTAAGGGTCCTAATCAACTTGCTCGGGACTTCGTCGGGCAAGGTGAGCAAAAATATATGCGGGTTTCGAATCCGAACGCTATCCAGCATTCCGTGGCTATGGACGACTAAAGCGCTCCACACACAGAGCGGTAATTTGGACGGTTAGCGAAACGGATTTTTGAAGTTTTTTTGTACATACGACAGGGAAGCTCTTGGCCTTCGCCTCACCTGATGGTAAGTGACGATAAGGCCAAAGGTGGAAGCGAGCTTCACCTGGACTCCTCAACAACTGAGGAACTGGCTATCTCACCTCTAATTGTCGGAACACAACAGTGCTGAGAAATTTCTGTCCCCATGGAGATTCGAACCCTGGACCTCCCGAACAACACTCAGTGGTCTCAATCACTACCACCACGGAGGCGTTTGAACATTTCAAGGACGTGCAAGCCTGACTTTGAGCATGAAAGAACAATATTTCTAGAGGTATAATCTATATCTATCTATCGATATACTCGTGAAACGAGTAACGAGTACTCGTAAACGAGAAGTTCCCATCTATAGACGCACGCACAGCCGTAACCGCTAATGGTAGAAACGTGAAATTTGGACAGTTATTTTAATTCAAAATGCGGACGCACACTAAGTAGGGATTTTTAAAAAAAATTAACCCTAAAAGCATGAAATAGGGTTTGTAAGTTTGTATGGATTTTTTTTTAATTAGCAACGATTTTGACAAAACTTGAGATTCATATTCTTAAAAACATTTCATTGAACACGTATTTCATGGTTCATTGCAATTCACCCCCTTAGGGTGCAAAATAGCGGTTGAAATTTTGTTAGGAAAATATTTAAAATCTGCTCCAATTTCTATGAAATTTATTAACTGAGCTCCTAAATATAAATAACAGTCTTCTATATAATAGGCTACAAAATAATTTTTCCTACGGAAAATATAAAATTCCCACGGGAAAATAATGACAACGCGGGCGAAGCTGCGAGCGGAAAGTTAGTTATTAAATAAGTACTATAGATTTCCTCTAATGTAATAGTTTGTCAGTGGTAACGCGCAAGTATCTCAAGACGCAAGCATATGGTAACAGCGGATGGGTTTGTATAATTTGTTTTAGAATAGAATACAATAGAATAGAAAAATTTATTTGTTTAACATAGGTAAATTATAAAAGGTATTATACATGATTAACGATCGCAATATTCTGCCTTTGCAGGCGTACAAACATTAAAAAAATATATGTATACAAACAATACCAAAAACTAGGGTTTTTGCCTTAAATGGCATGACTCTAGAGTTGGGCTTAACAATTAATTAGTGAAAATCCAAAGACCCAACGGCCGTAATCTCGATGGAATATAAACACACACTCCGACAGACAGACATACGTACGGACAGATGGAAAGTTAAGTACATAAGCGTAAATTTACACTTATGTAATTTATGTATAAAGTTTGGGTTACGTCAAAAATGTATGCAGTCCCGACCAAAATACGGTGTTTTACATTATCGTGGTAATTATCTTCGCGTAAGTAAACATCATTAATAATAAGTGCTTCTGTTATGTATACCGTACAACAGATAATACGTAACGGGTATATTCAGATATGTTAGATTAAACTATATTGACGATTAGGTATTTCTTGGAGGAATTTAAAAAAGGTACGCACCAAAAAAAATATATCTTTAATCCTTGGCTGGATGTGCGTGCACTAACAGAGAAACATTTTAATGTTATGGTGTAATGGTTATTGATGTAAAAAGAAAAACTGGAAAACTTGATACACGAGCAACATAACGATTTATATTAATCTTATTGAAACAATGAAATAAGAAAATGATTTTTTGAGAAAAACAACTATGATTTGTTTAGTTGAATTAAAAACAATAAAAAACAAAAAAACTAGTTATGGAATTAACTGATGAATATGCGGCGTTATGCTAAGAAAATAATAATTCCCACCGGAACCTTATTTTTTAAATAATTAATGTTACCGGTGTTTGTCGCTAGTTGGCGTAATACCTGTCATGGTTACTATGGCAACATGTGTATAAGCTTTATTTTGATAAACATTTGAATATTTTTCGTATAGATTCTGCAAATCAAAGCTCATCTCAAAGTATTTAAAAAAAACTTTGCACTTGAAAACATACGCAAAGAAATTTTTGTACAATATTTTAATAAAAACTTTAACTAACGATTATACCTAATAACTAAACAAAACTTGTGATATGTAATGTTTTAAGTAGACAAATCAACATAGTAATTTGTGTTTGTCAATGTCAGCATTACTAATAAGAATGATAGGTAGTTTATTAATTAAGTCACTTTAAACACCCGAAATATATCGGAATGTCATGTCATTAACTAAAAATTAACAAGGTATTAAGTTGATTATTATTTTTTCACTTTTCTGCTCATCCAACGTTTTCCTTGTAACAATTAACTTTTATACACATTGATAGATAAATACTTAAATTGTTAATATGTCTTCGATTATCATTTTAAGCGCTGGATGGGAGCGTCCTTAACACACTGAAATAAATATCACAGCCAACATTTAACACTTGTTAACACAAAAATACGCGCAAAGAATGCAATTATCAAGAATGCCGCCACCCGGCGATTCCCAGGCAGAGACAGTCCAAGACGTGTGCTAGGCATTGTATTTTTATACCTGGACAGTTTCCAAGTAGTACTCAGACTAATCAAATTATGAGGACCGGGTTTTCATTGATCATTTGTCATTACCGAACAATGGTTTTTATTTTTAGTTGTGCACACACTGTTATAATATATTATTATTGGTGTATATATAAATAAGGACTTCGATCTTCGCGTTCAGGGTTGTCAAAAATTTGTGCCAGTTAAATTGTTTGTTTGTTTTTGTTACGGTACTCACTCACGTATTTTTGTGCGAAGGTCGAGTCACGGATCACGTCGGGTTTCGGGATGTCATCACTGTGTTTGCCGCGAGACACGAGTTTACCACGCGCGGCCGCGCCGCTTACTGCGGTTGTCGCCGGCCGATATGTAAATTAACAAATGATTGTGTTCCGTACGATAAGCAAACTTTAAACTGTGGTTGTGTTGTGGTTTTGGTTTTTCACAACATTTACATATTTGGAGGTTTTTCAAATTGCAACTGACTAAGTGGAGAATCAAAGCGTCGGTGGCGCAGTGGACTCGGCACTTGCCTTCCAATCGGGAGGTCGGGGTTCGAGACCCGCCATGTACCAATGTGTTTTTCGTTTCGAATTTCATATGTACATTTATCTGATGCTCCTACGGTGAAGAAAAACATCGTGAGGCAACCTGCATACATCTGCGAAGAGATTCAATGGTGTATGTGAAGTCGACCAATCCGCACTGGGCCAGCGTGGTTGACTAAGGCCTAATCACAATAACATAGGGTACGAACCCCTCGGTGGGGACGTATATGAGCTGTGATGATGATGATGGTGATGAAGTGGAGAATTAAACCTCTTACGGTCTTATTACAAAACCAGGTTTAAACTTAGTCTCGGTTTAAACCTAGTGCGCTTTCACTTGTGTTCATAATTAACATAGATTAACATGCATATATAGAGACAGTGTCAAAGTTAAACCAGGACTAAGTTTAGACTATGTTTTGTAATATGACGGTAAATGTTTCTTGCCTGTTCCTCTCGAGAAGGCTCTACCAATATCTGAACACGTGTAGAGTCAACCTATTTTGTTCTTCAACTTGTATTTGCATAAATACATCAATAATCATCATGGTTGGGATGTGTTCAAAAACAACGATGAATAGATTATTATTTGAGAGATTGCGGTTTCTGATCTTGGTAGTTGTGTGTATGGATTTGACGAGTGACTAACTGAGGTATCAACATAGAGCCCAAGTGACTGGAGCTAGAAGCATGAAATTTTTGTAGAGGGGCTTGTTGGCTTATGTAAGCGCCTGCTAAGAAAATATATTTCAAATTCTCACAGGAAGATAAGAAATCCCCATCTAAAAAATAAGGAAACTACAGTGTGTGAGCTTTATTAAAGCCAAACGTACTTCGAAGGCACAGCTTGTGTTGGATAAAATATGATTTTATATATTTGTGATACTGTTTTGTTTTATAACAGTATTAGTACAAATAAATCTGAAAGTATAGCGTCAATGGCACTGGCCTTCTAATCGGGCAGTCGATCCTGCCATGTTATACCAATGTGTTTTTCGTTTTTCGAATCTAGAACTGAAATTGCTTTAGTAAAAATTATTAGGGTAAAATTATTATTAGGGTTATTTCATAGTACATCGTTATCCCAGGAGTGAAAGGTCTTTAACCCGAGGTAAACATTGTGCTTTCTGAATTATGAATACAAGGAAATTAAAACATGAATTAGCTAAAGAAAAAATTACTGAACTTTATTTAACATAAATTAACAACTTCTGCTTTAGCCTCATCTCATGAAATCAGGCGTTAAATTTATATCTTAATCAGATGAACTCTACAACTCGAAAAAACCAAATGAAATATGCCGCTTTACCGCCTATTTTGTTATTTTTTCTATGACCGGCCAGCTATCCATTATTTTTCATTTTCATCATTGAAAAAATGGTGAATATTAATAAAGTGATTTAAAGAATATATATTCTTTACTTAACTTCATGTTATTTCAATTTTATACCGCGCTGTAATAGAGAAGGTTGGAACATGGTTCAATAGAAATGTGAAAATAGAACTAGTTTCATTTTTATAATTTGACAGTTGTCCGTTGAAAACGATTCTCCCTAGGGCTGAAAAGTATTTCTTTCAACCCGCTCCTCAGGCAACTTCAGTATGAGTAATGAAGAAATATTTAAATCTTTATTGCTAATCTATGAATAATTAGTGATCGGAAGTATGTAGTTACATATAATATAAAAAAATAACTTTGTTTTATTACAGTAAATCAGCTCTACATTTGTCATCAGATTCTGGTACACCTATAGTAACGATGATACCTCAAAACACACCCTATTTTTTTTAAGGAGGGGAAGTCCTTCTTACGGATTCGCCGACTGACGAAGCTACCCCAAGGACTCGGGTAGGAACCCCATACCTGGCTAAAACCCCTCCAGATACTTCTCCCTCCATAGGGACACAATCGGGATCGGCGTTAACCATTCCCCGATTGCGCCCCCTGCCTCCGAACACACCCTAGTGGAGTGCCCGGCATGACGACCCCAGCGATACTTGTCGTCGCGTTGGGCCACAATGAAGCTCTCGTACTGGCCGACATCGCACCTCCTTCCGAGGCGATGTCGTCTGCAGTTACATTTTGTGTTGTGTTGTTTGTTTTTAAGTTAAGCATTCTAAATTGTAAGTCAGAATCTTATTGGTACTCATCAATAGGTATATTTTAAGCTTTTATGTAAATAATATTGATGATTACTGATTTTAGCTTAAAATATCAAGTTCCGTTACCCCGTAGCAAATCGATGCTCTACTTAATTATCAATTTTAATTCTGAAATAATATTGAACTGAGGGCAATTTTGTATAAAATCCCATGTCGGGAATCGACACTGAATTTAAATTATTTCCGAGGCGACGTCGGGTCTTTCTACTCTCTTTACACTCCCCGCGTAAAGCAGCTTCAAGCAAAGGTATTCCAGCAGCAATTTCACATTAACTTACTTAAAAACTCACAATTACGAATATCAAAAAGTAGCACTTTTGTGTTCGTTAATTTGAGGTTTAAATTTCGTAAAATAAACTGTCAAATTCAAGTCTTCGTTTCGAACTTTCGTAAATTAGAGTATGTTTGGAGAATATACCTGTCAAGCTATTTTCGTTCGAAGGAATATTCGAATCGAAGAGAACCATGGTTTTTCGTAGAAGTAGAGTAGACCCCCAGGTCTTCCGTCTGGTAATCACAAACGAGTTTAACACCTGGTGATCCCACCGAAGGCGATCTGAGCTTTTTTAGGGATTTGTACCTCCTAAAGAAAAAAAAAACATAACCCTTATAGGATGACTTCGTTGTCTGTCTGTCTGATTGTCCATCTGTCTGTCAATACCCCTTTTTTCAGAGGAAGAGATATCAAACCGAAATTTATATCAAATATTCGGGTAGGCCCGAATATTTGATATAAATTTCAGTCCGTTCAGTAAAAAAATCAAACATGTATGTCAATGCGATCAAAATATATGATCGTTTTTGTCGCATATTTTGCGATTTCACAGGGGAATCAAAACCTTCCCGTTGATTTAGGACCATGAAATTTGGCAAGAGGCAATGTCTCATATATAGCACATGTAAGAAAAAATCCGTTTTCAAGCTGTAAGTATGTAATAAGGAATTTATATACCTATAAATAAGTTTTGAGGGACCTTTGGCGCGCGAGACTAACTCATACTTGGCGGGATTCCTGTCCCCGTACCATGAACACCGAAACACGGACATGATGAAGCGATGAAATGATATGAACTGTCAAAATATGTTGGATATAATGGATACATTGTAATTTTATCGACATTAATTACATTAACAATACCCAAAATAACAAGACCAGTATTCAAAACATACTCAAAACTTCAAGATACTACGTAGCTCAAAAATCCAATTTTTTAACAGTTGATATATCGCTTTCGTCACGTCATGTTTCGGTGGTTATGCTGGTTCCAGGAGGGTGTATTCTAAAGATTATCCCGCCTGAAAAAGATGATAAAGTAGTTGGGGACGCTGGTGTAGACAAGCTTGTTTTTAGCCGACTCCACATCAGCCCCTATAGACGAGATGTCTTTCGATAATCGCTAACGCAATCGCTAAATGAACAATGTATGAGATTTGACAATTGCGCTCGAAAGCTAAGCGAGGGCTTATGTCAAATCGCATACATTTTCCTTCTAGCGATTGCGTTAGCGATTATCGAAATGCATCTTGTCTAAGGGGGCAGGAGGAGATTCTCAATTCGTTTGTATGTATTTTATGTTTGTTACCTCAGAGTGCCGTCATTTAATAACCGATATGGAACATTCTTCATTTGTTGGAGAGGTTGTACTATTCGATTGGCCCCATTTTTACCAAGTTAGGGTCCGGTGATGGAATCCCAGGAAAATCGAGGGAAACTCTTAAATAAAATAAGCACTTCTAACATGTTTCATGTTCATCTCAAGGATTCTTTCACCATGCTGAACTGATGATAGAAGGATTCTTGATTTTTAGGCGTTAAAGGCAAGTTTTTTTAAAATATAAATTGCCAAATTTTAACAAATTACATGAGATAGTTTTTCTATTTTTAACCTGACGGATCGGTGTCTCGCACGCTAGTTTCTTGCGTTTTTGTCAGTGTCGAATACGTGTTAATCGCTCTTACGCTGTGAGCCGCAAGTGCAAGTGAAACAAACTGTGCGATTTCTGTGCCGGTGATTTGCAAAACATATTAAAGTCTAAATCTCATTCTACCTGTTAATACAGAGCGATTTGTTTTTAATTAAATAAATAGGAAAAATAATAAAAAAGGAAGCCGCGCAAAAGATGTCGTCGCCTGTGCCAAAAAACACCTTATGCGCTGCATATGTATATAAATAGTTATAAACAACAACATTTCTTTGAGTAAAGAATGAGGCTGTGCCCTTACGAATAGAAAAAAGTACAAAAAATAATAGCCGACTTCAAAAAACACTGAAAAGTTGAAAATAACATAACGATAGGTACAGACAACATCACATTTCTATACTGAAGTCGGTTACAATTTTTAAGACTTTCTAGGAAAACATCGATTGGCGCCGACTTCAATATAGAAATGTGATGTAGTCTGTACCTATTATAATATTATTATTTTTAACTTTTTGTATTTTTCAAGTATGTTTTTATTTTAATCTTTTTCGTGACTAAAATTTTTATTTAGCGAATTACAAGCTCACCAAAGGTGAGCTGGTAATTAATTCACATATGTGCCTATTGTATTTAAAAAAATAACCTCTAACTCCTAAAAGTTAAGAGGATTGTGAAGTAATCGTGCGCGGCGCGAGTAGGTATTTTCTAAAATGCTATCTGTTTCACACCGCTCGGCCTCCCGTCTGGCGTTTACACCACAAATACAACACGCGCAAATTCTCACGCACACAACGACAGCAGCGCGCGACTCCTCGGCGCGAGAACTCGAGATCATTATTTTACCGTTTGTAATGTTTTGCGTTGCTTAGGTATTCCTGACTGCCTTTCCGCTCGCAATTTTGCCTTCGTTATTTTCGTTTTTCGTGAGGGAATTTTGTTTTCCCGTATGAAAAATTATTTTATAACCTTATATTACTCAGTGATAATGTAGCATTCTATTAGTCAAATTTTTTTTAAATCAGCCTAGTAGTTTTTAAAAATAAAAAATATAATAAATAAAAATTGCTTTATTTCTTAAAAATCATTTTAACAATAATTACGCCGAGACTTCCCAATGAGCTAGTTTTTGAGTTTATTCATTACAAACAAAAATACAAATCTTCTTTCTTTATAATATTTTAGTAGATAAGTTTCGTAAATTATTTCAGTATTCCTTTGAAATTTATAGTGTAGGCACTTACTTGGTATCCCTACCAAGTTCTACTTTATAGGAGTGAGCTGTTATTTGTTATGAAAGTACCTATCTATCGTACATTTACCTGTCTAAAGAAAATGACTTTTTGTAAGATGAGTGTTATACTGAATTAAAATGATTTTCATTTGAGATGTGAATCAATAATGGATCCTTTTATGAAAAAAATAAACACTAAACATAAAATGACATTAAGGGTCTGTTTCACAATCAATAAGTCTCAGAACAATCACTACAGCATAGAAGGAAGATTAAAACAAGAATTAATTGTGTGCTATTTGTCTCTTTCTAACATACGGCACAAAACTGTGTAAATGTAAGAGATGAGTAATATTTGTCTTTTGGCATATCACAAGGTGGTCAGTATATGAATTGATTGAATTGTCATTTTGGTTAAAAATATTAAAATTGGTTAAAAATATATAACACGGCTAAATTCTATAGTACCTTGTATCGAAGATAGACCATCCGAGTTTGAACTATTTGAATTGTTCGTATAATATTTGTTTGTGCGTCCCGTGGCTAGTAATATTTTGATGATATTTTATTAATATTTAAGTGATTATAAAGCAAGAATTCTTTAGGTATTTACAAATAGTGTGTGTTTGTGCACTCCGTAACATAATGTCTTGTGTAGTTTGGGGCTGCAAGTCTCATTCGTCGCGAAAGGAAAACAATCAAAATTTATTGACCTTAAATTGGCATGTTTTCTCATATTGTTACTTGCATGTGAGCTAATAAGTACACTTATATACATATGAAATATCGCTGAATCATTTTGTAGAAAAACAATACGTAATATTAACTTCACTTTTATGTTTTAGCGATTTTTAGAAAATTACTTTGAGGTTTTCTTGATCATGCGTAGTGTTGTAAAATTTTGTCGATATTTTTATTTTACAGATTTCCTAAAGACAATGTATAAAAAAATATGGATAAAGTGTATTGTCAGACGAAATTGGAGTCCAAGAAAGCATAGTCAAATTTGCTCCAGATATTTTCCATCAGATTAATTTTGTATGTACTTAGTAGTAAAACTATGAAATGGAGACGTCATGACGTAATTCAAGTTATTTAATGAAAGGAAATCTTTAAACTAAAATATTATTTATGAAAATAAAAACGTATTTAATTTCTTAACTATTTCTTTAAGGAATCCTTGACACGGATGCCAAGAACAACCAGTTCAGATGATTTTTTCTAAGAATTAAAATATTAGATCAAGAAAAGAACAGAAAGAGTCAAAAAGGTAAAATATCAAAACGCCGCCTTCGGAAAATTTACATTCTAACTAAGCCCGGCCGCACATCAAGCGTAATAAATCTATCGAAAAATGTCTTAACAATAAAGTATGGTCAAATGTTAATGTTTTTAGTTTAATTTCCAAGCATATGTACAAATAGTAGTTTTAGCATTCACGAATTTATCCAAGGTTCAAAATCCATGAGGGTTAAATTTTCGGGTAAGTAGGTAAATTAAATATGAGATTAACCTCAAGTACCTCTAAGCGATGCGATAAAAAATAAATTAAATCTAAGCGATGAAATAAAAGCAGTGTGTCTTCGATTTCCTTCCTATAGAATTTGTGAATCTCTGCAATAGAAAAATTCCAACATTTTAGATAACGGGAAATACCCGTCACTTAAATAGTCCAAATTTTAGGGTTCCGTACCTCAAAAGAAACACTGAACTATTATAGGATCACTTTATTGTCCGTTTGTCTGTCAAGACTATCTTGGAAACGCGTGAAGGTATCGAGTTGAAATTAAAACCATATAATTACTCAGTTCTACACTAACAAGTTCTAGTCCCTTGAAGATGTGAAAAAATCAAACTTCTAAGTTAACAAAAAAAGGTACGGCCGTTTATGTCGCCAAAAACGTATATTTCGACATTCTCACGGGCATCAAAATGTATAGGGTACTTTTCGTTGATCTAGCTAGAACTATGTGTGAAGTTATATAGTCTTACACTACAAGTCAGGGAAAATCTCAAACTCCACATTTGTAATTAAATCATAAAAAATTTAGTCTCTATTTAAAGTATAACCTACAATTTTATACGGGACCCTCGGTGGGCGAGTCCGACTCGCACTTCCCGCTTTTAGTCTCATGAACGGCCAGCCTGACCATACCAAAGAGACACAGCAGCTATTAGCTGGATAAGTTACATAAGAAAATCTACCCTTAATTATTTATGTTATATTTCTCGTAATAAATACATTTTAGTATTAGGGATCTATTAAATACCTACATAATATAATTATCGACGTTGAAACTAGGTGAGTGATGAGCACGACATCACTGGGAGAAGAACTGACAAGCGAGAATTAGTGACGACCTACAAAATTTCGAAACATCTTGCATATACGTGTCTCTGTCTAACTTCTATTAGCAGCGCCTAATGTCAAAGTGAGTCAAATATATTAAGTTCAGTAGCTATTTTTGCTAGGTTTCTATGCTTTAGTTATTCTTCTGAGCAATAAGTAAGTTTTGAATAGCTTATCTACTTGTACCGAATCCCTACTTATATTATAAATGCGAAAGCAACTCTGTCTGGATCCGCCCAACTTTGATACGAGTATGAATCAATGAATCAAAGAGAGTATATGGCTTGTAGTACCTCCCTGACCTGACTCACCTTTTAATCCACACTAATATTATGAATGCAAAAGTGTGTCTGTCTTTCTGTTACCTCTGCACGCTTAAGACGCTGAATCGATTTAGATGAGAGATGGTCGCCAATAGTCCAAACATTTTTGCCCATTTGTGTACCTTGAGGTACTACATGACATTGTTTTGACGTCAATAAGTGCCTGTAAAGGCCTAAGTTGAATAAAGATTTTTGAATTTTGAATTTTTGAATTTTGTGTACCAAAATGTTGAGAAAAATTCGAGGATTCCGAAAAATATATTATTTCCTTTATTTATTAAGATAAAACTACGTAAACAATAAATAATAGTGCTCAATTGCGTTAAGTTTTCTATTCTGCAAACCTGTAGTGTTTACGAAATATTGTATTTTTAGTTAATTTTTGCTTAAGTTTTAATGTATCGTGCACTTATACAAAAAAACATATCTTAATGGGATAAAAACAACCAAAAGTAAAAAATAATAATATTTCAACTTGCAAATCAATTGTCTCTGCGCAAGTAACAAAACGCCAAAAATGTTTAAATTATGATCTATGGTTACCGTGTACCGACACAGGAACAATCTACTATTAGTTCCATGCAAAACTGCATAGATGGCATAGCTTGTGTTAAACGGGAATATAATAAATTATTTAATCATTTTGTGGAAATAAAATTCTAAGTAACTACCCAATGCTTTAGTTTAAAATAAAATAATAAAATTGTAAAACGAGTCTGCTGTAAAAGCACATCCAGTGCTAATTAGTTGATAAAAGCTTTAAAAATCCGACAATAGTTGGCAGCAAGTTATTATACATATAAAGCATATGTAATCTGTGGTTATAGGCATATGTTATCTAAGGCGGCGTATTTTCTTACAAATAAAAAAGGTTTTTTAATTGTTTCCAAATAACCAGAAAAAATAGGGTTGTTATATTATTCAGCGTATTTATTACCATATAGTGTACCTCGGTACATCGATTGGGCAGATTTTGGCGACCGCCTTTCGTATAGAGATAGTTTGAGTCCCCAAAAAGAACATAGGATAGTTTTTATCGCGGCAATCATCCTTTTGAGGGGGTGAAAAGGTGGGTGGAAGTTTGTATGGGGAATCAATAATCGCTGAGCTGATCAAGATGAAGATTGATATGAAGATAGTTTGAGTTGTGGGAAGGATGTAAGCAGTTTGGATAAGAAATAAGCTACCCAAATTACTATTTCCACGCGAACGAAGTTGCGGGCAAAAGCTTGTGCTAAATATGACCGTCCCGTTGATAGTGACGGTGGACAAACGACCTTAGGGCCATGCCCTTAAATTCGTCCAAATTTGATATATGGCTTTTAAATATTTCCTCATAAAAATCAATTTCCTCAAAATAATTTTCCTCTATAGAAACGCCCATTGTTGGACATAGGCCCCTCCCAGGGATCTCCAAACCGATCGTTCCTGCACCTCCCGCATCCAGTGCTTCCCGTGACATTCACCAAATCGTCGGTTCATCTTTTGAGAGGCCTACCAACACTGCGTCTCTCGGTACGCGGCCACCACTCGAGGACCTTTTCGCCCCATCGGCCGTCAGTCTTCGGGCTATGTGTCCTGCCTGCTGTCACTTAAGGTTTGCAATTCTTTGGGCTATGTCGGTGACTACGTTCTTCTACGGACAAACTGAGTGCAATGTACCTTCATAGTTCAATATTCATGCAACATTCGTTCCCGTCTTTTAATATTCACGCAACTCAAGTGGCGATAATCTATACTATAATATTATAAAGCTGAAGAGTTTGTTTGTTTGTTTATTTGTTTGTTTGCTTGAACGCGCTAATCTCAGGAATTACTGATTCAAATTGAAAAATTATTTTTGTGTTGGATAGTTCATTTATCGAGGAAGGCTTTAGGCTATATAGCATCACGCTACGACTAATAGGAGCTGAGCATCAATGACAAATGTTGCAAAAACGGGTAAAAAATATACGGCGAAACGTAGTTCGCTGGCACAGCTAGTAGTTCATAAAATGAGTTAATAACCTAATTATGTGCATGCACAGGGCAGCCACTTGACGGGCTTGTAGGTCGGGTCAATGTGTGTGAACGTCAGGATGGCACATGTAGTGCCTTAAATCTCGATGAAATATATTTTGAACAATGGTACCTAAACTGTACTAAATAGTACCTATACACAGATAAACTGTACCTTAATCCTTTGAATGTAAATTAAAAATTCTCCTACACCTGCCATTCTGACGTCAGGCTGGCCGATGCATTGTCATAACACGTTTATCGCTACAACTATCATTCTGGAACCTATGCCAATTAACTGTACCTAAATAGTACCTAGTGAAATATACAACACATAATAAAAATATCATTGGGATTCGTAGGCAAATAAATTTTAAAATTTTGCTGCTATGAGTAATGGTAAGTAATACGTCTGTTTGCTTCTAAGAACACCGAGATAACAACTTCACTGACAAATAATTCATTGTTAATAATGTTAGCGTACGGAATCTGTTCCTTATATTAAACATTTATTATTTTTGTTTAATTGAAAACCCAAATACAGTGAAACCAGCTTAATACGATTTCCCGCATAATACGCCATATTACACTATGACTTAACGCAATTTAAAAGTACCAAATACAATAACTTTCCTAAATAAATAAAAAATATACATAATCTGAAATAAAAATCATTGATTATAAATAAAAACCAATGTTTGTCCTTTATGCTTGTTTGTTTGGATGACAATACATGGTTGACTATGTGACGTCATTTTAAATCCAAGATGGCGGTATACCCAAGATGGCGGACCAATTATTTTTAATGCACCCCTACAATATGGGTATCAAATAAAAGGTCTTGCTAAGAGTAACGTGCAAAATAAAGTGATGTCACTATAATTCCAATATTGCGAACTTCTAAACAAAAAAAAAATCAATTTTGAAGTAGATATCTTTAACCGATTGAGCTGAAATTCTGTATAGACGTTCCGGCAAACGACCTTGCATCAATGATGCGTTGAATGAGATGAACAGACTGAGAAACGTGTCCAGTGATAACTAAAAGGTAAAAAATAAATTAAAACTAAAAAAAACCTTTTTAAAAACAAGCTTTTATTTAAATGCGCTAAGAAGAAAAAATAAACTTTTACACTAAAACTTTTACTTATAACGTAATCTTGATGTGAATAATTTCGCCGACGACACGCTCGTCGCAGCAAAAGCCGAAACGGGGGAGGAGGCGGCTCACCTTGCGTCGGCCTGCACCTGTTTGGTGGTCCGACGCATTCGCCTCTTGGGCCTGGACGTGGCCCTCGACGTCTCTTAGGTCTGAGTCTGACTAGAGGGGGTCCGTATACCGGTCGAGGCGCACTTCATGTACCTCGGCTTGGTTTTAGACCCCCGATGGAGTTTCGAGGAGCACTTCAAGCTTCTGCGAGTTCCCTGGCGATAGCCCGACCAGTCGGTCGGGCTAGCCCAGGCACGTTGGTAGTGGTAGTCGCAGTGTGGACCCTATCACACACGCCCATAAGGGCAAGGAGAACACCAGGGGGTTTAGTGGGTAGGCCCGGAACTTTGCCGGGAGAGCCCCACACACGTTCGTCGTCCAGCCAACGGCGAGTACGGTGCGGTCACGCTTTCCCCTCGAAAAAAACAAATGGTTCGATTCCCGGTGTCAGAAGAGTTTGTGTATTTGTTTTTTTCTTATGGCCGATTAAGATTAATAGTTATGTGAAACATTGTAGGTACCATTACCCACTTCGTAGTTTTATTTTTATAATGTAGTTTTACCCTAACAATTAATGCCAGCTTTGATGTTATCTTCTTCTTCCTTAGCTATAACGATTTTCGAATCCTGGGCTCCTCAAAGATCTTCTTCGGTCTTGCTTCTTCCTGACAAAGTGTTGTCCTTCTTGAAGATTTAATCTTTTCTATCCTTATTGCTGAAATCTTTTTGTTGCCACAATAACACAATATTACTGCCTTTTAGGGCCAGGAAACAAAATTCTGTATTCATTTTTTTGTGAATTCTAATGATATTGCATTATGTGTGGTATATATTTCACTAGGTACTATTTAGGTACAGTTAATTGGCATAGGTTCCAGAATGATAGTTGTAGCTATAAACGTGTTATGACAATGCATCGGCCAGCCTGACGTCAGAATGGCAGGTGTAGGAGAATTTTTAATTTACATTCAAAAGATTAAGGTACAGTTTATCTGTGTATAGGTACTATTTAGTACAGTTTAGGTACCATTGTTCAAAATATATTTCATCGAGATTTAAGGCACTACATGTGCCATCCTGACGTTCACCAATGTGTCGGTAACTGGGCCACCTTATATTTCATATGATTAAGTTCGCTTGTGTCTTTTGAACACCTCATTGGTTTAATTGTGAGCAATTCCTATCCCCCAGCTTAAGCTTCAGTTGATGTGCTTTGTGATCAGATTCTGCTACAGATCGCGATCCCAAGGCAGTTTCGCAGGGCTAACATAAAACTAATCGCACACACACACACACCCACACACACACTCGCGCACACACACACTATGCACACACTCAAACACACACACAGAGATAAACTTTGTAGAATATTGTTATTTATAATAGTATTTACTCACTTACCTTAACCTTGCACTAACTAAACTGTTTGTTATAAAAATATTTTACAAAAAATAAAAACCGACTTCAAAAACACTGAAAAGTTAAAAATAACGTAAGAATAGGTACAGACAATATCACGCTTCTATATTGAAGTCTGTGTCAAACGATAATCTCTTAGAAAGTCTTAAAATTTGGCACCTTAAAATTCAGGTCCAGGGTCAGGTCAGGTCAGATCATTTCCAAAAGTTAAGGATCCTTCCACTATCAGCTCGGTTGATAACTACCAGACGAAAATCCGTGAGAAACTTCGGAAAAAACATGAAACACGTTTGACGTACCTATAAAATTTAAGGGTTTCCCTCAATTTTCATGGGATCCCATCATTTGATCCTGACTTTTGCAACCTTTGGGACCATCCCAGAAGTATACTCTATCGAATACAAAAATAATTTAGAAAATCGGTCCACAATTGGGAGAGTAATCGCGTAACATACACACAAAACACGTTGGACACGCCTAAAAATTTAAGGTTTTTACTCGATTTTTATAGGATCTCATCATCTGACCATGACTTTGAGAACCTTGGGACTACCCCAGGAGTATATTCTATCGAATACAAAAAGAATATTAGAAATCGGTCCAGAATTGGCTGTGTAATCGCGTATCATACACACAAAAAAACATACGCATCGAATTGAGAACCTCCTCCTTTTTTGAAGTCGGTTAAAAATGAATTTTCAATTTTGACTTGATTTGATTTGATTTGATTAACTGTCGAGATCACCCGATATTGATCTGCAGGTCTTGAGTTCGATTCCCCATGAAATCGGAAGATTTTCTGCTTAGTTTGATTAGAGGTAGGGCTTTTGAGCCCGCCTGGCTAAGGCTACCACCGTCTTACCATAGCTTGTCTTATATTAATAATGTTTATAACATTGTTGTGTTCCGACAATTAGAGGTAAGATAGTCAGTTCCTCAGCTGTTGAGGAGTCTGCTTCCACCTTCGGCTTTATCGTCATTTACCATCAGGTGAGATAAAGGCCAAGTGCTTCAAGGTTGTGTGTAAAAAAGGCCTATTTATCTAAGAGTGCGCACCAACAGCATTGTATGGTAAACTTTGGATCCATAATTTCAATACAATCTCAGTCGACGTAGTTAAAATGTTTATGAGCGGGGTAATTCCATTTGTCCCATTGTGAAAGTTGTATGACATCATCATCGAATATGTATGACTATATGTATAACCATAATCATCGAAATTATATATTCGTATTGAAATTTTTATGTCCCCTTTAATTTTTCAACTATAAGACACACAAACTTTGAGAATGAAAATTATATTTGTGACTTTGCATTTTCTCTAAAAATGATAAATAATTCAAAAGCGAATAAATTAATAAGGAAAAGAATCGTCTCGGGTGGGAATCGAAGCCGCGTCTCCAACGTAGCATGTTGACGTACCACGTTGAGTTCAACTGTATTGATTCCGGGTTTTTTAATTGTAACTAAGTTGGCAAACAAGCAAATTGCCCACCTGGTGGTAAGTGGTAACAGTGACATATAATACATGTAGCTGTTAATATGAGATTCGCAGCAAAACTGCAACCCCCACAAGAACCACAGTGTACGTTGTAAACTTATGACATAAGATGTAAAGTCACTGTACCCAGTAATTTCACTGCCATATCTCCCTTCAAACCGGAACACAGCAATGCAAGCACTGATGCATTAACATTCAATTTAGAAATATTTGAAGGTTCCTTGAAAATTGGTTAACAGTAAAGCAAACTTACAAATTGTATATTTATGACTTTTGCTTTTTTTAAAAAGTGCTAAATAAATTTAACAATAAATAAACGAATAATGAAAGATTTTTCCCTTACAAAAAGAAAAGATTGACTAAATTTTAATCTTATTTCATAACAGCCAACACTGTCTTCGAGTGACAAGTCACCATCGATGGTGGCACCGGCTTCTTCAAAGACTCGGCACGCGCAGAACAGACGTAGTGTATAATTTATTTATTTAAACAGTTACACCATCATTACAGAATAGTGTAGTCAGCTTAATCATTATATACAATTATTAGTTTCCCATTATGTATTGTCCAAATTAAGAATCTATACATCTATACAAATAAATAAAATTGAAGTGTTTGTTTGTAATGTCAAAATAACAAGTTTTTACTTAATGTGTATTAATGTATATCGGGTACCAATAAGAAAAACACAATTTAATTTTTTTTGTCTGTCTGTCTGTCTGTTTGTTACCGCTAATCTCCGGAACGGCTGGACCGATTTTAACGGGACTTTCACTAGTAGATAGATAAATATATAAGATATAACATAGGCTATTTTTATTAAGATCGGTCCAGCCGTTACTATTCCACGCGGACGAAGTCGCGGGCACAGCTAGTAAAAACTAAATTACATGCATTAAATTACAATTGTTTTAAATTAATAATTTCATTATTATTATTCATATAAGTTTTTGTAATATTATGTCAAAAATATTAACAATGTCATTAAAAAATACAAAAGGTACAGTACACATTATTTTTTAGTATCATTTCTATCCATTAAGTATTAGAAATTTGTCAACACATTATGTATCCACCAAAAACATTTTCATATGAAATTTTTCAAAAACGAGACCACATGACTCACACTGTCAAAAAGTTATCAGAGGTCATGTAGAGTCAAACTTTTAACTCTACACACCCTAACTTCACAAACTCTACACCTTAATTAAAATATGTGGCTTGACCGTTTCACTATCTAGGATCTGGATTATCCCTGGAGAGTTCGGACAGCTACGAGCCGGGGTTTTATAACCAGCGGAAAACCATACATGGACAAAGGTTGTTAATGATTTTAAAAAATAGTGATTTGTAGTATCTGAACGAACCAAACAGGCGCAATTGTTGACTAATAATTGGTAGGTTTTTTATTTTATACAATGATCAGTCAGATGGGAGACTCCGAATCAGAGGCTAACTTACAGCCGAATCGAAACTGAACCGTTGCGTTTGACTAATCAGAACGCCACATTATCACGTCATCGAATAGTTGTATGGCAATATAAAGTGCTCCGATTGGTCGATCGCAACGATTCAGTTTCGATTCGGCTGTAACTTATTAGTAGAGTTGGGCCTCTAGTAGAGTCGTCTGTGCCTATTTCCGCCGTGCTGTGTTTTGCTTTAAAGAGTAATAAAGGCAGTGAAATCACTGGGTAATAGGATTCCACATCTTATGTCACAAGTCGGCAATGTACAGAACGTCGCTGTAAAGGTTGTAGATTTTCGTTCGGTGAATTGGCTTTCTCGATCCCGAAAGCACTTCCACCGGGGACGGACAGGTTTCGGTGGGTGGTTTTAATAATAATAATTAGGGTTGTAACGGAGGCCTTGTTAGCGGAGGCGGAGGCGGATGCGGAGGCGATGAGTTTCACTTCCGCGGATGCGGAGGTTAACGGAGGCGGAGGCGGAGGTGAAAGTGGATGTAGATAAAATAGTAATTTATTGTTTATTTAAGTTTTTATTTCAAATACTTACATTTAAGTAAACATAATAACCTACCAAATACCTTATATACCTTAATTTTGATTACTAGAAGGTAATGTTTATTACAATACCTTCTAGTAATCAAAATTAAGGAAAGGTGAGCGAGCCCGAGAACGAGAAGCCGAGAAACCCATCACATTCACGCTTCTCGGGTGTTCTCGGGGGTTCTCGGCGTGAGTCTGGAGGCGCCTTTAAATTTCGACCATTTCGCGCGGAACACGCGAGTGGACGGCTGTCGGGAGCGAGCGTCGCTCGCGCTTTATTGCTCTATGATTACGTCACAGATAATATAATACTACAGTACAGATGCCTCATCCCATACAATGAAATGGTCCCTACTTAAGTCGGGCAATTCTTCGAGCTGTTTTATTTCACCATTTCACCGCGAGATGACGCAACTAAAACGCCACTGACAATTCTGAGCAAGCTCGGGCCATCGAACCTTTGCTACATTGGGCTCAGTAGTTCTCGCACGCACTCAACAGATGGCACTTTAATTAAACTCCTGCTATGCTTATGATTTTTTTAACAAATTCATATTTATGCTTCGTTTAGTTCATTACAATGACTTATGCGTAAATAGGTCTTATAAAACATCATACGCTTACGGTACGCTAAATGTGTTACAATTTGGTAAAAAAGTGACGTATAAATCCATGTTATACCTAAGGGGTTGTTCCCCCATGGATTGGATTTATGTCATACATTTTATATACCTACGTTTGATATTTAAGATGTAAAGTAAATATATCATTGGAGATAAGTCATTTTGGTAGTGGGTACTTTCTATTATCACAAGGTTATCATCTGTAACTTCAAATTCAAAAACCTGGTTAAGAATAAAGCAAACTTGCAAATTTTTCATATATGACCTTTATTCATTTTTATCCTGCCCAAGACGATTTCTTTTTCAATGATTTAGGTATTCATCATTTTACAATTTATTTATTATTTTTAAAGAAAATACAAAGTCACATATTGTATATTGTTAAAAATGTGATTTTAGTTTTTTATACTAAAATAAAATAAGTGTTTATTTTTATACCGGGTTATTTTTCCATCAGGAGCCAAATTTTGTATGCTACAAGGAAAATGAACAACTTATACTACGCGACCAAACTCGAAATCGTGAAAAAAAATCAGCTGTTCCATACATTTAGGTGTGGATGTTGAACATTTGTATGGAACAGCTGATTTTTTCCGCGATTTCAAGATTGGTCCCATAGTAAAAGAATTTCATTTTGCTTGTCTGAACAAGGACACAAAATTTGGCTCCTGCTGGAAAAATAACCCGGTATGTATACAAACTTACCTATAAAAAACTAAGCAATTTAATTTCAAATTTTATTATATAAAATATCATTGAGAAATTAAATTGCAAAATTTATATGCTTATAGCCGGCTGAAATTAATTTATTCGACTGTTTTATCAAATTCCGAAATTATATAATTTAGTACTATTTTTAAACAATTTTTTTCCTTGTTCTTTCTTACCAGTTATCTAATTTTCTATTTCATTTTAAAGAATGTTGTTATTAATTCTGTGATAAAAAATCATAAAAAAATATCATGCATTACGCGGGTCCGAACCGCAGACCTCTAGAGGTATAGCGAAATAATTTCGCAGTATATCCTCATGAGCCATCCGTTCGCTTATTTGATGTTGAAATTCCTTTCGCTTATTTGATGTTGAAATTTCGAATCTTTTTTTTAAATTGTGACGTGTACGTGTACTGTCAATCTATATATCTTTTATCTTTTTATATATAAAATTCTCGTGTCACAGTGTTTGTTACCGAACTCCTCCGTAACGGCTTAACCGATCTTTATGAATTTTTTTGTGTATGTTCGGTAGGTGTGAGAATAGGTCGTCAACTAATTTTTATTATGGCGAAACGTAGTTTGCCAGCACAGCTAGTATATTATAAAAAGAGAAGTTCTCATCTATAGACGCACGCACAGCCGTAACCGCTAATGGTAGAAACGTGAATTTTGGACAGTTGTTTTAATTCAAAATTTAAGAAAAATTAACCCTGAAGGGATGAAATAGGGGTTGCAAGCTTGTATGGATTTTTTTAAAATAAGCAACGATTTTGATAAACCTGGAGAATCATGCTCTTAAAAACATTTCATTGAATACGTGTTTCATGGTTTATTGGACCCCCTTATTGTACAAATTAGGGGTTGAAAAATTCTATGGAAAATAATTAAAATCTGCTCCAATTTCTATGAAATTTATTATTCGAGCTCCTAAATATAAATAACAGTCTTCTATATAATAGGCTACAAAATTATTTTACGAGAAAATATTAAATTCCCACGGGAAAACAATATTAATGCGGGCGAAGCCGCGAGCGGAAAGCTACCTATTAATAGCAGTCACGGTTGCCACACTATTTGTAAATGGTAAAATCTAATAAAACACCGTACCTATTTGCCAAAATTCAAAATATACCTAATCACCATTGAGAATAAAAAATAATTCAAGTAGTTAGTATTAGTACCTACATTAATTTTATTTATTTATAGTCAGGCAACTTATGTCCATTAATAATCTTTACGTATTACTTACCTATATTATCTATTACTATGTATGAACCTAACATAGTTGAATGTACCACTTCTAAGGTGTTATTAAAAATTCAGATTTGTAAAATTAGTTTTGAAATCCCCCATACAAAAGAGTTAGGTCAGTGAAAAAAATCACTGTGGTTTTATGAAACGAACATGCAAGTGAGACTTTTTTTCGGTTAGTAGGCATTTAACTGAAAATATCCGAAAAATTATTAAATAGGGTATGTACTTACTTATAAAAATCGCGTTTTTAATCTTAACCTAAATCTTTTTGTTCTGAAATGAAAATTATAAATAAAAAACAAATTGAGATATAAAAAAGGAATTGATATAATAACCAAAAAGCAATAAAGAAAAACAAAATAATAAAACAAGCCATTTTTGAAAAAATAACTAGGTACACCAGGAATCGGGATCGAACGACTGCCACACAGATTTAAAAACGAAGATCAAACGAATAGATAGACCAATCCTGACCTTTTTGAAGTGGTGAAATTTAAGATGTCATGTTTTTGTGTAATTCGACCATAATTCGACATTACACTTTCAAATGTATAGAGATTACAAAATTAATTTTACAATTTCGAATTTTCAATGACGCCATTACTATTATAATTATGTAAAAAAAAATATGTAAAAAATAATTTAACTCAATGCTATGTATGCTAGTTCGTAAGGTCTGTGACCTTCCGAACTAGCCACTAAATAGTGCCATCTATGAGTGAGCAGTATGTAATCAAATAGTCAAAGCAGACATTGCGTGCTTCTTTGAGCTATGCTTTTGAGAGATACATTGAAGTTCACATAATTTGTCGCTAGGAGTGCTATAAATTTATAAAAAGAGATGTTAAACCGTTCTAGCATGACTTAAAAACGTATTTTGATACTTTCCACGTGCTAAGTGATTTTTTTAAATATAATCAATACTTTTCTGAACCTCCTTGTTGACTTTTACTAAATTCACAAAGAAGTCATTACAAAAATCGATTAATGTAGCGCCATCTGTTGATGCTTTCATTGAATTATTTTACTTTTGTTCGTGATGGGTCCCCGTGATTACGTCAATAAAACTCCGTTACAACTTCGCAAAAATTGTACGGAGGCGGAGGCGGAAGCGAAGGTACGAATTCTTGCGGAACTGCCGCAGTAACGGAGGCGGAGGCGAAGTTCCGTTACAACCCTAATAATAATTATTATTTATTATGCCAACAAGAAAAAACACCAACAGTTATACAATGTAGAATAACACATTAAATAAAATACAATAATAACAACAATTCTTGATTTAGGGTGTTCGTGCAGAGTGCAAAGTATACCCCTAACTCCCAAACTAGGAAAATCCTGTATCTTGGGAGCTAGTGATTCCTCCGATAATATTAATAGGTTAAGTCAAGTATGGGGACACCTGCAGAGTTGTCGTTAGTGAACCGAGTCTTACGACATACCCAAGTGTCAAGCGGCTAGTCAACTTACTTAGCCACTTTATAAAGCGCCCCACACACAGATAATTTTTTGTAATGTTCGTGTTGCTATAAACCATGCCACACAAAAACCCCCCGCGGAAGCGGCATGGCGTAAGTAATGCTAGAAACACACTACTGGAGCCCTATTTTTGAATCATTCTTCTGGCATCGATCGCTCGTCAGTGTTCGATTTCTACTTATTTTCGTTCTGCTTTCGACGAAAATCAAAACAATATTGATCTTCGTCCTAACGTTCTATTGATTTTCATTGCAAGAGAAACGAAAATCAATAGGAATCGAGCACAGATGACGTTTGAAAAGCGTTCGATGCCGATTCTGATTCAAAAATATAGCCCCTGATTTGTGTTTAGATGCGTCAGAGCCCCCACCATCGTTTTGGCGCGATCGCAGACGAGCGATTCGCGCCACGACAGATGCCGTCACGACACAACACACTGCAATAATGTGTTTTAGTCATATTAAATGTATGAAACCTGCACGCTTCTGACGTGTCACAACACAACACGACACAATAGTGTGTTTCTGCCTTAAATCACTTAAGGTAGAATCAAACTATTATGTCGTGTTGTGGCGCGACGCCTTGTGTCGTGACGGTGGGTGTGCACACTAGTGTGTCTCGTCAGAACGCGTTATGAGGTTTTTTCTCAACAGTGTCAATCGATGCTTTGCAGCGCTTGCATGCCACAATGTTTTCTTTCGATTCTGAGAGTGATTTATTTATATAATACGAGCTGTGTCAGCGAACTACGTTTCGTCATAATAAAAAATAGTTTACGACCTATACCTATTCTCAGACCTACCGAATATACACAAAAAGTTTTATAAAAATCGGTGAAGCCGTTCCGGAGAAATTCGGTTACAAATACGAGAATTCTATATATTAAAAGAATATGCATATAAAGTTTCTTTCAAAAATGACAGTTGTAGTTATCAACTGTAGTTAGTAAATACGCCTGCAGGTTCATTTAATATTCCTGTAATATCTTCCCAAGCAGCAGCTCTGATAGAAGTTTACCTAGTCTTTATATTCTTTGCACTTGGTATCGTACAACACGTTTCGTTCTTCGCACAAGTTCTATTAAATCCAAGACATTTTAATTCGAACGAGCGTCCGCCAGCGCAGATAGGTTCCACTATCTCCGTCCCGCTTCCGCCTCTATGTGTGGAGCAATTTACAGATTCTCCCGCCTCAGAAAGCGAATTTGTAGATTTGCAAATCCCAGAGAAACCCCATGCACAATAGGCCACTGACATTATCGGATTGTTTGTATGTTTGCCAACTTGGTTTAATAAAGAATAACTGTTTTATACGGTTAATTAATTCTGTAAAGAAAATATTACTAAGAAGATTTTATTAACGCCATCTAGTTGATATCTATGGAACTATCAAGCAAGCGTAACAAAGTACGAAACTTGCGCACGCCTTTGTGGTGCAATTATCATCCTAAATAACAACAAAAATGTTATAGTTTCATTTGTTTGCTATATCTATTTATTTTGCTTTGTACGCCTTTATATAATGCTCATATTTAACTACTTACCCTACCCAGCTGAAAGATGCAGCAAAGTTTGAAACGTGCTGTTGCTTTGCTTGCCAACGCAAGTGAGAATGTGTGCGGCTGCTTTTTCACAACTAGAACCAGTTACTTTCACATCGCGGCAACAGATGTCACTATCCATGATTCCTAGCAGTGAGTATACAACCATAAAAAATAGAGTTTAGAGAATTATAATATATGTGTATATTTTTTTATATATTTAATATATTATATTATTTTTTATTAATATTATAAAGAGACAAGATATAATTTTCGTGAATATGATACTTTGTAATTGATAGTCTGGAATTACTGATTTTAGTCATTCTCGTGTTGTCATTAGGGAACCACATTAATCGGAGTTAGTCAGGTTACTTTTTATGCTAAAAGACCCGCAGTATCGGAATACTTACTATAATATGTTTATATGTCTGACAGTTGTATAGTTTAATTTCTAAGTTTCGATTGTATTAACTATTACTAACTATTAAGTCAATAATTAACAGCATGTTATCTGTATAACAAATATTTATATTCGCCAACTCTATTGAAACAGTTTAATTTACCTAATACAGCACAAGCGGCGATGGATGCCGTTTATACGCGTGCACTCGTACTATGCTCTACATAAAATAATGTCGAACAAAACATTCTCTACTTAGGTACGTAGTAACAAAACTTGGAAGCTACAAAGTTTTAAGTAGATAAACAATGTTAAGAGCTTTCGCAAACTTCTGAGCGCCGCGCATGTTTTAGGCAGTTGAAAATTCCACTTATTTTGAGCAGCTAAGTAGAGTCGAGGTAGAAATGCTTACTTTAGAATGGGAATGTGTATAGAACTCTCTCCCTGAGAGTATTAAGAGACTGCGTACGCTAGATTCTTTCGAATTCCTAGTTCGTAGTCACTTCCTATCCATAGAAACTTTGCAGCTATATTGTTATTTAATTCTCTTGCCTATCAAACAAGCACTATTTCTTCTTATTACTGCACCCTTTCTCTTGATTCTTCCTTTCCCATCTCCCCGACTTATGGTTGCCTGGAAGAGATTGACGTTTGTTTCACTTTGTTACGTGTTGTTTGTGCAAAAAGAGTTTATGGCTTGCATCTTATCTGATTGTAATGATGATGGTAAGTGATGATAGAGCTAAAAATGGAAGCAAGCTTCTGAGGAACTGACTATGTTGCTATCAACTGTCGCAATATAAAAGTGCTGTTAACATCATTTCTTAACGTTACACAGTTAATATATTATTGGTGACTATCCGGAGGTCATATAGAGTAAGGTTTAAACAATACTTAAACAGAGACACAAGACTCTGTACCAGTATCGTTTGCTTGGGTAACTCCGTCTTACATATTTCTGCAGCAAAGCAGCAGTGCTTGCATTGCTGTGTTCCAGTTTGGAGGGTAAAATATGGTAGAAAAATTATTGGGTACCATAGCTTTATATCTTATGTCACAATTTGGCAACGTATACTGTGGTTCATGTGGGGGTCGCGGATTTGTTGCGAATCCCACAAGAACCACATGTACTGTACTGTGACTGTTACCACTAACCATCAAGTGGGCAGTATGCCCGTTTGCCAACTTAGTTGTATGAAAAAAAAATTGCAGGTTATAGTGATATATTGCGCTCACTGCGGTTTCAAGTAAGGTTAGGAGTGGCACGTGGACATAATAGAATCAAACTTAGCAGAAATATTAGGTCCTTACATATGAAATTGGCGTTTTTCAGTACTGGCCACTTTGATCTCAAATATCTCCTCTATGGTTAGGAATTCCAAATTCAAATTTATACAGCTATTTACTCATGTATTTGTGTTTCGAAAATTATAATTCACTTGTTTTTTCCACAATTGTTTTTTTTTCTTTGCGTCACTCAGCTTACACAATGGAAAACTTGAAATATCGCGTAATTTACGAGTACGAGTTCCACCGTGGCACCAGTGCTGCAGAAACGGCTCGAAGGATTAATGATATGTATGGCGACGGTACCGCAAAAGAAAACACTGAAAAATCGTCATGAACCGATTTGGTTAAATCTTTGTTTGAGAGGGTATACTTCCCAATTGGTTCCACTTTTACCAAGTCTGGATCTTGTGATGGGATCCTAGGAAAATCATGGGACAACCCTTAAATTTTAAAGGTATGCCCAACGTATTTCATGTTTTTTTCTGAAGCTATTCAGGTATTTGCGTCTGGTAATCATGAGCCGAGCTGATGATTGAAGGATCCGTGACTTTTAGGAGTAAGAGGTTAGTTTTTTAAATACAACTGGCAGGTCTGACCTCTAGTTGTAATGACTTCGGTGAGCTAGTACTAAATTCACTACAACGTTTAAAATTTAAAAAATCACAAAATATAAAAAACCACATCAAACATAAACAACAAATCTCTAGATTTCAGAATGTCTCACTGCATAGCCGTATTTTTGTGGCTTGAGCTCGGGTATTTGCAGTCTAGGGGGGAGGACTTTGTCTACTTCTGGGGTAAAAGTCTCTTCTGAGGAGTGCCGGGGTAAACAAACTAGGGTAGTTATATACGGGTCGAGTCTTAACACCTATGATATACTGGAAACCTATTACCCTGGAAATCAAACTAGGGCGGTTATGGAGTGGGTAGCGGTATCGCATTGTGGGCTCGAGCCTACCTTAAGTTAGGATGTAAGGCCTTAGTCAACCAACGCTGGCCCAGTGTGGATTGGTCGACTTCACATGCATCTTTGAATTTCTTTGCAGATGTATGCAGGTTGCCTCACAATGTTTGTCTTCACAGTAGGAACGTCAGAAAAAATTACATATGAAATTCGAAAAACACATTGGTACATGGCGGTCTTGAACCCCAAACCTCCCGATTGGAAGGCAAGTGCCGAGTCCACAGCGTCACAGACGCTCTTGCGGATTAACTTATTTTTTTACCGACTTCACAAAAAGGAGGAGGATCTCAATTCGACTGTGTGTTGTTTCCTCACAAGTCCATCTTTTTTGAGTCGGTTTAGATAATTATTTTTTATCTGAGCTTTACTTTCCGAAGATTTCAAGTTACTTCGGTGAATTGGTATTAAATTCACTAAAAATATTAAAATAAACACCGGCTTCAAACACATAAAAAAGCCAAATTTTAAGTCATGATCATCGATCATCCGCACTGACTTCAAAATCAATATGTGAAGTTGTGTGTAAATTGTTATATTATTTTAGTTTTTTTTGTGTTTTTCAAGGTGAATTTTATTGAAAAAAAAAACTTAAATAGCCACGGAATGTGCACAGCAGCGAAGGCCTTGGCTCTCATCTCGCTTGATAGGAAGTAACGGTGAGGCTGAAGAGGGAAGCGAGCTTCACCTGGACTTAACAACTAAGGAACTGGCTATTTTACCTCTAATTGTCAAAACACAACGACATTAGATACACTGTGATGGCAACTTATATCATATAGTGGTAACTAGCCAGGAGGGCTCAGAAGCCTCTGAAAAAGATTCTCTGTTTGGTTTCGTTGTAAGTAGCTACAACGAAACCAAACAGAAATTCTTTTGCTCCCTTGTGGAATAGAACCACGGATCTCTCAATGCTGGATACCATTAGACCACGGATGCGCAGAATACATAATAGTACTACGTACAGAAGTTGCACTCCAAATCCAATCATGAAAAAAGACGACATTTTGAATAACTAAACTTTGAGCATGCAAGCCGAATCACACCTTAATGCCACGGGTTAGCTTAGGTTAGTTATTAGTCGGGAGATAATACGTTTTCCTCCCTGGATGCCCGTTTAGGGTGTCACATCGTGGAGAGTTGGTGATGGTGGTCCAGTCTTGGCAGGCGTATCACGGGCTGCCAAGACTGGATTCGAGTCACGCATTGTCTCACAATTTCAGTGACATAATCTCTATGTCTTAAAGAGTAGCATGGTGACGCGTATTTAGTGTGACTGACGTGATAAATTTTCTTGACGCTCGTCAAGGAACACGTGTGTGTGACTGAATTGTATCACAAATTTTTTGGCGTGCCTGTGCGTCGGCTGCTGTGGTTGTAGCAAGGGCTTTCATACTTTAGAAGATGTAGCAGAAGTCGGAGTGCAAACAATTTCTGAAAAAATTCAGTCACACGTGTCCCTTGACGAGCCTCAAGCAATTCCAGTCCATTCTGCACTCGAGTCACGCATTATCTCACAATTTCAGTGACACATCTCTATGTCTTAAAGAGTAGCACGGTGGCATGTATTAACTGGGACTGACGTGATAAAAATTTCTTGATGCTCGTCAAGGGACACGTGTGACTGAGTTTCTTCACAAATTTTTTGCTCTTCGACTGCTGCTATACCTTCTTAAGTATTAAAGCCCTTGCTACAACCATAGCAGTTGGCGCACAGGTACGCCATGAAATTTGTGATAAAACTCAGTCACACGTGTTCCTTGACGAGCGTCAAGAAAATTTATCACGTCAGTCACACAAAATACGCGCCACCATGCTACTCTTTAAGACATAGAGATTTTGTCACTAAAATTGTGAGATAATGCGTGATTCGAGTCCAGTCTTGGCAGCCCGTGCTTCACCTGCTGCTGTACCGAGCCCGCGACATACATACTCCGAGCGGAGCACGGCAGCCCTGCTGATTTTTTACATTCTCAGGGTGAGCGGAGCGGAAGTTCTTATCTTGTACCTAAGCGCGTAGTGTCGGCCTGACGGCTGACATGCCAGCCGGAATTAAGACTTATGCATATACCTGACATCTTATATCTCTTTTTGGCAACAAACATTGGTGTCCTTGTATATAGTGGTTGTAGATTTGCAAGTCTTACAAGAACTAAATGTACTATATGTGCCTGCCCTGTAGCCACTTACCACCAGGTGGGCAGTCCGCTTATTTACCAAATAAGTTGTGTACAAAAAAATACCCAACCGAGTCTATAGTTGGCTCTACACATGTTCGGAAAATGGTTTTTAGGAGCAAAACAGACAAGGAACTCAAAACTGTGATTTTTATCTCGTCTCCTTTACTTTGTTATCCACCTCAGGATTTCCCCTGTGTATTGTGAGCTTGTGAGTAGATCCAAAAAAGAATTGCGAAGGAAAAAGAAATAGACCCGATAGGTGAGCTGAGAATTTATAGTCAAAGAACTGGTTCTGCTACGGTTCCATATTTTCATTTTGATCTGGAATGCGCGGCTGATTCCATCGCAGGCAGGAAATATTATTTCCTCCCTCCTGCGCGCAGGAGATGGGAAATGTTGCAGTGTAAAGCAACAAGACAAGGCGTAAGTAATTTTCCATTACCGTACATATAAAAAGTAGGAGACTTTTTGTTCGGAAAAGTAAAGACTGTAATTATGGTTTGATTTTCTTTAAAAAAGTTAAATAATTAAATTAGCGTTTAATTTCTACTTATTTTCGTTTTGTTTGTGTAATATTTTATTGATTTTAATCGCAAACGATACGAAAATCAATAAAAATCAAGCAGATATACTAACGACGAACGTCCGACACCAGACGAATGATTTAAAAATTATGTAGCTTCAAATCCTACCCGAGTGAAGTCGTTTTGTATTAATTTGTTTATTTTTCAATTTATTTTGCGTTTTTAAAGAAAATGCAAAGTCACAGATACAAAACAATAACATTTTTTAATCTGAGTATACAGATGTGTTTACTTGATTTTGATACCTACATAAAATCTTTTCATTCAACACATCACTCTACATAGGTACATCATTTTCAATGTCATATTTTTATTTATTTAATTATTTATTCTTCATGTACTGTGTACAAAGGCGGACTTAATGCCATGGGCATTCTCTGCCAGTCGACCTTAGGGTGATTCAGAGAATGCAAGGTAGATGTTAAAACAAACAACATTATTCATAACAATAAACAACTAAAAAATACGCAAATCAATTTAAAAGTTATAAATATAGTAAGTTATAAATATTCGTGGCAATAAGAGAATTACTGTCACAGACATTACTATTTTTAACCGACTTCAAAAAAGAAGTAGGTTCTCAATTGCGTATGTTTTTTTTGTGTGTGTATGTTATACGCGGTTACGCCGCCAATTGTGGACCGATTTTCAAAATTCTTTTTGTATTCGATAGAGTATACTCCAAAGGTGGTCCCATGGTCACCAAAGTTAGGATCTGATGATGGGATTTCATAAAAATCGAGGGAAACCCTTAAATTTTTAGGCGTGTCCAACGTGTTTTGTGTGTATGTTACGCGATTACTCCGCCAATTTTGTACCGATTTTCAAAATTCTTTTTGTATTCGATAGAGTATATTCCTGGTCACCAATACTCTGATGATGGGATCCCGTGAAAATCAAGGGAAACCCTAATTTAGGGTTTCTTTCACTAAAAAGATTTCATTCACAAAAAAGTTAAAAAAAAACAACACTGAAAAGTTAAAAATAATAAAAGAATAGGTACAGACAACATCACACTTCTATATTGAAGTCGGTGACAAATTTAAGACTCAAGGAGATCATCGTTTGTCACCGACTTCAATATAGAAATGTGATGTTGTCTGTACCTATTCTTTTAACTTTTCAGTGTTTTTGAAGTCGGTTTTTATTTTTCGTAAAAAAATTTTTTTAACTTTACATTGATTTTCTGAGAAAACATTTGAATAAAAATCACCTTGTAATTCGACAATCGTTGTTCACACTCGTGTCAACTCATACTCATAATCGCATAATTGTGTCGAAATAAATATTTACCATTACGTTATAATATGTATATATTCGTTATTATAAACTATAAGGGTTGCTGGGCTTAAAAATTTATATTAATTTTAAAAAAGTTATCGAAAAATAAATAAAAACAAATCACAATTATACGCTTCGAACTGGTAGAAAATGTTCCTGGCATCAAGTCTGTCTGTTTGTACACTTGTTACAACTTCTTACAATGTTGCAACGTGTAGGTAATTGGCAATATTGCCAATTGTAAGGAGTAAGATTTCAAAAGATGTGTCGCGCCACAATGAGTCGCACCTAGCGGATTATATTAATCCATTCAGCTTCCACTCTACGTTAGCTAGTAAATTGTGAAGCGCAGATAGTATCTACTTGTACAGTCGCTAGCAAAAGTGGCCTTGTCATTCTTGTTCCTACCCGCTGCGTGTTACAAAATAGCTACAATTCGTCTCACTGTCATTAATATTACATATTTTATGCAAATAAAAATATTATTATTAGATTAGTCTTAATTGCAATTTCTGTCAATGTCAAGTTTTGGATAAAATACCTTTTTAAAAGAGCTCAAAGGTATGAAAATGAGATTGGTTACCTGACAAAGAGCACAAAACAAGACGTCACAATAACATAACATAAAAGCCCATAAATGTTACTTTAATATAGTTACAGTTAACATAGTAATTTTAACATAAGGAATCTAGCTACTAAATGTCTTACTTATCGACATGAGATGTTATTTTCAAATATAACTGATGAGCGAGTTTGCGATTACTGTTGGTAGCATTCTAATTCTCTTTAAATGCATTTAATGCGTTGAGTGCTTAGATAAACGAAGCTTTCTAAGCTTGTGTCATAAAAGGTTTTAATATGAATTGTTTTTTCCGTACTTTTTTTATTTCGATAATGTATTTGGATATTCTATGTGGGTACTACGATTTTATTATATACATAGATAAAGACTGCTTCTTTACATAAAATTAAGTACCTAAGCAATCTATATAGACATTTCACGTTAATAATAAAATCAAAAGTGAAACTGGTAAAATAATAATTAAATAAGGTAAGTCGTTCGTTCATTTGGTAATTTTCTTTATTTCAATATGACTTGAAAGAAAGCTCTTTTGGATCATCTAAATTTTTTACCTACCATCCACTCTTTTTTTAGCTGATATTTGCTAAAAAAAGAGTGGATAATTCCTACTTATATTTGCAGACAATATATACAGGATGTATGCACATACAAGGTTAATATGATTTATTTAAATTAGATTGTTTTGCTTTGATTTGATGTCAATAAGTGCCTGTAAAGGCCTATGTTGAATAAAGATTTCTGAATTTGAATTTGAAAAAGTAAATATTTTTTACATAAATATTTCCTATATACAAAAATGCCTTAAATTACAACCAGTAATATTTACAAATTAAAACCAGGCATTGGTATTATTCAAATATTCGTTAACTTTATAATAACCTATACTCAATAAGACTTTTTTACATGCGCTTTAAACTTATGACGAGGCAAATCACTAACACTTTGTGGAACTTCGCTGTAAAAAGTTACACATTGCTTGCCCCATAAACGAACCTAGTTTTTTGAAGCCCATGCGCGGCCAGTTCTGCCGCCGACTGTACCGTGTGGCGGATCAAAGAAAACTCTTGCAAGGGGTTAGTTAGACGGCCTCTCCGACAGCGCCGGACGGCAGCAGTTCACATCCCGCGCCCGCAGACGCGACACGCGACTTGCGCCACCCGCGGACAAAACAATGGACTGTTGCCACTAGAGTTGTAATTGTTAGTTCTTACAACGCACCCGAGATCCCAGCTGACTCTGCAACGCGGATATGAAACTTGCCGGTGAGTACGCGCAGTTGACGCGCCGTTTTATTCACTCGCGAAAAGTTTTTATTTAGTTTTTGCACGCCTGCGGTTCGCAATGTTTACATTATATAATGCCGGGTACTCCTGTCTGTTTACTGGACTTTAACGATTGTTTTATGTTCATGTGGCCGGGGTCTGGTTTTCGTTAGGTTTTTTCCGCTGAGCCTAGACCAACTCGCGCGTTGCGTTTTGCCGATTTGCGTAAACATGTTTTATGTCAATCATTTATTTTTAACATATTTTTAACGTCATAACACATGGAATAAATAAAGATTTCAAACCAGTCTTTATTGTAGTTCAAACCTTTGTAATTTTGTTTAAAACCGATTATCGTTAAGGATAATTACGTTTTTATCTGATTAGGTAAATAACGGAACTTTATGTACAGTAAGTACCTTGTCAAGCTATACTGTTTGATCTTTGGTTTATTTGTCGCTCGTAATAGTGGCGGTTTTCGTAGTGTAAATGTTAAGCTCAAGCTTTACATTTACACTACGAAAACCGATGGGAGCTTACTGTACGAGTAAGCTCTTAAGTATGTTGTGATACGAAATCACACTTTACAAATATGTTATAACTACTTCCCAAATATTTTGAATAGATAACTAAGCAAACGGATTTTTTTCCGTTTACAAACTTAATGTTGCCATATTTATCGTTAACACGGTAAATTTTTACCAATATTCGTTTCATTTTTAACAGTTAATACTGAAATATAATAAAGGATTCAATAAAATCATACAACACATTTACGAACAGGTAGAGCTTTTTTTATATATGAAAAAAATGAATAGTTTGATTTTATTCATATAGGATTTAAGTCCCATAGTAAAAGTAATGGCTCTTTAACGTATTAATCAATAAAATAAAAAAAAGAGAGCGAACAGGGAAATAAATCATTTCTTTCTATCGCACAGTAACCGTCTAAACGGCACCTAATTCAAATTCGAGTTAAATCCGGGGTGCGAGTTCGAGTTAAAATATTGTGCTCGACGCTGCAGTATTATCGGGTCGTTCTTGTCAGCTGGGACGAGTCAATCCGCCGGTGGGTCTCCAGGCCCTTTGTTGCGACACGTTTCGAAGGGAGATTACAAAGGGCGTCACAAAGAACTAAGGGATGCATTGACAAACCGCGCCACCCCGCGCGATGTGTCGGGCTATCCTCTAAACCCAAAGTTAGAATTTGAAGTTAGCTCTACACTGAAGTAAAGGCAGAAACAAACTATTGTGTCGTGTTGTGTTATTACAGTATTATTACACTGTGTTGTGTTGTAGCGCCAATGTGTTTCTAGCCATATAAAATGTATGAAATCGATACGCTTCTGACGCGTCACAACACAACACGACACAATAGTTTGTTTCTGCCTTAAGTCCGCTCGCTCTGGTGACGCGGACACCTTTGGTTACAGACTTAGAGAGTAGACTTTCAGTGCAGATAATATTAGCCAGTTTTATTAGCTATCTTATCTGGTTCGCCGGGGTTTAAGTTGGACGAGGGGATGAACGGAGTGAGAAGGGTGGGTTGGTACTGCCACAATTTAGTTTTCATAACGTTCAAATAGACGTTAACGGGTATGAGTTTTTATGAAACTGTCATATTTGTTTTTTTTTAAATCGATTAGGGTCTACGTGTACTTCGTTTAGAATAAATTCTGAACTTGGATTTGTTTTGTAACGAAACAAATATTTCAGGTTTTCCACGTATTTTGATTTTATTTAACATTCCGAGGCAATGAGAAAGGTTATCTAATAGATACCGCCTCTAGCGATAAGGTTACCTTTGTGCTGTGCACATAGATAATGTGCTATACGAGTTTATATTCATCACGCAAGCAGTCGTATATAGTGTTTTTACCTGTATATCTATGAGGGCTTAAAAGCTTTTGAAACTTCATCGCGTAAAATATTTGGACTGGATAATTAATTGCTATTCGTTTTGTATTCATATAATGAATACTTACCTATGTAAGTTTATGTTAAAATTAAAATACACCATACTCTATTACAGACAAACTTTTTTATCGGTACTCTATTTGTTTTATAAAAATACTCAGCTTTTGATACCAAGTTCAAAATAACGTTCATTGATAGCTAAACTTCAACTCAAAATAACGAAACCTGGTTGGACAACAAGCATGTCAACGACAAGTGACGTTTTTGGGTAAGCTGAAAAGTTAGTAACTACATGCATCTTCCCCTACTTAGTATAGTTTAAAGACAAAAACATAGATTGATATATTACTGGAGGGAGACTCTGTACTAGGATCGTCTGCTTAGGTACCTCCGTCTTACCTATTTCTGCCGCAAAGCAGCAGTGCTTGCATTGCTGTGTTCCGGTTTGAAGGGTAAGATATGGCAGTGAAATTACTGGGTACTGTGACTTTACATCTTGTGTCACAAGTTGGCAACGTACACTGTGGTTCTTGTGGGGGGTTGCAGTTTTGCTGCGAATCTCACAAGAGTCACATGTATTATAGGTAACTGTTACGACTTACCATCAGGTGGGCAGTGCTTGTTGCTTGTTTGCCAACTTTCTGCAATAAAAAAAAAAAAAATAACATACTGTTGTACAATGAGCAATTTTGATAACAGAATGATACAAGAATATAAAATATGAAAATATCTGAATTGCTTACCCATTAACGGCGTTGAAATTAGAACAACTTATTAACATACAACACTAACTTCCACTTTAACTTGTCATAAGTGAATTCACTTGGAAAATTTACGAAAACGAAATTTTTTACTAAAACGAAGTTTAGTATTAAATTAACTTCTTTTGAAAAATAAAGATACCTATACATTTTAATAGCAATCCTTAGTATAATGGGAGGAATTTATAAAAATAGTTATAATCTTAAAAAACAATATTTAAACGTTTTCTTTCCAGATATAAGAGATACACATAAATAATCAAGCTTCACGTGAAATATTCCCGAAATGGCTAAATAATGGCTGAAAGTTACGAACCGGAGTCGTGAACGGATTTGCGAGCAACAGCGATTGTTTAATAAAAATAAATCAATAATTCTTTAATTTTGTACATCACACTTTTCTTTAGGTCTGTGTTAGAGAAAAGAGAATATTGTTGTCTCGAGAAGTCCATTAATTTTGCTCGGCTGATGTCGAGACTTTTCAGACGCTACTTTGCTGTGATTGTCTTCTTACATAAACAATAAATGGGATTAATAATCTGTTTAGTAATTAATAATCTGTTTGCTGACATCGCATCGATTTCTTTCACGGAAAGAGAAATTCTTTTATATAGTTATAACAGTTTTAAGTATTAAACAAGTCTAAAAATGTAACTGTATATTCGCTAATGATTTAATATTCGCTGCATTTTAAAACAAAGAAATCGTAAAGATCCTGTTTCATGCATGACCACAGTTTACAAAATTATTGATAGTTTGTTACAAAATAATAAATTGCTGTGTGGCTTTACGAGTACCAATTACTGGAGTTACGGACAACTCGATTCTTGTAGTTTTATTAAAAATGTGCTATAAATGCTCGTGTTTTTTCACGTTTTTGAAGCATGTATTTACATCTTATAATGGCACACATAATTACGAATATACGAGTACTACTAACATAACAAAACTTACGTAACTGAAAAACAAAGTGATTCAAAATAGATATCATATGTATGCCTTTTTAAATAGGATTTCTCTTTTTGTTTTCTAAATTTAAATTCCAATATTGTTTAAATATTGGAATTTTATTGCTTATATTTTTGCATATGGTAATAATAGTTATTTGTTATACATGAGTGCCAAGTTGCTTTTTAACCGCGTGCTCAACTTTGATGACCGAGCAAGCGAAGGATTCTAATATTTGAATCCTGAGCGTCAGCGAGGGAATCAAAAGAGCACAAGGTGAAAAATCTTTGCACTCGTGTACAACACGTAACTTTTCATTCCCCCTCAGCGAGGAAATAAACAAAAGTACACCAAGGAGGTTCAGAGTCTGAGTTTTTAAGAAATTTTAAAAAAGTTGTATGATAAATTCGGCACCATGGAGATAGAAGTAAATAGGTTTAATGATGTTTTGAAATCACAAAACCTAGTGCACGCGATGTTCTAAATTCAAATTTACTTTAACCTCAAGCGGATAAAAACGGCTTTGGCGGTCAGATATCGAATAGCAAAAGTACTCTTTCCGAGATAAATTTATGATGAAAATAATTTTTAATGTATGTTATTAAGATGAGAAAAACACTTCGTTCATTTTGTTGCATGGCTAGTTGGCTAGGTTTCGCCGTGTGAAAAACGCATCGCTCGCTGTTTTCCTCACAATTTCTTGGTGCAATTTGCTTAGGACAAGCTGTTTCAACAGCGAATGCATTGTTTACAATCACGCTACAGTAGATATACGACTGAATTGTCGCCTTATACTTACAAACGCGAATACAGGCATATGTTGCTATTTTATTATTTTTTGAAAACAAAGATCATTAACTAAGGGGATAAAACAGCGATTTATATAACGGGCTTAGACTTGAATTGCGAGCGTAACGAGGGATTCTATGCTTAACTCCCGAGTGCGACGAGATGTTAAATAGCTAAATCTTGAGCGTACTGAGGGATTTGAGTCTAGAGTCCTGAGTGTAGCGAGGGATTGAAGCTCACCCAAGACTAACACTCGTATCTATAGTCAAGTCAAGTATTACTTGAGTAAAAGTCTTTACTTAAGTTGTGATTTTTGTACAATAAGTACTGTGACAATAAACAATTGTCTTATTATTGCGTTCGGTGGCGCAGTAGTTCGCGCGACCGACCTATGATAATGACGATTACGCTTTCGCAATGGTCCGTCACGAGATGGGTGTCCAAAAACTTAGTATCTCGAGCTCCTCCGTCTTTCAAAAGGCTAGTTAAGCCGTTGCTCCCAGGTGTATTTTTAATCGTTAAAATGCACCAGCCTGCACTAGCTGATAAGCATAACTTTCTTACTTCATTCAAATTATCGTTTATTGTATAAAAATCACAACTTAAGTAACAACTTCTTCGTTCAGTAAGTAAGTAATAACAACTTCTTTCGTTCTTATTCGACTACAAACTTAAGTGTCAGTCTGTTTCGAAAAACTTCTTTACTAGGGACTTGGGTGTCATCCATGACAGTAAATTATTATTCGACAGGCATATAGAGCATATCACTGATAAAGCTCATAAATCACTGGGCTTTGTCATTAGATCGTCAAAGTCGTTCAAAAATATGAAAACGATCAAAATTCTCTATTGCGCTTATGTTCGGAGTCAGCTCGAATATGCATCTCAAGTGTGGAATCCTATGTATAGTAAATATATAGATAAAATTGTGGTAATTCAGAGAAAATTTACGCGTTTCTTATATAGAAGGTTCCGACTGTTACGCTGTAACTATGAACAACGCTGCTCAGTACTTCATCTTTTGCCGCTTTATTTGCGAAGAAACATAGCAGACATTTGTTTCCTTTTAAAAATAGCAAAATTAATAAGTAAAATTGACTGTCCGGATCTTCTTAGTAAAATAGAATTAAAAGTTCCCTCTCTGAATCTACGCCAAAGATATGCATTGCTTCATATACCGTTCACTCGCACTAATTATAGAACTAATAGTTTTATAATAAGATCCTGTAAATCTCTTAATCAATTGTATCGTGATGATTGCTGCATTGATCTTTTCTGTTGTAATGTGCATCAAATTAAAAAAAAATTTGCTGAAAGAAAGTACTCCAATTAACAAATAATAAATAATGTGTTAATTAATGTAATTTAAAGAAACTCATAAATTACTTCTATATGTGGAAGCTTGTAATTGGCATTTCGATAACTATTTATGTCAACTATTTTGTAAATAATGCTGTAAGCTTTCCGAAGATAATAATAAAAAAAAAACTTTTACTCAAGTAATTACTTTGACTTGAGTTTGGATACGAGTGTTAGACTGCTTTATTTCCGAGGAAAACACTCTACTTTTCAGACCAGGTGGTGCGAAAAGTAGAGTAATAAAAGTAGAGCAAGGAAATAAAAACAAATACGAAAGAAATACAGCGAAATATAGATTCTACGGCCGAAGAGCGCAAAAAAAACCAATTTACTTTAAAACTAATTTATTAAAAGTACAATATAATTAAAATATGACTAATTAGTTCGATGGTTGAACAAAAAGTGCAGCTCGATGCTTCCACGTAACTCGACGAAATTGAGGCCACGCTGGAATGCGGTGTCAGCACCTCGTGGCTGTAACTTTCCACATTTGAGTAAATGCTGTATTTGCTGTTACTATGGAGCGGTTACATGTAACACCTCCCCCCGCAGATCAGCAACTATTCGGAGGCTGTGCTAGAGATGGTTGCTGAGATATTTCTATGATCCACCTTAATTTCACTTGGGTTAATACTCGTAGTGTTCGGTATTGCATATATGCGATGAGTGCTACGACATTGTCCAATGCTACGGCGCTGTTCAGTGCATGTGTTCTTATTTCGTAGACATCGTTTTCGTAGTCGTTGGCTTGCTACGACGACTATTATTACGGTGGCGATCATCAATATAGTGTAGACTGGTATTGTAGTGTGATATAAAGATTGCTCGGTAAGTTGTTGCAGATGTACCGGAGGCTGCATAGAGATCTGAGTATTAATAGAATGCAATTTTTCTAAATTGATCGAACTTAAGGTTAAGGATGGATGCTCATCGGGCCTCGACTCGATAATCGGAGGCATTTCCATTATTTTCACTGCATAACCTTTGACATGTTCGTTGGTATTAGCAATTGTAAATTCGGGTGCCTTCAGGTAACAGTTGTAGGGAATAGTGGCTAAATAACTTCCTTTCAGAGTGCGATATTGCTCTTGGCTACGGGATATCTTAATTTTAGTAGGTACAGGAAAAGACATAGTGTAATGTCGGTCATCGAGTTGTTCGAGAGCTTCTTTCATCAACGTTACAGAAGTATACTTGCAGGATTGGTGAATGGTCTGGTCGGTGATCAGATGCTGAATGCAATCGGATTCTTTATGTATCTCGAGGTTTGATGTTGTTTGGCAGAGAAACCATGAATCTACCTTCGGACATTCAGTCTCCATGTACATATAATCTTTGCTAGAAAGTGCAATGTAAGGTAAGGGAGGTATAAGGGTCAAATTATATTTGTTAGGAACAATACTTAGTTTATATAGGTTATATGTTAAGGGATAGGCAATCGGCACTTTAAGAATAATGTTAATACGCTTTTCAGTATAAAAGTAACCTAGTTTAATTATATCATAAAAATCTCTATAATCTAAGTTAAGAATTTCATCTTTTGAATATAAAATTCTTATTTTACTTATCATACTTTTAAGATTATCTAAACTTATAATAAAATGAGGAGTGCTCGATGCACGAATAAAAGCTAAAGTATTCTCTAGCTTAAAGAGCTCTTGAGATAAGCTCTCTATATTATCTCCTAAGATAATAAGATGCTGAGCCAAATGGGCATATTTTATTAAATCAGTATCTCTTTGTGCATCACTTTCTACTATTATATTTAAATAATTACTAATGTTATTTTGGTTCTGTACTATTTTATCTAATGTTTTTGATGTCTGTGTAACCCATTGAGTACTTAGACTAATATGATGATTTATTTCAGATTCCAGCTTAGATTCGTTATCTTGGAGGACTTTAATGGCATTATTATATTTAATAGCATCGGTATAATCAAGATTGCCAGAAATGCTTTTAATTACTGAACCTAATCCATCAATGAGGCCTCTTTTACTACGATTTGGTTCAAACGTATATAATTGACTTAAGATATCGTCTAGCTTAGAATTAAGGTGTTCTATATGAGGATTATACAAATATATAGTTTTATTATTTAACGTAGGTTTAAGATCAATTAACTGTGACTTAACTAATTCAATCTGTGAATATATCTCATTAAGATCAACAATGTGCACAAAGGAATGATAGTGATTAATAATTTTAGTAGAGCCTAATTTGAAGGGGAGTAATCCTGGTCCGTTGTCCAATGCATCAATCGTTACATCTTGACCTCTCGTCAGATGTAGCAGGGACGTGAGCAGAAGTATCCTGTAACAATGTGGGATCTTTAGGGCTACGTTTAAGCCTTGACTTGGCAACGGGACCACGCTTCTTTTTAGTATAGATGTGAATGGGAAGGTCTGCAAGAACTGTGTCCTGGGTGTATCTAGGAGCTAATTTCTGTCTATTTGCCATAGGGTTCTTTACAAAAACTTGTTGGTCTGGAAGGTATTCTTTTTCAGGTTCACGGTCTTTATTTCTATTTTCAGTGAGTTCCGTCCTATGGTGTAATGAAGTTTCATTTATTATGTCGTATACTTGAGTCATTCGCTTTTTGTGTTCTAGAGAATATTGTTGAAGTAAATGTTCTGACATATTAATATCTAAGGGGTCACGTGGGTCAAAATGTCCAGTAATTAGGTCTAAGGGTCGACACTTTGTGAAGCTGTGAATGGAGCTGTTATAAGCTAATACTGCATAGGGCATAAGAATTATTACAGGCTCGGAACGTTTTTCTAATTTTAATAATCTAAGATGTTCAAGGATGGTAGAGTGGAATCGCTCGACTATGCCATTGTCATTGGGACTATGGGCAAGTGTCTTGTGGTGGTTGATTTTATGGAGTCTTGTAAACTCAGAAAATATTTGATTTGTAAATTCTGGGCCTTGGTCCGTAACTATTGTGAAAGGGACACCATGGTGGGTACAAAACTGTAGAAGGGCTTGGACGACACTTAGGGCCGTTCCATCTCTAAGATAATATGCTTGAGCATATTTTGAGAAGGCATCAACGAGTGTGAGATACTTCTCGTTTTGTGCAGTAAAAAGATCAAGATGAATAATTTCGAAAGGTTTTGTAGGAGGGGGAACAATGGAGAATCTCTGCTTGATTGGATTTCGGTCATATTTGGCTTGACCACAAGTATTGCACTCGTTAATGTATTTAGTAATATGTTCTCTCATCTTTGGCCAATAGTATCTAGCAGATAAAGCTAAGAAGCATTCATTAATACCGCGATGGTTTGTTTTACCTTCGTGATATTTCTGTATGATTTCTTGCTGTTTTAGATATTCTTTTACATTCTCTAATTCAATTTTTGTTAACACTAATTTCATAGCAGAGCTTTTAAATTTTTCTTGTATGATAGGGATGATGTTATACATGGCTAAAGGTGGTTGAATAATAAGGCCTGTCTGGACTTTGGGATTTACATACTCTTTGATTGCATTAAAAACGTCTTCCTCGAGATTGGATTCTGATAATTGGATAGTCGTTCTTGTGTGAGTCTCAAATGGTTTAGTCACTGTTGGTCGTTTTTTTATGTCGCCTACTACTACAAAGCATATCTGTCGGTTATATTTATTGAGAGGGTTGTCAGTTATTGGAATCTCTAATATAGGATGCTCAGCACTGGTATGAGCTGTTACAGTGGCTGAACCATCATCTGACGGTTGATTTTCTGAAACGTTTACTGCGATTGAACTAATCTCTTCATTATTAAGTTCAATTCGAGACAGGGCATCGGCATTGGTGTTCTTTTTGCCTGGCTTATAAACTGTAGTGAAGTTAAATTCGCTCAATTTTAGTCTCCAACGTGTTAGTCGCGAGTTTGGCTCTTTTAGATTCATAACCCATTGTAAGGGCTTATGATCTGTGACAATTTTAAAATTTCTACCAAACAGATACGGTCGAAAGTATTTGGTAGCCCAAACTATTGCCAAAAGTTCTTTCTCGATGGTACTATAGTTGATCTCGCTTGAATTTAATGTTCTAGACGCATAAGCTATTGGTTTGTCATTACCTATGGGGCCTTGGGAGAGAATAGCGCCAATTGCGTAGTTGGATGCGTCAGTTGTAAGTACGAAGTCTTTGTTAAAGTCGGGGTACTGAAGTATAGGGTCGTTTGTCAGTAATTTTTTGCAGATCTCAAAGCAGTTAATATATTTTACGTCATCGAATGTTATCTTAGAACCCTTTTTTAAACACTGAGTCATCGGTTTTGTTATACGAGCAAAGTCAGGTATAAATTTCCTATAATAGCCTAATAATCCTAAAAATCTTTTTATTTCAGTTGCTGTCTTAGGTAAGGGGAATTTTTGAATTGCTATGATCTTATCTGGGTTCGGCTTAATCCCATCTTTACTAATAATATGTCCTAAGTATGCCGTCTCTAATTTTAAAAACTCGGACTTGTCCATTTGAATTTTGAAGTTCGATTCTCGCAATCTTTTAAAAACTTTTTCTAAATTTACCATGTGCTCTTGTAACGAAACACTAAAAACGATGATGTCATCTAAATAAACGAGGCAAATAACGTTTTGCAGGTCTCTAAGCACATTATCCATCACTCGTTGAAAAGTTGATGGAGAATTTTTAAGTCCCATGGGCATGCGCAAGAATTCAAAGTGCCCATGCTCTACGTTAAATGCTGTCTTGTGAATATCCTGAGGGTCCATTTCCACCTGGTAGAACCCACTTGCAAGGTCAAGGGTGGTAAAATAATGACAGTTGCCTAACTTGTCCAGAACATCAGTGATGTTCGGGATAGGGTATTTGTCGTCGATGGTTTTTTCATTGACTTTTCGAAAGTCTACAACAATGCGCCATTTGGTTTTTCCAGACGCATCAGCCTTTTTTGGAACAACCCAGATGGGGGAGCTCCAAGCTGATTGTGAAGGTCGAATTATTCCTTGCTGTAACATTTTTTGCATTTGATCTTGAACTTCCTGCCTATGTATGAACGGGTAGCGATAGCTTTTGGTGTAAACGGGGACTTCATCGGTGGTACGTATACTATGCTTTATCTGGTTGGTAAAGGTAAGTGGTTCACCTTCAATATAGAAGACATCAGCATATTGTGAACAAAGTGACTCTAAATTTATTCGTTCTTCAGGATTCAAATGGTCGGTGCGGAGGCGAGATAGTACATTAGATGCGCGATCAGTGTGATGTTCGGTGCGAGTGCACTGAATATTAAACAACTCTGCGCTTACAGGTCTGTCCATTGAAAAAACTAAGTCATATCGAGTGGGGTTTAATACTTCTACAAAACCACGATTATTTTTTACAGATGTAATACATTCTTTAATAAGACAATTTGCTATTGTTTGCTCATTGATAATTACGTCACCGTCATGAAAGTTAATTGGAATGCGTATTAATTTAGATGAGTTAGCAGGTATTATTTCTTCGTATAAATTACAATTTTTAGAGTCGTACATTAATAAGGGAATACTAGATTGTCGTGTAATTAAGATTTTATTTTTTAAGTCAATGCTTGATTCTAATTTTTCTAAAAGATCATAACCAATTAAGCCGTCAAAGTACTCGTGAAATTTATATATGAAAAGTGTAATGTCTTTTGTCTCGTTGAATTCTTTAAAACAAGGTAGAGTTATAGAATAATTATTTCGCGTAGTTGCATGAATATTTGTAACTTCAAAAGGGTCATAATTACACGGCATATCTGAGAAAAATTTATCTACTGCTTCGGGGCTGATAAAAGATTGATTGGCTCCGGTATCAATCAATAGTTTAAGAGGTGGATTCGATATTTTAATATATGGTAAGTGCCGTTGTGTTTGGAGATTTATTTCTATTTTAGTTTTTCTGATTTCGAGGGTTTCTGAAAATCCTCGTGTTCAGGCGAAGGAGCATCATCGTGTGTCTCTTCGACAGAAATTGAATTATTTTCGGAGCAATAATTCGGCTGTTCATAATAATAAGTGTACGGTGAATTATACTGTTCATTATAGTCGTAATCGTGACAGTCATAATAATTATAATAGTCATCGTAGTAGTCGTACTGTAAAGGTTGGTCGTATGACTCATTGAAATTTAACTCTCTAGTTTTAAAATAATTCGATGGTGGTGGGTTTCCGAACTTAGTCCAGTCATGGGGTGTTTTTAAAGGGAGCTGCTTAGCTACATAAGGGGTGACACCGCTCATAGGTTGATAAGGTGCGTTATGTGGGGGTTGAAATCCTTGTCTTTGTGGTAATTTAAAAACATTACTTTGGGGTCTATAATTAGGTGGTGGTGCGGCAAACATTTGCTGTGTACGTGATGGACCACGGAATTGAGGCGGCTGGGGCTTCCAACCTGTCATTGGCCTCTGTGGTTGCGCGATCATAGGCCTAGAAGGGCCGGGAATATTAAACGGACGTTGGGGTTGAAAATTAAAAGGTCGCGAGGGTGGCAATGCAACTGGGGGCGGTAAGCTGTAAGAAAATTTAGGTTGATTAAATGAAGACGTAGACTGCAACTTCGACTCGGAGACGTTACCATTCCGCTGCTGTAAATATAATGTGTTCATCTCATCATGGACGAACTCTAGCGCCTTCTCGATGCTATCCGGTCGCATGCACCTAACACGGGAACCTAGGGGGTCGCGGAGGCCACGTAAGTATGATTGAAGTGTTAACTTTTTATATAACGATCGCTTAGATTCAATAGTTGAATGTACCGTTTCATGCAAAGATATATACGTCATTATAATACTAAATAAATTTTGACACTGTTCATAGAATTCCTGTGGAGTGGATGAGCCCTGGGTAAGTAGTGACAAATCGTTGTAAAGCGAGGTCTCATCGCGATGATCAGCGAAGTTATTTATGAGAGCACTACGTATGCCATTCCAGTTCTCCGGGATACCGTTCGAATTAATAGTTCGCGCGGCTGCGCCAGTAACCTTATTTAAAATACCATTTAACAATGACAAGTTGCTTAATTCATACCCATTTTCCGATCTCATGTATTGTGCCACTAACTGATCACATAAGTTAATAAAACGTGTCAGCACATTTGAATTGCCGTCAAATTCGGGAACAAGGCGTAGCGCCTTATATATTTGCTCGATCATTGCGTCAGCCATGCTTGAGTCCGGGTTCGATTCCTGACTTTCGCTAACTGAGTCTAAATTTCTATGTGAATCTATGGCTATATATCTACTATTGCTATCTAACCTAGTAGTCCTCGATTGCCTGGGATGGAAAATCTTGGAAAATTTAAATAGGAAAAATTATAAAAAATAAGGAAAGCACTTCTAGTAAGATATAGAGGTACTCACATTAACATTATATGGCTTCTCTGCACTCTGTATCGATGTCTGGATAGTCCTCGACCGCAGGTTCTGGATACTCGAAAACGTGACTTGATAGCCACGCGGACGACACGTGGAATCTTCTTCCCGAAATCTTCCCTATGAAGACTAAATATCGACCGCGAGTATCCTACCGACTGCGCCAAATATAGATTCTACGGCCGAAGAGCGCAAAAAAAACCAATTTACTTTAAAACTAATTTATTAAAAGTACAATATAATTAAAATATGACTAATTAGTTCGATGGTTGAACAAAAAGTGCAGCTCGATGCTTCCACGTAACTCGACGAAATTGAGGCCACGCTGGAATGCGGTGTCAGCACCTCGTGGCTGTAACTTTCCACATTTGAGTAAATGCTGTATTTGCTGTTACTATGGAGCGGTTACATGTAACAAGCGTATATTCAAAATCATATTAACTTAATATTTAATCATTAATTTATTATTATTATTAAATATTAAATTACAAAAGTTACGAAACTTTTGTATTAAAAATCTATACAGAAGAAATGGCTTTGCTTTTTAAACTTGGAAAACTAAACTCTACAAAAACAACATGCCGAATTAAATTTTGTTTGATTTCAAATATACTAATTTAGTGTCTTCACGGATTTTTGAGCATATGTTGTCGATTCAGAAACTTCTTTACTTGATAATATGAGATGGGTTTCTATCACAATTTAAGTACTTTTTGTGTTCCAGATACAAAATAATTCTATCCCTAGAGAAATAAGGGAATTTAGTACAATATTCAATCCCTGTTTTTTAGAGGTTTTTAATGACTTACTTGTTGACGTTGGGTTTACAAGACACAGAATATCTTATATTACGATTTTTTTAATCAAATAATTTTGACATAATTTTACTTATTATTTATTTTTTTATTTTTAGCACGAATACAATTATAAAGGGATTTCTGGATAACAATGCCTGGCTGAAAGCTTAATCTTAATAGCTTAATAACAAGCCGATTTATATAAGTAGAAAAGTTTAATTATGACAAGTTTTTTTTTTAAACTCGGTTAAAAACAGCACGCGTCGTATGAAAGCAAGTGTTTGATAATCCCATTTAAAAAAAATTGGTTTACAAAAACACTGATTCTATACAGATCGCAAAATTTGAAATGTCTGTGACAAAATCTTTTGCATATTAATGCTTAATAGACTTTTAGAGGAGGGAGGGAGACCGTACCAGGGTCGCCTGCTTGGATACCTTTCTGCCACAAAGCAGCAGTGCTTGCATTGCTGTGTTGCGGTTTGAAGGGCAAGATATGGCAGTGAAGTTACTGGGTCCCGTGACTTTGCATCGTATGTCACAAGTTGGCAACATACCTACATGGTGGTTTTTGGGGGTGTTGCAGATTTACTGCGAATCTCACAGGAGCCACATGTACTATAGGTAACTGTTACCACTTACCATCAGGTGGGCAGTTTGCTTGTTTGTCAACTTAGTTGTATAAAAAAGCACCCCTAGCATAGATGAGATTACAATATGTCCAGATCATAATTGTATATTTGCCAAAATATAATCTTTGCGCTGTATTAAATCAGCTGTTTAATCAGTTCCAAATACGACTACAATATAAAAATGTGATGTTGTGTGTATTCTTATAATATTTATGATTTTTTGGTGTTTTCGAAGTCGGTTTTAATTTTTTTTGTTAACTTTTTTATTATTTTATTATACTCTATCGAAATAAATAAAAAAACATTTGATAATCGGTCCACAATTGGCGACGTAATCGCGTAACATACACACAAAAAAAAACATCGAATTGACAACCTCCTCCTTTCTTGAAGTCGGTTAAAACACGAAACAATTTGGACGTCTCTTTAACATTTGTTGGTGTCTCTCGATTCTCCTGGGATCCCATCACCAGATTCTGCATTGATGACAATGAGACCAATCGGAAAATATACCTCGGTTACTATATGACGAAGTAAGGAGGTTGCAAACATAAAAAACATAAAGTCTAATTAAAAACCTACCCTTTTCCCGACTTCGAAGAAGGAGCAGGTTTTACATATGGTCGACTGTATCTAGTTTTTTATATATTTTCACCGATTACCTCGTCATTTGTGGATCGATTTTCAAAATTCCTTTTGTAATCGAAAGAGTATACTCCGAGGGTAGTCCCATTGTCACCAAGTCATGATCTAATAATGAAATTCCAGGGAAATCGAGGAGGAGTGAGTTTCATGTTTTTCTGAAGATATTCAAGTATTTGCATTTGGTAGTCATTATATCTTGTTACTGAGCTGCTGATGGAAGGTTTCTTGTAGAAAAGGAGTTTGGGAGTAATACTTTCAGTACTATTTAGAGCGAAAGACGTTTTATTTTAAGCTATTCTGGTGTTTGCCTTGGCTCACATACGCAGGCAGTTGCTAAGTAATGATCACCTGAAAAGAATAATTAATATAGTAACTTAAAATTCGGCACCAACTTCAACATAAAACTGTGATGTTGTATATATTCTTATATAATTTATGACTTTTTGGTGTTTTTGAAGTCGGTTTAATTTTTTGTAAAAAATGTTGTGAAGTCTGTTAAAAGACAGGCACCTAGGACGTGCACATCCCTTCCATTAGACACAATTGCGGGGAAGACGGGCGAAGGTCGGCAGTCTCACTTGGCGAGATCAGAATTTGCAATTCAAATAGCTGGTCTGGCACTGCGACCAATTGGATCACAATTGGTGTTTAGATAACTATTTCAATGCTCTTTTGACGTAATAATGCCATTTCCTTTTTCAACAGCTTGGGCTTATTTAGGTCATCTAGGCAACCCATATGCAGTTCGTAGTTGCTCAAATTATTATTTTTATAATAAGCTTAACGGTTATTGGGCGCAAATGAGACATCGGGGATTGCACTCTTTCTTGTTTTAATTTGTAGTGTTATTGGATTTGGTAATTTTATTTTATTTAAAGTAGCTAATTAACGAGATACCAATAATATGGTGTAACCAAAATTAATAAATTAAACATATTAATTATTCAACATAAACATATACCGGGTATAAGTGACGGTGTCCCGTTTCTTTTAACAGTGAGTTCAGACCAATGTTAATATTTGTTTACTGATGTTTATTTTTCCCGGAAAAGCTTTTCGAGCGAAAAAAAGGAGTTTTCATTTTTTGTTTTTATTCATGTTACGCAATGTATGGTGCGTCGGCATCATTTTTGTTCCGCTCACACCGGTGCGCTGAAGAATTTAATAGAGTGGGGATAGAATAAGCATTCGCTCGTCTGAACCCTGATGTATATTGGCCTTAACTCCAGTAGTTTGGGTTCTACGTTCATACCTCGAAAAGCTTAGCTTAAGCTACGAAAGCTTTTATAAATAGAGACATGCTAGGCTAAATGTTACCATTGAGCTTTATGTAATTATTGTCGATCCGAGAACATTTCAGGCTTAGGTCTACGATTTATGCGATCTAAACCTTTGGAGGCAGTTTTTATTAAGGCCTTATAAGTTTACCCAGATTATTGTTTTGTTTATAACAGAAAGCTGTCGCCGATGAATTCGCCAGTTTAATCACGATTTCAGTTATACGAGTATTATGTGTTTCCTAGGCGACTTATTATATTCGGGATTGAAATAGGGTACTAAGGGTTTACTAAGAGTTTAGCGGTTAAGGCATTAAAGCGTAACACAGAGAGTTACTTTCGCATTCATTACATTGATAGGGATTATATTTTTATAGGAAAGTAGTTACATAATTCCAATCAGTAGTTTAGAGATATATTGCAATCTAGTTTTATGCGTAGATAAAAACATAAAATGTGAGGCGTTTTATTTCAAGTGATTTAAGAAAAACTATATTATTTGATTATTATTGGTTACGAAATCCTTTTTCACTAATAACACTCGTATAACCAATTTAAAACATATGATTATACTAATATAATTTAGAAACTGATTTCACTCACTATGGCATCATTATTACACTTGAGCAACAGAATATTTATCTGTATATACATATAAAAGGCAACCTAACTGACTGATTAATCTATCAACGCACAGCTCAAACCACTGAATGTATTGCGCGGAAATTTGGCACACATATCGCTATTATGATGTAGGCGTGCGCTAGGAAATAATCCAAACCAGGGTGAGTCTTGAAAAATTCTTTCTTAGCCCACGGGTAAAAGGGGTAAAACGGGGGTTCAAAGTTTGTATGGAGCACCAAGATTTACTGAGTTTGACATTCATTCATTCACTCAAAATCAAATCTAATGCGAGCGAAGCCGCGGGCAAAAGCTAGTACTAAATATTTCCGATATCTGTGTTATTACATAAGTAACTCGTCCCATTAACATTCTACGTGAACTTTATTTACTAGACCTTTAGGCTATTTCAGTGTTGTATGTAAAGGTAGGTCATGACATGAAGCCTACTTTACTTAGACAAAGCCAGTGGATATTTCTGGCTCGCTCCGCATGCACGCTGAAAGTTTAATGTGCACTCCAATTGATACTTAAGCTGCTGTAAAGCTGTAACGGGCCGTATCGATCTGTAACTATCTCGTGGCGCTGCATTACAAGGGTAGTGTTTTAAGGGTCCCAGTTCTATGTATCACATATGGAATGCAATACGAAACTTGTAGTGTGTTTGTAACGTTCAAAATATTAAATAGCTGCCCGGACAGACTTCGTTCTGTTGAAAGTTATTTAACTCTGTGATTTGTATGGGAAAAGAAAAGTATTATTTTTACTATTCTCCACACATTTGTCGTTTTTTCTCTCCATAAAAACCTTGATTGTGCCTTAAGGAAAATATGAAAAAAAAATAGCCAATGGGGTCCACCCGTTCTCAAGTATTGCCATTAGCAACACATTTGGCGATCCATTTTTAACCGACTTCAAAAAAGGAAGAGGTTATCATTTCGACCCGTATGTTGTTTTTTTTGTGTGTATGTTACGCGATTACGCCGCCAATTGTTGACCGTTTTTCAAAATTCTTTTTGTATTCGATAAAATATACTCCTGGGGTGGTCCAAAAGTTACCAAAGTCAGGATCTGATGATGAGATTCCATAAAAATCGAGGGAAACCCTTAAATTTTATAGGTACGTCCAACGTGTTTCATGTTTGTTCCGAAGCTATTCACGTATTTGCGTCTGGTAGTCACCGAGCTGATGATGGAAGGATCCTTAACTTTTGGACTTGACCTGACCTGACTTGACCTTGCACTTCACTAAAAAGACAAAATATTTTACAAAAAATGACTTCAAAAACACTGAACAGTTAAAAAATAATATTTTTTTATTGCAACTAAGTTGGCCAACAAGCAAACTGCTCAACCTGATGGTAAGTGGTGACAGTCAGCTATAACACGTGTGGTTCCTGTGAGATTCGCAGCAAAACTGCAACCCCCACAAGAACCACAGTGTACGTTGCCAACTTGTGACTTAAGATGTAAAGTCACGGTACCCAGTAATTTCACTGCCATATCTTACCCTTCAAACCGGAACACAGCAATGCAAACACTGCTGCTTTGCGGCAGAAATAGGTAAGACGGAGGTACCCATGCACACGACCCTGGTACAGAGTCTCCCTCCGGTAGATGATATATCCTTTAATTATAATGCGATTTGTTAGGCATTATAGGTCTTTTTTTCACTGATAAAGGTGAAGGCACTTTTTTACATACGGAAGAGAAGCTCTTGGCCTTCATCTCATCATCACAGCTCATATACGCCCCCACCGAGGGGTTCGAGCCTACCCTGTGTTAGGGTGATTAGGCCTTAGTCAACCACGCTGGCCCAGTGCGGATTGGTCGACTTCACATACACCATTGAATTTCTTCGCAGATGTATGCAGGTTGCCTCACGATGTTTTCCTTCACCGTAGGAGCGTCAGACAAATGTACATGAGAAATTCGAAACAAAAAACACATTGGTACATGGCGGGTCCCGAACCCTGATCTCCCGATTGGTAGGCAAGTGCCGAGTCCATAGCGCCACCGACGCTCCTACCTCCTTACCTGATGGTAAATGATGGTAAGGCCGAAGGTGGAAGCAAGCTTCTCCTAGACTCCTGAAACAGCTGAGGAACTGGCTATCTTACCTCTAATTGTAAGAACACAACAATGTTTTTAACATTATTTTTATGGCAATATCTTCGGTAAGATCAACTAAACCTAGCAGAAACCTAGCTTCTGCCCCCATGGAGAATCGAACGCTACACCTCCAGATCAGGAAACGGCCGTCCCAACCACTAAACCACAGAGGCGGCTAAAACTAGAGCATGAATTATAATGTGATATATTTTATTTTAACTATATTTATTTTAATGAATTAGCATTTTGGCAGAAAACATAAGTTCCTTTTGCCTAGATAATAAGATATATGATAGATAGATTATAGATACTTTGGCCTTGACAATTTATTTAACATTTATACTTCCACAATTTTTTTTATTTGTTATATTCAAAGAAAAAAATAAATTGTAACATTTATTATACAAGTAAAGAACTAGAATGTGTGCCGATAACAAATATTCATTAGAATGAAATGGTTCAACGATATCTTGCAAAAAACACGAGAAACGTGCAATGTATGTAACTCACATAAAGAACGCTGAAGCGGTTTAAGAATTTACACGGCTGTAAATTGAAAACTCTTACATCGACCCAGTAAGCACTCACAGAAACTACTTAACTCACAACCCAGTTCACTTACTGTCTCTACGTAGAGCAATTTAGAGCTCATTAATGTTTCAAGAATGCGCTGCAGCTAGAGGCTATTGAGGTCGTTTCACGTTTCAGAAGGCTAGGTATCTTCACTCGTATTCTGTAGTTACGTGTGTAATAGTAGTATTGTACTGAGCAGAAAGTAATTTATTATTGGACCGACTGCCTTCTTGGAGCACGAGGGCAATTTAAATTAATTAATGTGGAGCATGATCCACTTTTCTTTCAATTATTGTAAGAAAAGTGAATAAAAAATAAAACTGATGTGGAATTAAAAATTACTTTTTAAAAGTAATAGTCACATTACTATCGCATATTCTAAATAGTTTTTTTCTATTATTTAAACCCATTAATAATTATTATCACTTACTTAAATTACTTTATTACTGCGGTACACGATAAAAACAAGATAAATTATAAAAAATCGAATTGAATCGAATACGAATCAAACGAGCCCAAACTTGATGGGGTTGTGTCGTTTTATTGCGGAGTTCCTATGGCCACCTTCCAGCTCCAGCATTAGGATCAGATCTATGTCGTTATGATATTGTATTGTCACGCGATATTCATGTGCATGTAAAATTTTAGCTCAATCGGAAACAGGGAAGTTGGTTAAATTTAACCAGCAAGATTTCGTACAGACACCGGGATATTTTTTTTTTTTTAATCTTTTTTTAAAGATATGTGAAAGTAAGATATGTGAAAGTAAACAAGTAATAAATTATATAAAATAAACTTTTTAAATACAAGCTTTTAGTGCTAGTCAATAAGTATCAAACGAGTCCAAACACGATGGGGTTGCGCCATTTTGTTGCGTAGTTTCTGTGGCCACCTTCCAGCTCCAGCATTAGATCAGCTCCATATCATCATAATGTTGCATTGTCACGCAATATACAAATGCATGCAAAATTTCAGCTCAATCTGAAAACCGAGAGACAGAGAAATGTGTGCTTCATAATTAATTAATGTAGCAACAAATAATATTCAAAATTATTCAAGATTATATATGTATAACTGTACAGGCTAAGTTAAATATTTACCATCTTCAATGATTAATTAATGCGGGTAATTGGTAACTCGATCTTCAGTTGTTTGTCAAGTGCTAATTATACCTACGTCTATAATGAATTCATCAGATTCTGTTTAACTGGTCTAATCAGGAGGTTCTGTCAATTAGGTTTTGGAAAATCCTTATATTCGAAATGAAAAGCAGATTGTTTCCCTCGGGCGAAACACCTATTTAGCGCCCCAAATGTTCGAGGGTTCCTTACGTCCCTAAGGTAAAAATCTGCTGTAAAGGCGAGGTTTCCCAGGAAATCTACTCGTGCAAGGTAATATAGTTGATAATTGCATAGCTTCTAATGTCGCTTACGTGCTGTGACCGAACGAAAACGTTACATTTTACACGTTTCAATCGATTTTTGGAAAACTACAAAATAAAAAAGTATTACGTAATTTTCTAAACAATAAAAATTTACATATATCGGTAAAACTTTTATGTCATTAATTATTGTATTTTCTCATTCACAGCTGTTTCAAAATATTGAACGGAGTGATATTTGGATTTCATGGATATCATGTTTTGAAATCATGTTTCTGTCTTTAAGACTGCTCGGATAATATGTTCAACAATATCATATGTGAATTTAAGAACTGTATTTTTATATTTGTGGCGGTACAGTACATCGAAATTGCTCGAAAACGAACCGGAAAGTAGCTTAATTTTATTTCCGTTCCGTTTGGTGATGTATTTACAGTAAATGTGCCCTCGTTTCCTTTCTTCCCTTGGATATTGTACAAGTTTATTAATATAGCTGATGAGGAAGGATTTATGCCCAGCAGTACGACGATATAGGTTGATGTGATGTGACGATTATGCTACACAACTACACACTAATTCAAAAGTAACCACTGCTTATAACATGAACATCAAATTTACCTATGATGCTAATACATACATTTCTATGAATATAAATTAACTTTTTAAAACAATTGATGTCTAACAACAAATGCACATTGTTATGTAAATTTTGTATGCTCAATCTCAAAAATCTTTATTCATTATAGACCTTTACAGGTACTTATTGACGTCAAACTAATTACAAAAATCTAATTAACCGAAAATCTAATAAAAAATCAATTTAATTAAGGGAAGATTTTTCAATCGCCAACAACTATTATATAAAAAAAATCTGTCAGGTCGTCATATTTATTCAACAGTTAAGAGTTATCTAACTATTGAAAAATCGGCCCTAAGATAATCAAACTATTATTTAAACATTGCATGTACGTAGGTACATACAACTCAACCATAATTAAGTTGTATGCAAATATAAGTAAAAAAGAAATAAAAATGTATATGGTAAGAATACCTACTGGTATTCTTACCATAATAATGGTAAGAATACCTACTGGTATTCTTACCATAATACTGGTAATCCAGCTTTATATAGTATAGATTCGTGATTCGTCGAAAACGTTATTGTAGAATTATATTATCAACTACACATGTTCTTGATAATATGGTGGTGGAACGTTACACGTGTAGGTACAATAGATACCTAAAGAACTCCCGGGACGGAAGTTGATGGATCCGATTACCTACTGAGCTTTATAAGTTCGTGTGGTTAGCTCTTGTAGTATTAAAGCTCATTCATGTGATGTGCATAGCAAATCATATAAAAAATATATATTTACGCGAGCGCGCAAAGTAAAGAAGGGTAATGTGTTTATCATATTATGTATGTATTTATGTGTGTTTCTTTGTGGTATTAGGTATATGGGCTAAACGCGTAAATCGTTTTTACAAGCTATTATTTACCTTGCTATGTTCGTAAGTAACTAATTTTTTCAAATCTTGCTAACCAATTTTAAACAACTTCCTGATATTCGATTGACTTGAAATTTTGTATATGCGTTTGATTTACGTGACAATACATTATAATGTTCAGCATGACTTGATGGTGCATCCAGGATCGGCTCCCAACGAAAGAACTCCTCAATAGTTAACAGTACGGACTTGAAATTTTACACGTAGCTACAGTGCTAATGGCACTGCAGTATTATGATTGAAATGACCTGATGGTACACCCAGGATCGGCTCCCAACGAAAGAACTCCTCAATAGTTAAGAGTACGGACTTGAATTTTTTTTACACGTGGCTACAGTTCTAATGGCAATGCAGTATTATAATCGAAATGACCTAATGGTACACCCAGGATCGACTCCCAACGAAAGAACTCCTCAATTGTTAACAGTACGTACTTGAATTTTTTTTACACGTGGCTACAGTTCTAATGGCAATGCAGTATTATAATCGAAATGACCTGATGGTACACCCAGGATAGACTCTCAATGACGTAACTCCTCAATAGTTAACAATACGGACTTTTTTGAATGACCTGAAAGTGAAATGCAATAGTGTGAATACGCAAACATATCCTTAAATATAAACAAAAAAAAGTCTGAAGACAGACTAAAAAGTAAAAAATAAATTAAAAGTAAAAAAAAAACAATTTTTTAAAATGTGTTTTTTTTTACTTTTATTCATAATTCTTATAATTAATTGATTCGTTCTAATCTTGTTGTCACTAAAGATATGACAGTCATCGAAATCAGAAAGAAGACAAAAATCAACATCGTTGAATCACATTATATAAAGTATTATTATTATTAATAGGTCTTTGAAAACTATTGTTAGGTTTCTTTGATCATTTTTCATTTTTATTGATCATAATCAAAGTAAAAGATAAACAAAATTCTAGTAAATGCGATTAAAAAAATCTTATTGTCGTAAATTAATAAAATCATGCTAAATAAAAAAAAATTAAAATTATGAAACCCGACTGCATAAAAATTAAACATTGAATAAAAACTGAAAAGAAAAAAGAAACTAGTCTATTGGTATAAAACTCTAGCAGTCGAAAGAGACCTTAGATCCAAGTAGTATTTGCTGTTTTCAGTTTAAGAGGCTGACAACTTTGAGCAGAGCTCATCGGGCCCTACTTAAAACTATTTTAAGCAAAACCTGTTTAATATACTGTATTAACAAAATATAATTGAAAATATTTTTGGGAATATCCATGTCCATAAAACAAATTAAATCAAAATTTCTTGTTAAAAAAATGCTAAAGACACCCATCAAAAACAGCTTCCAGAAGAAAATCCGAGGTATTGAACAAAGGTTATTTAATGATTTTCAGGGAATTAACTCGTTACACTTAATTCGATAATATTGATGTTTCATATCTTCAAATAAGTTACTCGTTTCTTTAAAAAATATATATTTTGATTTTTTCGCTCAATTTCAATAACGCACCGCGCTCGTAATCCAGTACAAATAATGTCTCAAGGTCGTTGGCGTTACTCAGCCTCTTAATATTTCTACCTACGCGTTCCTAAGAGAAAGGGTCTTCTAGACAGACGCACAGACGGACAGGCGGACAGACTGACAACGAAGTGATCCTATAAGGGTTCTGTTTTTAGGGTTCCGTAGCCAAATGGCAAAAAACGGAACCCTTATAGATTTGTCATGTCTGTCTGTGTGTCTGTCTGTCCGTCCGTATGTCACTGCCACTTTTCTCCGAAACTATAAGAACGACACCGTTGAAACTTGGTAAGTAGATGTATTGTGTGAACCGCATTAAGATTTTCATTCAAAAATAGAAAAAAGCAATAAATTTTGGGGGCTCCTTATACATAGAACTGAAACTCAAATTTTCATCAAACCCATACGTGTGGGATATCTATGGATAGGTCTTCAAAAATCATATTGAGGTTTCCAATATAATTTTTTTTAAACTGAATAGTATATAATATAATAGCGCCTTTGCGCGAGAGACACGTCCAAAGTGGTAAAATGTGTGTCCCCCCCCCTGTAACTTCTAAAATAAGAGAGTGATAAAACTAAAAAAATATATGATGTACATTACCATGCAAACTTCCACTGAAAATTGGTTTGAACGAGATCTAGTAAGTAGTTTTTTTAATATGTCATAACTCCTACGGAACCCTTCATGGGCGAGTCCGACTCGCGCTTGGCCGGTTTTTTTCTCTTGAAGTACGCGGAACCCAAGAAATAATTTACCAAAGCAAAAGTAGATGACAGTGATCAAAAGTTTTTCTATCACGTAATTCATTAGAGACGAAACTACAAGAGACGCACAGACGTATCAACTGTCATAATCATTAGTTACGGAACTCCGCGAAAGTATTCGGCGATCTTCAACTTCGTAACTTTGTTATTTGCTATATTTGGGATATTCTTGGGAAGTGCCAACTGTTACTGCTCAATCCAACCATACTAATATTATTAACAAGGCGCTTTGTATGTTGTATTCAGTCACGTAATATTTTCTATACTACATCTGCTCGAAAAGTACGCCATGTACTTCTCGAGCAGATGTAGTATAGAAAATACTAACTAACTATAGTGAAATAGAGTGTAAAAGGCAAAGTAGATTTATTAATCAAGAGGGTAAAGCAGTGTCTTATGTTAAGGATGTAGCTTTTAAGCTCATCCAAGACTAAGACTGCTTTATTACCGAGGAAAATACACAAATTGTTACACCACGAAAACAAATACGTAAGAAAATAAAAATAAATACGTAAGAAATATAGTATTTAAGCAAATTCATATTAATTTCATATCAAATCATTTGTTATTTTATAACTTAAAGAAGTCACGAAACTTCTGTATGGTAAAAACTTCAATCAGAAGTTTGAATAAACTTGACTAACTGTTTACTGCACCAATTAGTAATTATGTAATTACCTATTACTGTTAACACTGGTTTGTCTGAAGATTGCTAGTAATTGCTCTTGCTGGGAAATAGAAAATATGTCGGGCAGAACAATGCATTTGCACTATAGAGACTACTCTCACGCTCGTATTCATGGTTTCGAATGCGTAACTCTTCGTACAATGCTGTGTTTTCTTTAACGTTGAAACGAGCCACCAATGAACAGTAAACTACGTATTTGGTATTTCGATTACGGTCTTAGGGGGATTCTTTGTATACAAGAATTGGTGATAAAAAGTTGCAATTAAGTTGAAACAGTATTTTTATTAGTTTAAAAGTATATATGTTGAATAATTTTAACGAACTTAATGTTGAGAGTAACGTGTGCAGATATTCGTGTTATTAAAGAGCCGATAAAAGCTAAAACTGTCTTTTCTGATAGCATTAAAATCAGTACAAAGAAAATTCAATCTTGGGCAGAATCTTTAGAAATGGTAGGAATTTTTCATAATATTGCCGGAAATTTATTAAATATTTTAAAGGAAAATGCAAACTTACAAATGTAAAATTTTCTTTTCCTATTTCATATAATGTTTTTAAAACGGGATTGACATTTTCATCTACCGAAATGCAGACGTAGATATAAATCGAGAAATATATCAAATGTATATGTATGTACTGTTATTTTTGATAAAAATATATTCATATCGACCAATCCGTTTGAGGAACATGATTCATAAAGCTCATTATGGCACAGACAACAAGCACGAGAGAAGACAATGGTTCTGTTCATGCTATACTGTGCACTTTATTTGGATGTTATTGAAATCTGTTCTACTAATCATAACAAACTGTAGACCCAAGCCAAAGGCAGAAGCGAGTAAATAAGAAAAGCTATATTGATAATATTTTATCAGTTCCGCGTTCGATATAAATATTTTTATTTTTCAGATTTAATTTATTGAATTTTTTTAGATGTCAATTGCTTATATTGTTGTTGAATGTTAAAATCGCTATGGGGTCTAACAAGAATTATTAATATAAAAATAAGGGACATTTATAATTTACATTTTTTCATTGTTTTTATTCTAAGACCTCTGAAAATTAATTTCAAAAGTTGGTCATCCTAAAAGAGCTTATGCGACGGCAGTTGCCTTTGACGAAATGAAATACAAATGTTATATTTACTTTTATTATTTGTGGATAAAGCACTATGTAGCACTTGGGAGAAAGTGCGATTCCTACCTCGGGAGTTTTCAAGTTGCAAGCTTACAAGCGACTGATATCAAAGTTTTCTATAAACACATGGAAAGTTAGTGGTTGGAAATCCATTATCTGAAACTCTCCAGCTTTTTTTTGAATATTTCGTTAAAAAACGAAAAAATAAGATGTAAAAAATTGAGAAACCCCGAAATGGTTTACGATTTAAGGTACCTTGTCAAAAATTAAGGATGTCACAAATTCAATTACTTGCGGCTTGGACGTATACGAGTATAGCGTTTTTAGTCTAAAACACGCTGTAAGCCTGTGAATTAGATCACGGGATGCGCTCGTAACGGCAGCGTTCAGAGAGGCGGCGAACAGATGCACTCAATCCAGGTCAAAGTTTAATGGGAGCTTTTGTGGCGTGCTACATTGTGTGTGACGCGGCCAGATTTCTCCTTGTTAATTGCGTCTTCGTTTGACGGCGTAACTCGACACTTTGCGGCACTTGTACACTCTACTTCTCAGTAATTATTGTTAAAAATATTATCTAGTTGAAATAAAAGTAAAATAAATAGTGTACCAATATTAGAATAGTTTTATTCGAATCTTAAACGCCTCCATGGTTAAAGTGGCTAGACAACCGGGTGTTAATCAAGAGATATATTGGCTAGTTATAAAATAAAGTAAAATAAATGGTATTCCAAAATTACAATAGTTTTATTCAAATCTTAACCATCTCCATGGTCTAGTGGCTTAGGCAATCGAGTGTTGACCAAGAGATATATTGTCTAGTTAAAAAATAAAAGAAAAATAAGTAGTCTACCAAAATCGCAATAGTTTTATTCAAATCTTAACCGCTCCGTAGTCTAGTAGCTTAGACTACCAGGTGTTGATCTGGAGGTACGGGATTCGATCATTATTGAGGGCAGAAGTTATTCTGCTTGGGGTGGTTGGTGGTAGGGTTTCTGAGGCTGCCTGCCTAGCTACCACCGTCTTACCGAAGTTTGTCGCCATAATAACAATGTAGACAGCATTGTTGTGTTCCGACAATTAGCGGTATAGCCAGTTCCTCAGCTGTTGAGGAGTCCAGGTGAAGCTCGCTTCTACCTTCGCCCTTATCGTAACTCAGCATCACGTGAGATGAAGGCCAAGAGCTTCCTTGTCGTACTTTTGTTTTTTTTAGAGCAAAATTATTTTTAACACCCTTGCTCGTAAAGCTGATGTAATTCCACCGGTTTTAAATATGTAAAGCGGGTCATAAAAAACGCGTTTGTTACCAAAGCAAATAGTTAAGTTATAGTCCATACAAATTCCATAACAGTATTATTTGCCATTTCAAATATGGAACTGATCGCCGCCGCACGACTCCAGCTAGAGCTAGTGAGCAGCGCGCTGTTGCTATTCAAATTTCGAACTAATCGCCGCGCGGCGCCAGTCAGTAGGCAGCGCTAGCGCGCTGTTAAAATGGCGGGAAAGCAACAGTGTGCATTCACAGATTGAGTTTATTTAAAATAAAAATAAAACAGTTTATTCGGTAATTTAAAAACTTGGCTGCATGCTCTAGCGTCTTTGCCAACATTTTCACGCAACCACGGCAGAAAATAATCCTCGCGCCATTTTTCTCAAATTTTCTTTTCTTTGTACTTGTATTGTAAAATGTTTTTTTTTTCTGTTTCCTCGCAAATTTGTTAAAAAACGTCGTACGATATACGTGCGTATTGGTTATAACCATCTTAACGCACTAATATCGTAATGTACTATTAACCATTTGCTCTGTTGACAACACTATTGCAATACTCGATATTTACATTAATTTCGAAACGGCCTTTCCGTTGTTTCAAGATGGCGCATTATTAAATTACTTTATTTCTCACCATAATCAAGTTAAATGGTCTCTTAATAGCCTACAAAAATAATTTAGAAGAAGCATATAATAACGTTAGAGCAGTTTTATGTAAATACAACATGCACAAATTTTGCTATTTACAAACATTTAATACGCAACAAAAGCTATCTATTCATGTATTTGGTTCTGGATGGAAACGATTTTATAAAAAAAGATTTTGCCAGGGTAACGTTTCGAACATTACTCCAGCAAAATCTGTTTTTCTCGAATAACTTTAAAACTACAATGCGAACAAATTTTGCTATTCATGAACTAATTTCTCCTCATGATGAACTAATTATTTGATATACTCTCACTTCTCTAAAGCACAACATTTTGCTGCGGTAATGCACACGGTTGGTGCAGAGAAATGGTTATTCTAAACTGATCGCATTTCGAGGGGTGATCGGTCGCACCCTATGGATTGGCATTGTTTATTGTCACCCCTACTAATGCACTTTCGATACGCTTTTACTATTTTTATTTGGTCCTTCGATAATTTTTGTTGCAATGCTTAGGGCACGGAACAAAAAAAAAGCAATGGAAGTGGGATAGGACAATATTACTATAGGACTGCTTTCGTCAAATTCTCATACAATAAATGTTTCTTAAAATTAGTAATTGACTTTTTAAAAAATCACGCAACAGAATCGCATTGCTATATACTGATATTTTTTTATTGTTAACAGTGGCTCACCTGTGGTAAGTGGTAATTAATCACCGCTCATGGATATCTGAGATGCCAAGGGATATCTCAGACACTGTATAGTTATCTTTTAAGTCTTGTTTGAAGTAGGATATCATAGCGTTTAGGAAACACCGCAGATCCGCACCGCGAATTCGTTCCATAGTCTGCACGTACGTGGAAGAAAAGTACCGATGTGTTTTTCGTTTTTTGAATTTCATATGAAGGTACATTTATCCGACGCTCTTAAGGAAATTATTGACACAACCTGCATACATCTGCAAATAAACTCAAAGGTATACGTGCATGAAGTCAATCAAGCCGAACTGGGCCAGCGTGGTTGACTAAGTCCTAAACACCCTAACTTAAGATAGACCCTTGGAGGAGACGTAGATCTAGATCTCATTTCCGACGAATAGCTAAGCTCAAAGTGAATGCCAACGGAGTATCAGACTGAAGCTCAGCAAAGTGATAAATAAGTTCAATGTCCGTTCCATAATACAATGAGCACATCGCCAAGTTGTCGGCCCGCACGTGAGACAGCAACTTATGCTGTACTTATCGGATGTTTCATTATTATCACTACGATCTTGTTGAGCCCCTTAAAAGTAACGACAGGGTATAGTGTACTCAGTTTCCACAAATTTATGTCCAAAACAGACCATAAGAAATGGAATTAGGAGTGCGTTTCGCTCGCGTGACAACGAAGTTCGTGTGGGTGCTATCTACGTTTCTTAGGAGTAACCGAGTCGCGAATCTGTGTTATGTCTGTATTAGATAATATTTTGTTATTATTATTATAGTATCATCTTTCAACAGTAATAAACTGTCAAGTTAAATTATTTTTTATATTTTTATGTCAACAATAACATTAGAAATAATATTTACAAGGGCACATTTATCTCTATGAGAAATCTCTGTAAGCCTTACCTACCAGATGTAAACATTTGCGCACTCAGTCGAAAAAGCGTAAATTTACCGTAGAAGAGCGTGTCCAGTACATAGGACTGTCTTTGTTTCAGATAACGCGTAGTTGGTGTAATGACGCAGGCACGAGAACCGCTGAGCATCATGGACGGCAACCCACCGACCTGTGACTTCTCCACCAAGACCAGGCGCGGCGTCTACCTCTCCAAGGGCCTCAGCGTCGTCATCCTCGCAATCTTCGCCCTGGCCATCGTCGCCACGGCTTTCATAGTCTACAACTTCGCGGCCTGCCCTAGAACTGATCAGCTCGCCAACGTCACCAAATACGAGCTCGCACACTGTGACCAAAACAAGTTCCTTGTGTTACCCCTCAGCACAGAAAGCAGTAAAAGCGTTGTACCATTAGAAACAACGACTGAAACTGCGTTATCGGGAGAAAATACGATCACTGATGTTCGACTCCCAGCTGACATCAAGCCTGAAAAATACTCCCTTAAACTGACCCCGTTTATATACGAAGGGAATTTCACTTTCAACGGTGATATGAGAGTAGTTTTAATAGTTAGAAAAGATACAAAAAATATTACATTTCACGCTGTCGAACTCAATTTCCATAATATAAGATTCCATGAAAAGGGCAACGATAGAGAAATAAAGATTTTGAAGAGAACAGAAGACGTCGCCAGGCAGTACCACACACTGACACTGGCTGAAAGTCTTAAGGCTGGCAAATACTACGTTTTGGAGATAAAATACTCCGCGGTCCTAAATGATGACCTCCATGGATTCTACAGGAGTTCCTATGAAGAGAACAACGTTACAAGGTATGTACGGTGTGATAAGCTTCACCATTTTAAGGATCTTAAGTCAGTCTCTAAGTTGACTATACGACGCTATTTTTGTATACACAAAAACCTCATTCATACTGTCCATATACGATAAAGAAAATATTTTACAATGAGAATAGCTTTCAACATACAAGCTAATACTTTTTTATACAACTAAGTTGGCAGGCAGGCAAACAGGCTGGGGCTGCCGTCTCCTTATGCGAGGAAGTTATCTCGCAGGAGGCCGCGGAGAGGGAGAGAGAGGATATCCTCAAGCGGCTCCCATCCGCAGCAGACGGATAGGCAGGTGAAGGCGGGCATTCGCACAAGCGATGCCCGTCTAATGACCCTACCGTGGAGGCTGGCATGCACAGTTGGCCCCGTGAACGCCACCGTAAGACTCTGGGGATTGCCTTGGTGTTCTCGGGCAATCTCCCCTTGGCGCGAGCCTCACCAATTGGTCGGGCTTGCCCGAGCGTGGGCGTTGATAGTGGTGTCGTAGTGTGGATCTTACCATACGCTCTCATAAGGGCAGGGAGAACACCGGGGGTTTTAGTGGATAGGCCTGGCACTCTGCCGGGAGAGCCCCACACACGCTTGCCGTCTAGCCAACGACGGGTACGGTGCGGTTACGCATTTCTTTATTATTATATTCTTAAATTATTTTTAACTTTTCAGTGTTTTTGAAGGTGGTTTTTATTTTCTTAAATATATTTTTTTATGAGAAAATATATTCATATAGAGATAAGATTATTTATTTCGCTTATAGCTGAAACTTGATTTAATTGACCATTTCTTATTTACTTTTTTCCTTTCTTAAGTTCTTTCATTATCTTTTAAATTCTTCTTTGTGATATTATTTTGATCCAAAGTACATACAATGGGTGGAATATAAACATATGAAACCTAGTTAATTACGATAATAATGGTAGACAATGGATCATCATTGGATCATTCATTATATTATTTCAATCGCCGTGGGAGGTCAGTTAGCTTCGTTACAACCACATAAGTAATAGTACCTTGCGGAATACAAATTGGCTTTTAATTCCATATTCATCGAGAACAAGGATTTTGTTTATATTGCGAATGTTTTCAGTTAACATACAAACTATGTCAAAGATCAATTTTTATGGCCCAGTAAGTATTGCAGTAATGTAAAGTACCTTATAAATTTATACGCATATATTAGGGTTAACATTATTTACTTTGAAGTATCGGCATATGACAAATCTATAATGAAATATCATTGATCATTTTATTTACTCTCCATTATCAACGAAAAGTAATTATTACTAGTCCCACCATCGCTTATGATGCTATCAAATAAATCAAACGAACAAAGAATGCTTTCAATCTATGGTCTTTGGGGCAGCCCTAGAGGTGAGAATGACAGTGCGTGCTCTTCACACAGAAGGGTGTTAATAAAATAATACAATGGACGAAGGGTAAACCAAAATTCATTACTGGTTTTCATGTGAAAAATGGGTTAAATACGTGCCCATTGCCCATAATCTAAATGGTTTCTCATTTCTAAGATAGTTATTTGCATTAAAATAAAACTCTGACATTGACGGATTAACAGTAAATGGGAAACTTTATTCCATAAACTGACGTTCCACTACTACAAGTAGCTTTGGGATCTCTTTTGTCGAAGAAATTTGATAAAAAAACTAAGTCTTCGTAAAGGGTACTGATTTATAGTCATAGCCAAGTTTTGGAGGTAAATGTTTTATTTGAGATATTTTCCTTGTAATCGACTCTATCTAACGGTATCATAAAAATATAGAATGTTAATAGTTTTCTACACTCAGGGGGTGTAATTCCCAACAAGTTATTATCCAAAAGACTTTTAACGCAGTTCAAATTGTCTAAATATTCAAAATGACGCTTCAGGTGCCCCGACTCGAGACACCTGAAGCATCTCATTTCGCGGAGCTGAAGGAGCCTCGCCTTCGCGGCAGAACATTTTTGTACTTTTTTTTGAAGGGAGGAAAATCCATTTACGCATTCCTCATGGTCGAGCCAAACCACGAGGATATGTGGGACTCCTCAGACTGTACACGGCCTGGGCCTACCCACTAAAACCCCCCCCCAGTAGCTCATTCGACCGTCACAGGACAGGGGGAGGGGAGTACAGCCAGGCCTTGTTCCTGCTAACCCCCTGCCCGTGACATCTCCGTTGCCGGACTCCCCGCCTAGCTCTGCTACTTTGTGGAGCGGCGCAGAAGTGCGTCGCTCTACACCCCGAAACTGGTTTTTATAGTGGTTGTCTTCCACGCGGCCTGACGCTCAATGCGGGTAACAGGTTGCGCGACGCCAGATCCCATTGGATCCATCGCCGCGCGGGTGTGCCAAAGCTCGGGGAAATTCCCAACGGGCGCCAAGCGCCATGGCGAGAAACTCGCTTCGACCCTCTACCACCAGAGGTAGCCGCCGGAATCAACTTCCAGTGAGAGCCACATCTCTTCTTAACATAATAAGAGGGGACTTCGCTCTTCCCCGCATGAAGCGGGTGGCCACACGAAGTGAACCGCCGGGTTAAACCAGGTGACCCCACGCCCCCCTCCATGGGGGTCCCCTCGTCAGACTATTAGCCCGCGGCAGAGAATCTGCCAGGTTGCCCAGGGTGTACCACGAGGAGGCTATCTGACATCGCACCCCAGAACACTTTTGTACTTTAACCCGACAGAACACAATATCTTTTTTTCTACTAGGAATACACTCCAAACATTAAATTCTGATGCATATAGTTTGTGTTTTTCTCTTAAATTTTTAGACGCTTACACCCAAACTAATTTGTATGCATTCATACATTTGTATCATGGCATTTCGACGAAGGCAGCTGAGTTAATGAGTGTTTTCTTTTCTAGCGCGGCTAAGACCGCGATTATCACGTAGGCATTTTAGATATATATTAGTTTACTTTAATTATTTTATTTATGACTTTTACGTTGAATGTTTGTAATAATAATATAATATTCTTATTCAGCTGTTCCATTCTCGGTACATTTTCTTTATCTACACCACCCTAAGGTCAACTGGAAGGAAATGACTCAGGCATTAAGTCCGCCTTTGTACCAAAATATTGTACCATAAAGAATATATAAATAAGACCATCAGCATCTTAGACCCTTAAGATATCATCGTAATATGTTTGCAGCAAAGCTCTCTTATTATCAGGGCGGTTAAGATTGCAGAATAAGCTACAATGTAGGAATGTTTGCATTTCCAGGTGGATAGCAGTGACGCAGTTCCAGGCGACAGACGCTCGGCGCGCCTTCCCCTGCTGGGACGAGCCCGCCCTCAAGGCCAGGTTCTCCATCACCATCGCGCGGCCCTCCCACATGAGCTCAGTATCCAATATGAACATCGTGCGGTCGGAGCCACAGTAAGTGAAGTTTACCAGTTATTACGTGTCTTGCGAGTGTCACTGAAGGTATGACATTAATAAAAATTCAATATGGCGACTACCAGCTGCCATACTGTGAAAAATCTATACAAATAAAATTGGAGTGTCTGTTTGTAATGTCAAAATAACAAGTTTTTACTAAATGGGTATCAATCGGGTACCAATAACAAAAACACAATTTAAAAATTTTTTGTCTGTCTGTTTGTTCCCGCTAATCTCCGGAACGGCTGCACCGATTTTGACGCGACTTTCACTAATAGATAGCTAATTATATAAGGTATAACATAGGCTACTTTTTGCCAAGAATTACTATTCCACGCGGACGAAGTCACGGGCACAGCTAATAAAAAATAAAGTTAAAAAACTATGTCATATATATATCGTTAACTAGGTATTTCAAAATCATTTTTAAGTTTCTTTAACCGTTTTCCATTTAGAATGACCATTTAGGATCTATAACGATTTAAAAATAACTAAACAAATATTCTCAGAAGGAATATAACATCTACTAGGTCAATCAATGTTATGTATGTCAAACTAAAAAGACTAAAATAAAAAAAAACACGGCTGCGTAAGAATAACATAAAAAATTAACTGAAAAGAAACAAAACAAGTTCTGTACAAATAAATTCTAACGCGGAACATCCAAATTTTAACAGTCGGGACCCATTGAATGTATTACCCAACTCAAATCTTCCCAATAATGGGTCCTGGCTGTTAAAATTTGTATGTTCCGCGTTAGATTTTTTTTGTACAGAACTACTGGACTTGCTTTGATTCTTTTCAGTTTGATTCTTTTTAGTAGATTTTAAGACAAGTGCACAAAGGCTGATAGTAATGTCGAGGATAAAATGGTTTTGTGGACGAGTTATAAACTCTGCTTTTCACTTTGATTGCAAGGAAATAAAACAGTAGTACCTATAACAAAAGATATCTTTGTGTCTAAAAAACACATAAGGCAAATAAATTAAAGTAAATATAATAAAATAACAAATTCTATCTATGAACTTCTTATTGTGTTTGGCTGTATGGCTCATTTGCATTAATGAGTAGCTCATCAAGTGCATTAATGAGTAGATACATTAATGCACTTGTGCACAAAATTCGATTTTGTGCAGCCTATATCCTGCACAAATAAGCACTTTCAGAGCATGAGAAGTAAATAATGTAATTTCATTTATACGCAGTTTCAGTATTCAGTTTTTTTGTTTATATTATGACATTTTTTTGTTTATATGTAGTAGGTCTGAGAATGGATACGTTTTAGGCTACTATTTATACCCCTAGGTGATAACGGTGGCCCTCCCCAAGTTTTTTGCTTTTTTTTATTTTTTTGTGAATTGTCATCAAATAAAATCAAAATCAAAAGTACTTTATTTCATAGGCCCTTGCGGGCACTTAAAATCGTCAATTTTACACATTTTTAAATTATTAAAACATAAAAAATATTCTACTAAAATCAAGCTAACCCGTGCGCTAGTGGCAAGTAGGTATATCCGCGGAGTTGATGCCGCGCATGTAATCGCCAAGAGCGACCCGATTCCGAATGTAGGGGCTAACATGAGAAGAATCGGGCAAGAAACTCATGTGCCAAAACTCTTTTAAAATCGCCAAATGTCTTACAAATTGTGAATATTACAAAACTATTCAGAGAACGAGCAATTCATTTCTTTTACCGCCACGCTGCATTATCATTAAAAAAATCTTTAACACTGTAATAAGCCTTTTTGCTTAACTGAGTTTTAATTAAAATTTTAAATTTATTTACTGACAAGTCATGCATGTTACATGGCAGCGTGTTGTACATTCGTATACAGTGACCTGCAAAAGAGTTGCTTATTTTATGGAGCCTATATGTGGGCATTGCTAGCTTGTCTTTATTTCTTAAATTTAAATTATGATAGTCACTATTTTTACTGAATTTGATATCTTTATTCTTGTGTGCATACAGTAAGTTTTCATAAATATATTGTGAATGTACAGTCATAATATCAATTTCTTTGAATTTTTTTCTTAAAGACTCTCGGGAGCCCATCCCATAGATCGCCCGAACAGCCCTCTTCTGCAGTACAAAAATGCAGCCAATATCGGCGGCATTTCCCCACAGTAGTATCCCGTATGACATAATACTGTGGAAGTAGCTAAAATAGACTAATCGCGCAGTTTTCACATCTGTTATTTGACGAATCATTTTTACGGCGTATGCTGCAGAACTTAGTCTGTTCGATAGGCATTCAATATGAGGACCCCATTGTAACTTAGAATCTAAAGTTATACCCAGAAATACAGTTTGTTAACTTAGAATCTAAAGTTATACCCAGAAATACAATAATACTTATAACCCTAAATTTTCACCCTTCTCCCACCAACCCCCATTTTTCAATAGCGAAATAAGTATTTTTACTGGCGAAACGTAGTTTGCGGGTACAGGACTTCTTCTAATATATAAAAATCTCGTGTCACAGTGTTTGTTATCGAACTCCTCCGAAGCGACTTGACTGATTTTTATGACATTTTTTGTGTATATTTGGTAGGTCTGAGAATGAGTCGTAGGCTACTTTTATACCCCTAGGGTAATAAGGGTGGCCCTCTCCAGAAATTTTTGAGTGTTGACTTTACGCATGTTTTATTCTAATACAGAAGAAATCCCCTTCAGGCTAGTTCACGAAATCAATGTTTTATGGGTTTGTTTATTGCACTGAAAGTGTAATATGTCATGGTTGTATATTCTCGCGCACGAAGGGTTCCGTACCATTATCTAAAAAATTGACAAAACGGCAAAAAATCACGTTTGTTGTATGGGAATAATAAATATTTATTTTATTTCAATTTAGGTATTTATTTTTAAAGCGAATATACAACTAAATATTATGAGAATATTTCAAGCGTCTACCTGTTGCCGTTATTAGTATAAAACGGCAATAAAATCACGTTTGTTGTATGGGAGCTCCCCCTTAAATATTTATTTTACTCTATTTTTAGTATTAGTTGTTATATCGGCAACAAAAATGCATTATCTGTGAAAATTTCGGATTATTCCACTTTGAGCTTCTGGGAGATATCACCGAGGTGATTAAATTCCACACTTTTGTGTACTCAAGTCACCCGGCACCTAATCACCTGGGTGATTAAATTCCACATGATTTGATTTTATTAATTTTGTTTCCTCAAATCGCCTGGGTGATCAAATTACACGTTAGTTTGATTACGTCTCCTAAAATCACCTGGTATGGTATAGATATATCTTAGGTAGGTATATCAGAAACATACCCGTACTGGCTTGTTGTCGAAAGAGAGATTTCAGTGATTTGTTTTTTGCGTAAACGGTATTTTTAGTCCACTTTATCCGTTTCGACCAACAAAACCGACCAAATTCAATCAGTTACCAATTGATACTTTGGTAACTGATGATGCTACGTTGATGGTTCTGTTTCTGAGACAAAAACCGCATGTTTATTTTACCGCAGTCATTCCGCTGAACAGCTATAAATCGGCCCAGAACCTTTCTGCGGGATCACTGAGATATACACATTGTTCAACGGTAAATGTAGGACAGAAGCTGAAGAGCTGTGAAAAAAAGCAGCAGATCTGAAACACTCGAAAGTGGTCATAAAAGGCTTTAATAACAAAATATCAAAAGAGTTATAAGGTCATTGCGGTGAGCCAGAATACTAACTGGCCACTACAAACTTTATCAGCAAATGACTCGTATGGGCTTGACGCAAGACGCAAAGTGCAGATTCTGCCTAGAGACGGAGGAAACAGCTCTGCATATCCTCTGTGACTGTGGCCCCCTCATGCGACATAGGAGCATCCATTTAGGGCTGCATATCATGCGCCCTGAAGACTTACAATATCTCACTCCCCAAAGAATCTGGAAATTTCTACAGGCAACGGGAATAAGCAGATATAACATATATAAGATAAAGGGTTACTGCAATAGATCAGTAGCCTTATTCTTGAACCAATTCCGATCGATCGGCATTGAGATTGTGAATTTTCGAACGCTTATTATTTCAAATTGGCTCCAAATTGAGCTCGAATTACGCGGATTTTAGATGAACCAATCTCAGTACTATTTAATTTTCTCAAAATACGGATCCAATATGGCTCTAGTGTTGCCTGTAGAAAAAGCGTCGATGGCGTAGTGCGTAAGGCTGTCGCCTTCCAATCGGGAGGTAGCGGTTCGAACCCCGCCACGTACCAATGTGTTTTCAAATTTTGAATACATATGTACGTTTATTCGACGCTTTTACGGTGAAGGAAAACATCGTGAGGAAACCTGCACACACCTGTGAAGAAAGAATTTCTTTACAGGTTGTGTGTGAAGTCGACCAACCCGCACTTGGCCAGCGTGGTCGACTAAGGCCTAATCGCCCTAGTTTAGGGTAGGCTCGAGCCCCTCGATGGGGACGTATATGAGCTGTTGATGATGATTTGCCTATGAAAAATCACAATCCCAATGACGATCCCTCGGATTTGGTTCAAGAGTAGGCCTATACAGCAATGGTCAAGGTATAGTGCATATATGGCCCAAAGTCTTAATAATAATAATACTGTTGACAAACACTCGTAAATGGGTCACGAGTATAGTGTAAGCATGGGCAGAGGTTAAATTGTATTTTTCCTGCGATAAGTGTATTAATTACTTTAATCCACACATCCTCTTTAAAATTACATACATAACTCGATTAACGTAGGCAGATCGTAAAGCTTTCACGAATAAGATGTGTGTTTTTCTATATACTTACGCTTTCATGCTATCCTTGTTGGATTAATATTATTTGTATATAATATTAACCACGCGACTGCGGTTTCGCCAGTATATGTTTTTACATAAAACTACTATTCTTAAAATAAAATTTGCGTCATTGTGTTTGGTGCGGGATAAAGTTTGTTTAAAACTGTAATCAATCTTTATAAAATTTGGTTCAACTTAAAAATAGGGCGATTTTTATATCGATTTTCGATCTCAATATTTATTATTGCGATTTAAATGGTTTTCAATATTTGTTAGTTCCATAAGCTTCAAATAGATGGCGGTGTGGGTTGGGTAATAGCGATATATCATGTCAATTGGGAGTGAAAGTAAAAACAATATACATTACTAGTACAAATGTGTGAGTAAAATTATGTTAAGTCTGCTATTATTTATATGTCTGTGGGGTAATCTTCCAGTAGATTGTGTAGTACACTATTATTTGTAGTTTCTATTTCGTAAAACTAGAGCCTATTCTACGTTATACAGGTAATCGAGCATTATATATATATATATATATATATAATTTATAAAGCTCGATTACTTTATAGATAGTGTTAGAATTATACTATTTATGTTTACGACATTATATCGTGTTATAATTATACTACCTTGGCGTGTATTGTATTGTATGTAAACGTATTTATCTTAATAAGTGAATATTAAATTGATTGCATTAGGAAGTTTGGTGTAACATTGATCCAACGTACCATAACCACAAAACGATGAATAAAACCGCATTAAAATCTGTTGCGTAGCTTACACGGCGTACAGGGAGAGACGGCGGGGAGCGACTATTCAACTAAGTAAGGCTTTAATAACTCTACCGGTTAGTAAAGCAGAAAAAAAGAAAATTTTAAAGAAATAAAAATTATCATGCGTCACCTGAAACTACTGAAATGTATCTACTTATTTCGGTAGCAAAACAATAAAACGTATGTACATTATCTTTTACATTTTAAATAATTTTTATAATACTGGATTTTCTATGAAAAGTTTACTCGATTATTGTGTTCAACAATGAAACAGCTCTCCTTTTTGTCAAAAAAAACATATCAGCGACAAGACTTTAGTGACAATTTTTAGTGGTGATATAGGTCATGTTTGCAGAGTCACTAAACCATCTTTCCATATTCTTTTCGGTTACTGTGTTTCTTTGTCCTCTTTTCAGTGTAGAGTATTTTTTGTGTAGACTAATCATCATCGTCATCAACAGCTCATATACGTCCCCACCGAGGGGCTCGAGCCTACCCTAAACTAGGGTGAATAGGCCTTAGTCAACCACGCTGGCCAAGTACGGGTTGGTCGACTTCACACACAACCTGTAAAGAAATTCTTTCTTCACAGGTGTGTGCAGGTTTCCTCACGATGTTTTCCTTCGCCGTAAAAGCGTCGAATAAACGTACATATTATATGAATTCAAAATTTGAAAACACATTGGTACGTGGCGGGGTTCGAACCGCTACCTACCGATTGGAAGGCGACAGCCTCACGCACTACGCCATCGACGCTTCTTCTACGCCATCGACGCTTCTTCTACGCCATCGACGCTTCTTAGCAGACTTATATTAATTTAATAATAATAATAGTAATTTGTTCACACTGGAAACTCAAATACCCATCTTTTCGTCAAGTTTTGTGACCTGGCGTTGCCTTAATATAATTTGCTCACATCGTCTACAATCCCTTTGCATGCCACCAATTACGTGAATAGCGAGTGCAAAAAGATATTACCTACTTTTTTACATTGTACTTTTTATACCTGATTCAATTTAAATTTGTTTCGAGACTATTCACCGTAGTAATTTGCTGGTTTTCTTTTAACAAATCACCGTTTTAATTTTTTTATGTCCAACAAAATGTGTTTGTGATTACCGGTTATAGTATATAGTGAATTTGGAAATTCCTAATTAAATATTGTGATTTTGAATACGGATTTGAATTCTATTCTTTCAAAAATGCGTCTCCTGGGGGGCTAAACTAATCTAATCGTTATTGTGACATTAGAACAATAGTTTTAATGTGACAGGTAACATTTGAACTATTGTTATAATGTCACGAAAGCGATAGCGAGTGATCGCTATGAGTTAGGCGGTAGCCCCACTGGTGGCGTTAAAAAATTCCACACTGTGTGTGTAGTTCGCCCAATCAGCCGAGAATTCCGGGCCTTGTCCAATATCTCTGAGCCCGAGAAATTCGCACAATTTATTCGCCCCCACATGCTTAGGTTTTATTGAAATGCCGCGGATAGTAAAGGTTATACTCGTATTATTGTTTGTTTATATTGGTGTAGTGGAATTTCTAGGTTATTATGGGCGTGAGTAGCTCTAGTGATCCTGCTAGTTCATGGTCTCAGAGTGATCCGTTCATTTAGGTATTATCTGTGGCGATAGTAATTTTAACAGATGTGTACACACACATCTGTAAAAATTACTGTCGGCACAGTGGATTGTGTGATCCTCAAAAAGCTCTTAGGAGGCTGACAACTCTGAGCTGAGCTCATCGTGCCCCACTTAAAACTTTTTTAGCAAAACCTGTTTAATATACCGTAGTAAAAATATATATATATATATATACAGTTACTCTTGAAAATATTTTTAAGAATATCCATGTCCCCAAAACAAATTTTAATCAAAATTTATCTTTAAAAAATGCCAAAGACACCCATCAAAAACAGCTTACAGAGTTACACCTAATTTGATAATATTGACGTTTCATATCTTCAAATAAGTTACTAGTTTCTTTAAAAAAAAACTTTGATTTTTTCGCTCAATTTAATAACTCGTACAAATCATGTCTCAAAGTCGTTGGCTTTAATCAGCCTCTTAATAAATAGCGTAACTGTAAATTAATAATTCACGTTCCGATATAAAATATTGCTCTGTTTTGAATCAACTACGTCTACGTGAAATTTTCGATTTAAAATATGATTTTAAAAAAGGCAAAGAAATTTCCTGGAGTGATTTGTTTTTCACTTTTATTATTTTAATCGATTTTACAAAAAGGAGGAGTTTCAATTTGACTCTATGTTCATTAATATTTTGATACCTCATAAGTCCGTCATTTATTAACCGATTTCGACAATTCATTTTTGTTTGAGGAGGTAATAGTTCCCAATTGGTCTTACTGTCACCAAGTCTTAATCTGGTGATGGATTGCCAGGAAAATCGAGGGAAATCCCTAAATAATCGTACTTAAGTACAAAAGATAACATATTGCTTCGTCCTAATTGCTTATACCCACTCAGAAGTTAAGTGGTGTGATGTACACCGCAAATATTAATGGAATTTTGAGTATGCGTTTAACACTGTACTAAACTAGAAATAGTTTGACGAGCAATAAAGACAAAACCGGCGGGCTAATGAAGAGCTACTGAAGAACACTATAAGCCTGCCAGTGAACTTTGCTCGTAAAATACACGTAAAAATACTGACATAAAATTGTTACAGTGCTATTCATTTCTATAATATCCAGAGTCTGCGCGAAAAGAGAACGATTTTGCTTAGCAGGCAACACACTAATTAATTTGTACAATTTTCATACTTCTATTTCTTTGAATTCACGTGGAATTCAGCATATTTTAAAGCACAACATTAAAAGGTATAGAATAACTAGCCATGCTTATAACACATAAGATATTTTCACATTGTTATAATTAATAGAATAATGTTAAAAGTACTGGGCTATCCTCATCCCGGATCATCCTGCCAAGGACATGATAGACGACACAGAGCTTGGATATGTAGACCCCGCATTCGCATTGTTCTACTTTAGAGGGCGTCCTGGGAGCGTCCAGACGGACAGGGTATCATTTTTAATTCGGTCTTAAAATTAAAAATAAAATCGACATCCTTAAAACTGCAAGAAGATTTTTTTTAAGATGATAAAAGATGACTAAAAGTGTGAATTTCTTGGAAAATAAATAAAATGTTGAATAATGACAATTTCATCATGTTTTATTCTTCTAGTAAGTTTACAGAAAAAAAAACTGTTGATAAGTCTGGGTTCCGAGTTCCAAACCCTGGTTTTTTATGTATCTTGTCCTGGTTGCTAGATTTTAGGGATGGCAACCGTAGGTGGAGGAGATTTCCACACACGCCTATCTAACAAGTTACCGACAGGCACAGTTCGTAGGGCAATTCCAATAGAAACAATCCTGTTTATATCACTTTAATAGCTGCTTTTTATATAATACTAGCTGTACTACGTTTCGCTTTAACTAAAAGCTCAACACTTAGAAATTTTGAAGAGGGCCATCCTAATCAAAATATCAAACCTAGTGATATAAAATAATGCCTTATTATTAGCGTCGGTGGCGCTGTGGACTCGGCACTTGCCTTCCAATCGGGAGGTCCGGGTTCGAGACCGCCATGTACCACTGTGTTTTTCGTTTTCGAATTTCATATGTACATTTGTCTGATGCTCCTACGGTGAAGGAAAACATCGTGAGGAAACCTGCATACATCTGCGAAGAAATTCAATGGTGTATGTGAAGTCGACCAATCCGCACTGGGCCAGCGTGGTTGACTAAGGCCTAATCACCCTAACATAGGGTAGGCTCGAGCCCCTCGGTGGGGACGTATATAAGCTGTGATGATGATGATGATGATTTTCTAACCAACCAAATATACATAAAAAATATCATGAAAATCGGTCTAGCCGTTTCAGAAGAGTTCGATAACAAACACTATGACACGAGATTTTTATATATTAGAATAAACATACAATTATACTCTCACCTCTTCACGAGGGTGTCCAAGCAGCGGTGCTTGCATTGCTGCGTTCCGGTTTGAAGGGTAATAAAGCTAATTTCAGACTACGCTATACTATTGTGCTATATAGTATAGCAAATAATTTATAACGTATAGTAAACCAATAATATATAGTACAGCTAAGTGTGAACGTGTCCATAATAAATGTATGGTGCGCGATATTGCTGTGCTATGAACTATATGCTATATGCTATTATATTATAGCGTAGTCTGAAAGCACCTTAAGACAGTACAAAAACTGGGTACTATGATTGATATCATGACGCAAGTTGGCATTGTGCATTTGGGGCACCTACTCGTAGGGGTTGTAGATTTATATTTGTCAGGAACCACATGAACGACCTACAGGGTTCCTTTTTTATCATACCGGAAAATTTAAGGGACGCTTAAAGTTGCCTATAAACACTGTAGACACTCACCATAGGTTGGCAATCTGCTTGTTTGCCAACATCATAACTTAATTAAAGAAAACAAATGCTAATCGGTTAAGGGTGTCCGCTTGACCTGGCCTTGGTTGGTATTAAGGCGAAATTTCCCAGGAAATCTACTCGTGCACAGCGCGGCGATTGCTTTTTTGCAAATACATAAAGTTGATAATTGCATCGCTTCTAATGTCACTTACGCGCTGTAACCGAACAAAAAGGTTACTTTTAACACTTTTTAATCGATTTAAGTGGAAATACTGGAGTACGCAAAATGAAAAATGTATTTTTGCAAAATATTCTGGTTTTAAAATATTGAATAGAGCCATCTTTGGATTTTTTTTCTATCGAGTAAAATATTATTAATCACGTTTCTGTCTATAACAATGTTTAGTTAAAATGTCATAAATTAATTCTAGAACTGTGTGTTTTATATTTGTGGCGGTCGGTACAGTAAATCGAAATTGTTCGAAAACGGGAAAGAAACACCTTAAAGTTAAATTGATGTATTCTTTCCAGCGAGACAATGCCAGATTACGTATGGGACCACTACGCGGAGTCCCTTCCGATGTCGACGTACCTCGTGGCGTTCGCCATAACTGACTTCGGCAGCATCAGCGACCGGAACTTCACGGTGTGGGCCCGGAAGGAGGCGCTGTCCTCCGCCAAGTACGCCCTGAACATCGGGCCCAAGATCCTCAGGTTCCTCGAGGAGTACTACAAGATAAAGTTCCCGCTGCCCAAGATAGACATGATAGCCTTGCCTGACTTCAAGGCTGGTGCTATGGAGAATTGGGGGCTACTGACGTTCAGGTATGTTGCGATTATATTCTGTAGTAATAATAATAATGATGTCCTCCTAACCGATATTCCGTCACGGCGGCCAATCTCAACTGAGAATAACCATCTGCGCAGGAGACGTTATAGTGCACAAGTAATTGCGCAAAAGCAAGTGCACTCTTTGTTCCTTCACTCGCCTAGTCCGATGGGACGGTTAGCCGACACGACCGGGGCGAGATCAGGCGCAGGACCCACTGTTTAATGTGCCTTCAGAAGGACGGAGGAGCTCGAGATGTTTTGTATTTTGGTCACCTATCATAGGACTGACCACAGCCAACGTTGCTTAACTTTGCAATCTTTGAGCACATGCGCCAATGCACCACCAATTGTAAGCAATTTTCAAGCAGTGATGGATTGGGAATGTGTCGTCGCTTCATTTCTTTCCGTGGATGTCTTGAAGCCGACCAACAACGGCCGGTTACAGTATTCTATCTATCCATGGATTTCGCTACTAGCGATAGGTATTGGACATTCGCTCCATACAAAATACGTCAAAATTCTATCTTCATTAAACAAGTTCAGCGATTGAAAGAGATTGAAATTGGTCGTTAAGGGGCAATTATACCTTTTTAAAGAGAAAGGGAATTTGAAGCAAAAACCTTACAGCAACCTGTTTTGCGAGCGTGACGTAAGCCATTTAAGTAGGGACTTCATGCAAAAATAACCGAAAATTAATATGACTTGCCCAATTCGGAATCATTCTGTCTGCTCTATGATGTCATCCACAACTTACACGCGCCTTGGAAGCCCTACAGAAGCTGTCGACTTATTCAGGGTCAGATTTCAAGTAAGGAAGACTTATTCTAAGAATACGGATGCGGTTTAAAAATCGATGAACCTTAGATTTTTGTTTGCAATGAATCGGTTATGCTCTAGCTTCAAAGGTTTTTAAAGTTGATTATAATTGATAAAAAATTGGTTTTAAAAATTGATTGTCTTTCGTATACTATGTTTGTATTTCTATGTGTTCAATAAAGAGTTTATATATATAAAATAACGTCTAATATAAATGGCAATAATGAAACCTCAATCAAAAAAGTTTAAATTAGCACAAATAATTTGAAAAGCGTATAAATATACTACAGAATATAATTCGTAAATAAAACTCATTTTTTAATCTGGTCACACTGGTCCGATTAAATTGTAGATAATTATATTTAACAGACCGTCGTTAAGATATAAAAATCATCATCACAGCTCATATAAGTCCCCACCGAGGGGCACGAGCCTACCCTAACTAGTTATGTTAGGGCGATTAGGCCTTAGTCAAACTACGCTGGCCCAGTGCGAATTGGTTGACTTCACATACACCTTTGAATTGCTTCGCAGGTGTATGCAGGTTTCCTCACTATGTTTTCCTTCACCGTAGGAGCGTCAGATTAATGTAGGTAGGTACATATGAAATTCGTGAAACGAAAAAACACATTGGTACATGGCAGGATCGATCGCGGGCCTCCCCATTCTACTCGGGGCACAGTCCAGTGCCGAGGACACAGCGCCACCGACGCAGATAAACATCAGGTCGATAAATAATCGACGGACAAGGCAAAACTGCCCTGCGAGCATGGACTTGTCGATCGACATATATCGATCGACAAAAGCATCTGTCCTTTTCACTCCTTAGGAATATTTGTCAAATTTATCGATTTTTGTCGAGTATATCGATCTTAGCTGTCAAATTTTGTTTATCGAGAGTTCCATGCTCGCAGGGCTATTAGGGTTCTTTATTGTACATTTCTACGGCATCTAAACATATCATCTACATCTTTAGCCAAGAGACGTCACTGTTGGATATAAGCTTCCTCTAAGGATCTCCAAAGCGATCGGTTTTGCGTTTTCGCATTTAGCAGCTTCCCGCGACCTTCACTAGATTATGAAATAAAATGAAATGAAATTTATTGGTTATAGATCAGAATAATGGAATCACTAAATATAATTATATAGGTATTATTATAACCAAATGGTCGCCACTCAGCATCTGCTGCAACCTGGGAGGTTATATCGCTGGTCTTCCGTAGCGCCAATCATCAACCCCAAGCTGTTTGACTTTAAGTTGTCTGTCCACCTTGTGGGGAGCCTACCAACGCTGCCTTTCCTGGGAGGTAGTATCACTCGAGAACCTTAATACGCTCAACTAAAATAAATCGACTCAAACCTCGGAGTCGTACTCAAACACATTACAACAGAGGTCAATTTTAAAAGAGCCTGCGTCAACCAATCAAGATCGAGGCGAGAGAGTAACTTCAATGTTTACGAATGCAATTACAGTTTATTAGTCAATCAGATAGGGGCAGCGATCGATCGCTGATAGTCAGCGGGACACTTCATTAGCTCGGCGGGCCATCTATCACTGCCGCAATCAAGGGTGACTCAATCAACGGAGCCCCTCCCTGCAGGGCTATTCTGGAAATTGATAGTCGAAATTCTGTGCTACGTTTTGGAATACATTACACGCCTCGTCGACATCAAGGAGATCGCAATTGTTTTTTTTTATTTCTCTTTATTATATAGGGGTTTACAAGTAATTTATATTAACTAGATATAACATCTAATCTATGTTTCAAACTATGCGATGCGAATCTGAAACGATAATGACATTGCTTCGAATGTGGGCTCCGATTAAATAGTTCGCAACACAAAGTCTACCAATCTTCAGCTTCGCGACCAAATATCGCGTTAAAATATGCCCTAAATTACTTTTTATTACATATCGAAAAATTCGAAGAGCGTAATTACACTTTATTGAAATTTATGCTTTATTACGCTTTATTCTTTATTGTGCATGAAATTCAGGTACATAATGCAGATCACATCGTATACAAAGAAAGAACACCAAAAATCTATCTTCACAGCCGTATGCACAATATAATAATAAGATACAGAACTTTTTCTATTTCACCCATTGACGTAATAATATGTCAATGATTTCACCAGCAAAATAATTACAAATAGTAAGTCTTAAATTATCATAGGTGAATTAATCTATTTAGAATTCAAATATTCCGGAGTACTATAGAAACATCTTTCAGCAAGTCAATATTTTAGTAATTTCCTAAATTTGTGATTTTTTAACGAATCTGGCAAATTGTTATATATTTTTATGCACATTATAAAACCATTGTTACTAACAACGCTAAGATTTGTTTTTGGTCTTTAAAGCTTGTTTTCGTATTTCGATCTTAACTGATGATTACCAATTTCCTGGTTTTGCTTGCATTTCATAAATTAAAGTTTTATATATTTTTATATAACTTTGCTGTACTAGGATAGAGTGACCATGTTACTAAGTACACTAGAAGGTTGCACAGAAGTTGATTAATGTCACCCTTTCGAAAGTCACCATAATTTTCGGCACGTGGCAGATGCGAACTTTTTATTGTATGTGTTTGTTAGAGATGCAAATTAACAAGACGAGAACTCCTATCGAAGACATTAAAGTACATTTTAAATTATTTTAAATCCTTTTCTCGTTACATTCATCACAAAGCAGAATAATAATTCAAATTAACAAGACGAGAACTCCTATCGAAGACATTAAAGTACATTTTAAATTATTTTAAATCCTTTTCTCGTTACATTCATCACAAAGCAGAATAATTCTTGGTCAATTGCATTTCCGACTATAGTTTCTAGGTTGTCTGACCTTTCTTGTGTGGTTACTTTAACGTTTTGTTTTTTTAATGCCTATAAAAGCCCTAAAACTGGCAAATGGAGAATGCGGGAAATAGGTACCATTAGCTTGATTCATCATTCTGAAAGTCATTTAATTAGACATTAAATGAATATAATCAAAACCGAACTTAAGTTTTTAATAATCGGATAACATTTGCTTCATATTTATAACAACATTTTGTATAATATAGAAACTATTAGCCTGCAATAAAGATTTTAATTTAAGGAGTGCGCAGCATTGTACAGCAAACCACGGGTATCAAGATACGATTTCGATTTACAAATAGCCTGCCCGATCAAGGGGATACTCTATGTCTGTATTAGTGAGGGACAAGTATCGTATGTCTTCGTCAACGAATAGATACAAAAATCTTCTAGCGCATGATAGGTAGTTACTGGTGATTTATCTTGTTTTGGCCATATATCACAGTCCTAGATTATGTTTCAGTTTCACAATGTTATATTACCTTTAAATTATGCTAAAAGAATTTAGGTACATATAGCTGGAAAAGTTAAACACTTTTTATCAATGTTCAGTTAAAAATTCAAGCAACAAATATATATAAGTTGGTGATCTATTGATGATGTTAAGGAGGCGCGAACAGCCCCTAACCCACTCAAAACAATATTAAAACCGCACTGAGGGCGGGAAAGCAGTGGCTCTGTTTCAATATCGTTTTAACCTTGCTATACGCGATCATGGTAGGGCTCCAGTGGTGGGTCCAGTCTTGTAGTCCAAGAAATCCTGGTTGGATTTAAGTAGACGGATTCGAGTAGACGAGTAGCTGGGTATCGTCTGCCCACTTAGCCTACCCTCTGTCTGTACCTATTCTTATATTAATTTAAACTTTTAAGTGTTTTTGAAATCGGTTTTTATTTTTTGTAAAATATTTTTTATTTTTTACTTTTTAGTGAATGAAAAGCAATTTTGAAAATCGGTCCACTATTGGCGGAGTAATCGCGTAACATACACACAAAACACGTTGAACACACCTAAAACATTAAGGGTTTCCCTCGATTTTTATAGCATCCAATCATCAGATCCTAACTTTGGTACCGCCCTTGGAGTATCCTCTATCGAATACAAAAAGAATCATCAAAATCGGTTCATAAACGACGAAGTTATCCGCGAACAAACATAAAAAAGCACATAATTATATGGTCGAATTGAGAAACCCCCTCCTTTTTTAGAAGTCGGTTAAAAAGGAATATTCTAAATCATATATTTTTTTTAGTTTTACCATCTCTTATTTTAGAAGTTACAGGGGGGGACACACGTTCCTTCTGGACTATAATGTTGAATTTGCAAAATGTTGAATTCGCAAAATGTTGAATTTGCAAAATGTTGAATCCCAAAATGTTGAATTTGTAAAAAGTTGAATTTCCCATCGGGACCACAATGTTGAATTTGGAAAATGTTGAATCCCAAAATGTTGAATTTGTTGGGTATTTTATCGAGAATATTGAATTGTAATCCAGAAGGTCTATTTGTATTTATTAACAAACTAAAATTAAAATAAAGAGTGTTTACTTGTACTTGTAATCATGAACTAAAACAACAAAAACTCTTCAATTGTAATCTTTATTTAAAAAAAAAACTCGCACCTGTAATCATTAACTTAAACAACAAAAACTCTACTTGTATGTTATTCTTAATGAAAAAACTCTTTAGGTGTATGTAATCATTAATTAAAAAAAACTCCACTTGTAATCATTACCTAACTAAAACAACAAAATCTCTTTACTTAAAAAAAATGTTTGATTGCATTCAAAAACCCTTTAATTTGGATTTTGTTCTGCAGGCCTATTCGCTAACTACGGTCGGTAACTAGAACTATCATTTTTGAAAGGAACTTTATATCCATTACTGGTTTAGTGATCTTATGTGTTACGGCGGTGTTCATGATAGCAGTAATGGATATAAAGTTCCTTTCAAAAATTACAGTTCTAGTTACCAACTGTAGTTAGCGAATAGGCCTGCAGATCGGTCAAGCACTTATGTCTAGTATAACGAATTATTTTAGTTTTATCGGTGCTTAACGTTACGGAAGCTGTACATATTTCACGATGTGTGCTCTTCCAGCATGTCGTACCGTCATAATTCGTCTTACTGTCTTTAGTTAGTGTCCACTGCCCTTTTAATATTAAGAGATCTTTATACTGTTTTTTTAAACACAATATCTTTAAAAAGAGTTATAATTACTTTATTTATATATTATGTATTTTTAAAATTATAAAACAGGAACTTATGAACTTGACTGACAACAGTAAAGGTTATTGACAAATTGCTTATCACTTTATTGTAAGTGGCCAGTATCTATTAGTAATGGATGTACACGGGTTTCACTTAAAATAATTTTAATTTAACGAGAAATTTAGTTAGGTACGTAAATAAATATAAGTTTGTGTAGATACTAATTTTAGGTGGTAGGTTCCTAGGCCGTCTATGTGGGTACCACCGCAGTGCCAGATATTTTCCCGTGAAGTAGAATTGTGCTCATTATAACATTTGCTAAAAGACGTCCACTGATGCACATAGGTCTCCCCCAAATACCTCCACCGGATCGGTTCCTCGTCTCTTGCATCTACAGGACTCAACATTTTGGGATCCAACATTTTGCAAATTCAACATTGTGGGTCCAAAAAATTCAACTTTATACAAATTCAACATTTTGGGATTCAACATTTTGCAAATTCAACATTTTGCGAATTCAACATTTTGCAAATTCAACATTGTAGTCCAGAAGGCACACGTTTTACCACTTTGGAAATGTCTCTCGCGCAAACTGTTTAGAAAAAAAAGATATTAGAAACCTCAATATAATTTTTGAAAACCTATCCATTGATACCCTTTAGGTATGGGTTTGATGAAAAAATTTTTTTGAGTTTCAGTGCTAAGTATGGGGAACCCCTAAAATTTATTGTTTATTTTTCTATTTTTGTGTGAAAATCTTAATGCGGTTGACAAAATACATCCACTTACCAAGTTTCAACAGTATAGTTCTTAATTTCGGAGAAAAGTGTCTGTGACATACGGACGGACAGACAGATAGACAGACATGACGAATCCATAAGGGTTCCGTTTTTTGGCATTTGGTTACGGAACCCTGATAAAAACCGACTTCAAAAACACTGAAAAGTTAATAATATTATAAGAATATATACAGAGCGTCGGTGGCGCTGTGGACTCGGCACTTGCCTTCCAATAGGGGGATCGGGGTTCGAGACCCGCTATGTACCAATGTGTTTTTCGTTTCGAATTTCATATATGTACATTTGTCTGACGCTCCTACGGTGAAGGAAAACATCGTGAGGCAACCTGCATCTGCGAAGAAATTCAATGATGTATGTGAAGTCGACCAATCCGCACTGGGCCAGCGTGGTTGACTAAGGCCTAATCACCCTAACATAGGGTAGGCTCGAATCCCTCGGTGGGGACGTATATGAGCTGTGATGAGGTACAGACAACATCACACTTTTATATTGAAGTCGGTGCCAAAGGATGATCTCCAAAAGTTCTGATCGCGCAGGGAAATAGCAATGCTGTACGATAGCGGCGTGTACCCCACCACGGCGAAGGCGCGCGTAGCGGCCGTGGTAGCTCACGAGATCGCGCACCAGTGGTTCGGCAACCTGGTCACGCCGGCCTGGTGGTCCGACATCTGGCTCAACGAGGGCTTCGCGAGCTACGTCGAGTACGTCGCTGTTGACGCGGTAAGTCGCGCTCTTCTGGAAAGGCGAAGGGATCTTAACCCTACAGATGTTTTCTAGAGTATAGTCTGTGCGAAAAGCATTTTGAAATTTTCAAGTATTTTGAACAATTGAACAATATTTAAGCGGAATAAAGCTTTTCACATGAAAGCGTAACATTTTTTAACCGCGATTCTTCCCTTTTTGTACAGACTCTGGATAGTTACATTGGTTACATCAACAATATACTTAATGAAAACGAACTTTGATAAATCACGAAAAATATTTTTAGTATAAACTAAAAGTTACTTTTATATAAACCCAAGCCAGTACTTTTTGAAGCCGGCGTCGAATTTTAATATGTTACACTTTTAGATTAACTTAAAGATTATCGTATCATATTTGCCTAGTACCTAAAAATATTAAAATTTAAGTTATAGAGAGGGCATTTAATTGATATATTGATTCTAAGAATGCAGATCTATTTTGTCCAGTAATCTAAGCTATTATATAACATGAAAAATCGTCATAGGGATAACTCATGATAAACCATGAAAATTTCATACTAGAAACATGATAGAATAGATAGATAATAGACATTTTTTATCTTTAGGTAACAAGTCTAAGGTGGTAGTGGTCGTAGTTAAATGTATTTGCTTGGTACTAAATGGTCTAAGCTTGGCACCGACTTCAAAATAAAAATGGTTTGTTGTTTTTTGTGTGTTTATGGTGGTCGGTTTTAGCTTTTCGTAAAATATTCCTATTTCAATTTTTTTAGTGAGACCTGTTATGATTTTAGGTTCTCATCGCGGATTTGAATGGTGAGGTTAGTTTTGTTATGATTTTTTTTGGTTTTCTTACATGCACATTAGATTTTTATCTAAGCTTTGAGATTGTTTCCTTTGACATCGCACCCGTAGCTCGGGTATCATTAAACCAGACCGCACACACATAAGCCCATATCTTTTTTAAATTCAAAATTTCACGCCACGGACAACAGTCAACGAATGGGCCAAGCAGACAACAGAAAATAGCGACACACAAAAAAATAGACAAGAATATTATTGTAATGCTGAAGTACTGAATACTATTTAAAATAAATGCAAAGGTTATTATAATACCTACTATAGAATTGGCTTTATTTTATACGAATTTCACTTTGCCGAAACCATTTAGTCACTTTTTTCATAGTTTTCATTTTAATGTTTGATTTAATTCAACTTAAACGTGTATATATTGAAATAAATCTTAACTTTTGGCTGAAACTATGAATAAGGATAATTTAGTTTCCAATTATCAAAAGGCAAGCTTTTTAATGACATTTGATTTAAATCCGCCTATTTATTTGTATACGCTTCATGCAATTAAGCCGGCAAACTAGCGAGCAAGCATGCAGCATGCAAGCAATCATGCAACACAAGCAAGCATGCAGTTTGACGCTCCGCTCGCTTCGCTCGCTTTTCTACTTGTGGTGACAAGTGGCACGTAATCTTACTTATCGATAGGCGGCCTTTAAAACGTAGAGCGCTCTGGGTCCTCGACACTCCCGAGCATTAAGTCATTTATGGAAATTCGATGTTTAAAAACAAAAATAATTGTAAACACAACTTACGTCAAATTAAAGGTTTTTTTTTGATTTTTGGGCACACCTCTTTTCAACAATGTGCGTGTGGTGTGAGAGCTTTTTTTTTAAAGGTTATAATATTTTTACGAAATCAATGAGAATTTAGGAAATAATTGTGAAAGCATTATGGTGAAGATAAAAAAAATTTGAAATCTATAGGGAGAAAGTTCTGGTCAATTAACTGGAACACTCACTCTGCCAACCAGGGAAAATACTGTAACTCCGGTCTCAAAATATATTAGATATAAATGTTTAACATTTTTATGTGGAATAATTGTGTTGAATTTGTGAAACCTATTCACAAATATTCAAAAGATTTTAACGGCTTATTAGGATTTGATAAAGGTTTATTTGGAACACTCAATTCTCTTATGGTGCAGACGGAGTGTTCCAAAACTTACCAACTTTAGCTAAATAAATAGTTAATATTCTTACTCTGTTTTACGAGTATAACACAGAGTCAATTTGTGAATCAAAAATCTTGACGTAAAACATAATAGTTAGAGAGTAAATGAGAAATATATTTTCTTTTCAACATCCCGTTCGAGGGCTCCGTATTTTAGAGTTTATTTACATAACCCGAACTTATATACAAACGGAGACCACATCAGAAATTGTGAAAATGTTATCATTAATCAACTTTATTACATTTCTAAGCAAGAAATGTGTAGGGTGACAATTTTTTTTGTGGGACACATTTTTTGGCTACCCTCATTACGCACTAACTATTTCCTGTTTACTAGTAGCTTAATTCCTGTCAAACGCAATTTTATGCTAGTGCATTTGTTTGAGCGTTGCAATTATTTATTTAGTTTCGACAATATTTACACATACACACAAACACAATGTGTCGTAAATGAATATAGTAAAAAATGTCGGAATTTGTTGACACACAACACCTTTTTACTGTAACATTTTCAGTGCAAAGTGATAACACCGGTTATTAGACGCTGCAACTTAAACGCACACAGTCATTATGTATAGAAATAGTTACGACACTGCTACGGTTTATAACTAATCTGTGACTATTATAAAATTTTGCTACCGAAAATGGTTGTATGGGTAAAGAATGTAAAATCTTTTAAGTTCACTAGACTCAGTGGAGCACTATGCCAAGAGACTCATCGGCAATGAGGATAATCTCCAGGGCCTCGGCCACCGAAGACGCGTTGCTGCTTGCCTCTCGGTTTTTTTATCGGTTACATCTCGGAGAGTGTGCGAAAGTTTTACGTAGATAATTTGATCCCCCTGCTTCTTTCCGCCACCGATCGACCAGGCGCGGCGAGGGTTTTCACACTAATGTTGTTGATATTCCTCTCATTCGCATGAAGCAATTTGCTTTTGCTTTCAATAGACGAACAGCTAAGGAGTGAAACTCTGCCGAGGACTGTTTTCCCGGATCAGTATAATCTGGACATCTTTAAGGTTAAAGTGATAAAGCATCTTTTGCCAGCATGTACTACCTTAGGCATAAATAACATAAAAAATATTTTTTTATAAGTACAAACAATATTATTTTGTTGTAGGTAGGTATGCATGGACACCCTAAACAAATTTCTCGCGTAGAAATGTTATAAAGTTGATTATTGTTAAAATTAAACAATCTCAGATATAGAAAACGTTTCAAAACTTTAGTGATACCATTTTCACAATTTCTGATATGGCCTCCGTTTGTATTTAAGTTCGGGTTATGTAAATAAACTCTAAAATACGGAGCTCTCGAACGGGACGTTGTAAAGAAAGTATATTTTTAATTTAATCTCTAACTATTATATTTTACGTCAAGATTTTTGATACACAAATTAACTCTGTGTTATACTCGTAAAACAGAGTAAGAATATTAACTATTTCTTTAGCTAAAGTTGGTAAGTTTTGGAACACTCCGTCTGCACCATAAGAGACATGAGTGTTTCAAATAAACCTTTACCAAATCCTAATAAACCGTTAAAATCTTTTGCATATTTGTGAATAGGTTTCACAAATTCAACACAATTATTCCAAATAAAAATGTTAAACATTTATATCTAATATACCTATTTTGAGACCGGAGTTACAGTATTTTCTCTGGTTGGCAGAGTGAGTGTTCCAGTTAATTGACCAGAACTTTCTTCTCCCTATAGATTTTACAATTTTTTTATCTTCACCATAATGTTTTCACAATTATTTCCTAAATTATTCCTTGATTTCGTAAAAATATTATAACCTTTAAAAAAAGAGCTCTCACACCACACGCACATTTTTCAAGAGGGATTCTTAAGATGGTTCTGTTTGGTAATCAGTCAGATCGCCTGTTGTACATCTTTCTAAATGCAGTACAAAGAAGATTAAATAAATAAACCACTTTGCTATTGGTGCTAAATCAGAGCATAATGAAAACAATTCGGTTAGGTAAGGTTAGCTACCGATAAAAAAACAGACAAAGAACACGTATTTTGTGTAACAGCAAAAAAAAACTAAGACTTTTATAATAGGGCATTATATATTACAGCAGTATTTATACCTAAACAGGGATTGAATGAATAACTATTAGGTAGAATATAAAATTAATTAAATAACCAGTTTCGCACCTTCCTTCAACTACTCAATATAAGTTCAAAAACGTAGGTGGAGGAGACTTGGCAATCAATGGAGGTGTTCGTGTTGAACGAGGTGCAGAGTGTCTTCAAGCTGGACGCGCTCACCTCCTCGCATCAGATCTCGGTGGAGGTCGGCAACCCCGAAGAGATAGGTGCGATATTCGACAAGATATCCTATGGGAAAGGTTCGTTTATTACTGTGTTGTTTTTGTGGCTTTGATGAAACATGTATCTCTCGTCTTTTTCACTTGAAATGCTGTAAAGGGATCCAGATAGAGCTCGTTTCCATGTTTTAAAATTTAGTACTCAACACCGTCAGATGAGATGAACGCCTGTATTCCTACATCGTCAATACCTAAATAAACATATCGAAATGCATTGCAATTGTTATTGTACCAGTTCCTCTGTATTTCAAGAATCCATACGATACTAGCTTTAATTTTTTTACACACAGCAGTAAAGCTCTTCGCCGTCATCTCACCGTAAGTGGCGATAGGACTTAAAAAGGAGGTTATTTCGATTTCGACTGGTGTGCTCGGTGCAGAGGTGTGTTTACGGTAACCCCTTTTTGCAGAAGGAGACGCTCCTCATCTAAGAAGAGATGTATGCCTAACTGTAGAATATGTATGGTATGAAGTGCCTTTTAATATTAACGTTCAAAAGCTTATCTCCATCCAGGTTCGGCGATCCTGCGCATGATGAACCACTTTCTGACCGACGACGTATTCAATGCTGGCATTACCGACTACCTGAACGCAAGAAAGTTCGGCGACGCGGAGCAGAGGGACTTGTGGAGTGCCCTCACTAATGCAGCGCGCCGGCGCGGAGTGCTCGACACCGACGTTGCCGTCGTCATGGACTCTTGGACACTGCAAACTGGCTTTCCCGTCCTCACTATCACCAGAAATTATAGCGACGGATCTATTATATTTGAACAGGTTGGTACTAGCGTCAGAACCATCTATAACTTATGAAGGTCTAAACAACTTCTGAACCCTGCAGACTAGCTACTTCGTTCCATTCTCCAGAAATAATAGCGATTGCTGTATATAGCTTGAACAAGTCAGTACTAGTGTAAGGTCGTCTGCAACTAAGCTTTGAGGATATTTAATACGTTCAATGTGGATGTCGTCGCCGTTATGGACTCCTGGACACTGCAAACTGCCTTTCTAATCCTCACTATCACGAGAACTTATAGCGACAGAATTATCATTTTTAAACAGGTGGGTATTATACCGTCAGAGCCAACATTTAACTTATAAGCATCTGAACATCTTCTAGACCCTGTGGACTGGCATCTTCGTTTCTTTATCCAGAAATAATAGCGACTGCTGTACAAGCTTCAACAAGTTAGGACTAGTGTAAGGTCGTCTGCAACATATTGAAATCTGTGGATGTTCTTTATGCTCGATGTGGATGTGCGCGTGTACAAGTTGGTAAGTTAAATAAAAACTTGTAAAAAGCTTAAAAAATTTGAACGATTGAAAAGAGCTTTCTATCAAGTCATATTTGAATAAAGAATATTTTAATTTTGATTGATTTCGAGTAGTTGGTGAAATTCAAGACATTCACGTTGGTTTACCACCATCATTTCAGCCACAGTACACCCATTGCTGGGTTAAGGAATCCCCAATAGGGGGGTTTTAGGCCATCTTCCACTACACTAGCTCAGGTTATAGCCCGTAGCGGATTAGTTGGTAACGCCAGAGCCGTTGAATTAGTCCTGTAAGGTGTTATCCGGTAGCCCTTGCACCCTTAATACTTCTTGTCACGTAATAAAGCTTAAATATTTAATTTGTTCCCAGGAACGATTCGTCCTGCTAACTGACCCTTCGCAGAAAGAGCCATCTCCTCTATGGTGGATACCGGTATCGTACACCACAGCCGCCGAGAAGGACTTCCAGTCCACAAGACCAAGGCTTTGGATGAGGGGTGAAAAGGTCATAAATATGAAAAATATATCCGTTGCGAAAGACGATTGGTTCATTGCCAACATTCAACAGACAGGTACGGTATAAGTTTCTTGATTTGTAAATATAATTATAGGTCGTTCCAAACCTTACATTGTTTGATGATAAAGTTAAAACAGGTTTTTCGCAAATAAAAAAATATAATAATCTTCTTGTTTATACAGCTGCGTCCGTGCGTAGGCATGGAAGCATGAAATGCCCGAAGGAACATCTGTTGTTTGAAGTATAAATTTAATGAAATTTGGCTATGCTAACTTAAAATTAGTTTAAACTGGATGAAACAGAAGACCTGAAGCTTCATGTTTGTAGAGCGAGCTCTCAAAAATTCGGCAATTCACACCATATGACTTACAATTTACTGACGAAGTTAAAAAATCTAAAGTTCAAAGTTTTTATTATAGGTAATACTGACGGTATCACCTATCGAACAAGGAAAAACGTTGAACTTCACCGACACATAAACTTATCACAGATATAATTATGTCGATTGAGGAATTCATTCACTTCACTTTCCGAACATGAATTTTCCAACCGTATGCTGAAAGACTTAAAGACCTTCAGTGGCTTACGCTATAAGTTTGTACCGATCCATTGGATAGCGTTAACCCCAATCTTTTAGTCTAACAACAAGTCTTACATTGTTTCAGGCTTCTACCGCATAAACTACGATCAACATAATTGGCAGCTGCTGGTAAAGGTGCTGAACGACGCGTCCAGGTTCCAGGAGATCCACCCGATAAACAGGGCGCAGATCCTGGACGACGCCATGAACCTGGCGCTGGCTGGTCGCCTCGACTACCGCACAGCGCTTGACCTAACCAGCTACCTGGTGCACGAGCGGAACTATGTGCCCTGGAAGGCAGGCCTAATGGCGCTCGGATATATCGACACGATGTTTTCGAAAGGAGCTTACTATTTGGAGTATAAGGTAATTCGTCATTTTAGACAAAGTAGTTCATGGCTTTCATTTCACATGATTATTAATGATGATAAGGACGAACATGGAAGCTTCACCTGGATTTTTCATTGCCTAAATATGACATTTTAATGACGATTTACGTAGGTGATGATGGTATCTAGCCAGGCAAGCTCAGAAGTCCTACCACTGAAGTGACCACCAAGATGTCTTCGAATTCACACTCAACATTACTTGCTCCCTTAACCGAAACAAGTAAAAAAACTTCGTGAACCTCAGAGCTTTAGATCAGAACCAAAACTTCGTGAACCTCAGAGCTTTAGGTCTTTACTACTAATTCACGAAGGCGGTTTATTACAAGCTAATTTTTACTTTCACCTGGCCGGTGTCTGTAATGAAATCTTGCAAGTTAAATTTGACCCATTTCTCGGTTTCCGATTGAGCTGAAATTTTGCATGTATATGTATATCGCGTGACAATGCAATATTATGATGACATGGAGCTGATCTAATCTTGGAGCTGGAAGTTCATCATAGGAACTCCACAATAAAACGACACAACCCTATCGAGCCTGGGCTCCTTTAATTCGTATTAACGAGTACTTTGGGACATTTCCTCCTTTTTAGAGCATAAATAAAAGCTTCTTTTTTTGAGATTTTATTATTTCTGACCTAATTTTCCAATTCATCATATACAAGTACTAGACTCGTCTGCGCGGGCACCTTTATTTTATTTAAGAGCTCCAAACACAGAGGCGGAAGCGGGACGGTAGCGGAACTGCGGTAAGTGATTTACTTGCACCGCGCCGCTTCCGCGGGCGGATTATGCGTGGCACTGTCCATAGCAACACGAACATTACAAAAAATTCGCTCCGCTCCTATCCCATTTGCTGCCTCTGTGTGTGGAGCGCTTATTTCTGCTCCCAAGTAACGGAGATTGCATCGCTGTGCTCCGGCCTGTAGGATAAGACAGGCAGTAAATTGCTGTGTACTGTGTCTTGACAACTTATGCCACAAGTTGACATAAGTTGTAAATAAGTATCCTTGTAGAGGTTATAAATATGCAAAATAATATGCTCATAGGAACCGCATGACCACTACAAACGTGATGGTATCACGTTTGTAGCAGGCTTGTTTGGCAACTTAGCCATGTAAAATATGCTCACAAGTAGAACCAAGAAGTCCGATGGTCGAACGATATTGCTCGGTTACTGGTGACCATGTGAAACTGGCACAAAAAGCATACTAAGCTGTGGGCGATTACAGATTAGATCGGTGGATAAAAACTTTTAGGAATAAAGCGCTGAAGATAAAACGGGTTTTCTACAACACATTCGATCACAATTCAACGATCTTGCGATGTTTGCTTTTTGTTTATTTTTCTTAAGACGATACTCTCCCATTTTCGAACAATTTTGATTGACTTTACCGCCACAAATATGAAACATATATACAGTTCTAAAATTCATATGTGACATTTTTGAACATTTCATCTAAACATTCTTAAAGACAGAAACATGATTAATAATATTTCACGCGATAGAACAAAATTCCATGATATCCATCACTCTGTTCAATATTTTAATACTGCTGCCAATCAGAAAATCCTTACTAATGTTATAAATGCGAAAGTAACTCTGTCTGTTTGTGTGTTACGCGATCACGCCTAAACTACAAAACCGATTTAGATGAAATTTGGTATAGACGTAGTTTGAGTCTCAGAAAAGGATATAGGATAGCTTTTATAGCAGAAATCACCCCTTAAGGGGGAGAAAAGAGGGTGGAAGTTTGTATGGGGAATCATTAACTGCTGAACCGATTAAGATGAAATTTAATTTGGTATGGAGATAGTTTGAATTGTGGGGAAGGATAAAGAATAGTTTTTATCCCCGAAATCATTCCTTAAGGGTGCAAAAAGGGGGGGGGGGATTTGTAAAGGGAATCGATAAAACAAGACTTCCACGCGGACGAAGTCGCGGACAAAAGCTAGTCTTTCATATATCATCAGGCACACACACGCGGCACACTCCGCGCCCGCCGCCGACCGCTGCCAGCCGGGACGAAACGTGTGGCCCGCCAGCCGCTGCGCCCACGCTTTTTAAATCTCTGATGTCTTCAAAGATAATTCCATTTTAATGAAATGCTGTTTTGATCTACACGAAATATACAGCGTATGTAATGTATTTAATTGGATAAGGAATAATACTGTATTGTTTTAAATAGCTTGGTAAATAACACATATTTCTTGATTAATTTGAACTATCTCGTTAGGTTTAGCCAGCGTTTGCGATTTAAGCGCACAAAAATATGTTTGTTACGACATCACATTACAAATCTTTGAATTTATTGGCCTTTCTGCACTATAATATTTATAATGTCCTCCTAACCGATATTCGGTCACGGCGGCCAATCTCCACAGAGACTAGCCATCTGCGCAGGAGATATTATAGTGCACAAGTGACTGCGCAAACGCAAGTGCACTCTCTGTTCCTTCACTCTCCTAGTCCGATGGGATGGTTAACCGACACGACCGGGGAGAGATCAGGCACAAGACCCACTGTTTAACGTGCCTTCCGAAGCACGGAGGAGCTTGAGATGTTTCTCATTTTGGTCACCCATCCTAGGACTGACAACACCAAACATTGCTTAATCTTAGCAATCGTTCGCTGAGCGCACGCGCCAATGCACCACCAAGCATGCGCTTGTGTATAATATTTATGTATTATACATATAAACCTTCCTCTTGAATCATTCTATCTACTGCTTCAAATTGCATTAAAATCCGTTGAGTAGTTTAAAAGATCTAAGCGAACAGACAGCGAAGGGACTTCATTTTATACTATGTAAAGATAAAGAGTTTATATTGGTACCGAAATTTAATCGACACTGATATGATAACAATGTTTTACTTATTTATGCAATAATTTTAGCTAGAGTCGCTTATATTAGGTCCTAACATATGAAGTTGGCGTTTTGCCGTACTGGCCACTTTGATCTTAAATATCACCTCTATGGTTAGGAGCTCCAAGTTCAAATTTATACAGCTATTTACTCATGTATTTGTGTTTTGAAAATTATTATTCACTTGTTTTTTCCTTAATTGTTTTGGACTTTTCAATCAATTGTTTTGTTTTCAACTTTTTTGGAGTAAATTTTCGCTTGGGGCATGGTTTGGCTGGTTCGGCAGGATTCAGCCATTGCGGTGAGCGCTTCCGATTATCGTACAGGACCCACTTTTCATCACAAGTAATGATTCGATTTAAAATCCCTTCATTATTGTGCCGATTGAGTAATGCAACGCAGCAGTCAACGCGCGTTTGTTGATTTGCTTCACTCAATTCGTGTGGTACTATCGAGGACACTAGCACCTTACCAGTCCTACGTCGAAAGTACACTGCACGATGACAATCGCGTCAGACCACGCCCCGCTCCATTCATTCAACAATAGTAAAGCGTAAAGCAGACTGACACTAAGAGCGATTTTAATGAAACCAGATGCCTGTCTATGATTGGCCGTAGTAAATCGTAGTAAAAATACATAGCCAATCAGGGATAGGTATGGGTCGTGTGGGCGTGTCCAATGCGATCCACTTTCAAACGAATATTTCTACAAAGTGGTAAGGCACGAGAGACCTCGATAGTACCCACCTTTCAAGCTTTTTCACCTTCCCAATTTGCTTCAAGTGGATTAAAACAGTTTGATCACTAACACCGCAGTCTGCAGCTAACTCGGACGTGGTTTGCGATGAATCCGTTTCCACAATAGCCTTCCATTCTGCATTATCAACTTTGGTCTCCGGCCGTCCACGGGGCTTGTTCTGCAGGTCGAAATTTCCAGAACGAAAACGTTGGAACCAAAAACGCACTGTGTTTTCTTTTGCGGCACCGTCGCCATACACATCATTAATCCTTCGAGCCGTTTCTGCAGCACTGGTGCCACGGTGGAACTTGTACACGTAAATAACGAGATATTTCAAGTTTTCCATTTTGTAAACTGAGTGACGCAAAGAAAAAAACAATTGAGGAAAAAACAAGTGAATTATAATTTTTGCAACACAAATACATGAGTAAATAGCTGTATAAATTTGAATTTGGAATTCCTAACCATATAGGAGATATTTGCGATCAAAGTGGCCAGTACGACAAAATGCCAATTTCATATGTAAGGACCTAATAGTACGTGTGGTTCTTCTAGGAATCTTAAATTTGCAACACCCACAAGGACTACAGAGTAATATGCTAGTTTATGACGTAAAACGTCTAGACACAGTATCCAGTAATTTTACTGCCTTTCTAACCCTTCAAACCAGAACACAGCAATGCAAGCAACCATGTTATGCGGCAGAAATAGGTTATAAATATTGCCTTTAATCCTCTAACATACACCTGTATCTAGAGATACCCGCGCAGACGACTCTGAAGCTCCCACAGGCGAAAGTTCCTTCCTTCGGTATTTTTTCCAATGGCAATATAGTTCCCACTGGTGAAAGTTTCTTCCTCCGGTAAATCCCTGTGGCAATGTTTTCCAGCGGTACGTGCTGCGGCTGTTAGACGGCGCGGTGAAGGACCTGGGCTGGGAGGTGTCGGCCAACGAGAGCGTGGTGCGCGCGCAGATGCGAGCCGACTTACTTTCCACCGCCTGCCACCTGGAGCACCTCGGCTGCCTGGAGCACGCCGTGCGACTCTACACTAACTGGATGCTCACGCCCAACCCGGACGCTTATAACGAGTGAGTTGCGCCGTCTCGACGAGCGGTGACCGGGGACAACCTCTGGGACTTCCTCGTCACCAAAGACCTTCACTAGATGAACCAATATACGACATTATACGTCCAACTGTTGGACATAACACGGAGGGAACAGAAAGAGATGGCTTTTGACTCTTTATGAACTTATGTAAAGCCAAATACGGAGTGGAGTTTGGTGGCGGAAAGTATGGAAAGTACTGGAAAGGCATGCTTTGCAGCACTTGTGATTGCATTCTGTAGTCGGTGATAGACTGTAGGTGTCGTCACAAGAATTAACTTTGATGTTTTCGTAAGCCATCGGTACAGCTTTAATTTTTCCCTATGTCATATTACAAGTTCCTAAAAAGTTCATGCGATATTTCAGATCAATGTATCGTCGAAAGAATTCGATTGTTTAAATTCGTTTATCACATCTATTCTAAACGAGCTACTTAGTTCCTCGTAGATAGGTGTTAAAATAACTATTTTATCCCCAAGGGACAAAATGTGATTTGCATTTAGAATGTGGACATTGTCAGTAAAAGTTCCAATCACCAAAGAGTTTTTTTTTGTTTTTAGCTTTTCTTTATTTTTTCTCTTGTCTGATTGTCCGTGACTGAATGTACGAGTAAGTAAAGAAATAAACGTATATTTGTGTTCGCACTCATAAGTTTCACTTGATTTCTCATAGAGGCACTACTTTACTTGGAATGACGTGTTTTCAAAAGTGGCGTCCTTAAAAAAAACACGCCTCAAAAAAAAAACGTTGAGCCAATGTACTTAGGTACTATTTATTCCGCTTCCTTATTGCGTAGGTTCAATTAGCTTATACACGGTTATTTTTTATCACCCCCGATAATTTAAGGGACGCTTCAGGAAACGGTAGAAGAATGATTTAAATATTAATAAAAAAATAACTCGCCTATTTAATTTTATATAACTTTTCTAAAATATCAAAAAAAAAATTGCAGCAGTATTTTTTATTTTTCTATTCATTTCTTATTTCTTTTTCTATTCATTTCTATTCATTCTACGACCGTGTCCTGAAGCGTCCATTTTAAGAGGCTGACAACTCTGAGCTAAAACTTTTTTTTATACCGGTATATAAAACCTGTTTAATATACCGTAGAAAAAATATATGTTACTCTTGAAAATATTTCTGAGAATATCCATGTCCCCAAAATAAATTCTAATCAAAAATTTCTCGTTATAAAAATGCCAAAGATACCCATTAAAAACAGCTTCCAGAAGAAAACCGAGTTGTTTAACAAAGGTTCTTCAATGATTTTCAGGGAATTAATTCGTTACACTTAATTTTATAATAATATTGATGTTTCATTATCTTCAAATAAGTTACTAATCTTTTTTAAAAATAAATATTTTGATTTTTTCGCTCAAATTCAATAACGCACCGCGCCCGTAATCCAGTAGAACCTCATTTCTCAAGGTCGTTGGCGTTACTCAGCCTCTTAAATTATCCGGGGTGATAAGAAAGTACATAACCGTGTATATTTAAAGGCTCTTATGGTTGCAGTGTACCTACTAGGTACCTATGACGTAAGTTCTTGACGAATGGTCGCGCTGTTGCAGGATCCACGCGGACATCCGCAGCACGGTGTACTGCGTGGGCGTGCAGGCGGGCGGCGCGCGCGAGTGGAACTTCGCGTGGTCGCGCTTCCGCGCCGCCGCGCCGCCCGCCGAGCGCGAGCTGCTGCTGGCCGTGCTCGGCTGCACACGCGCGCCCTACCTGCTCTACAGGTAATCTTGGCGGGCTGACTGGGAGTTCCGCTTACTTATTTTCTTGCTCTCACACACCACACACACCAACAGCTCATATACGTCCCCGCCGAGGGGCTCGAGCCTACCCTAATCTAGGGCGATTAGGCCTTAGTCAACCACGCTGGCAAAGAATATATACTACAGCGAAAAGAAGCGACACTTATCTTTAGCATGTGTGCTCGTAAAATCAATAAACCCACGATTTCATGCAGACCGTAGCACAGACTGCAGTTTAGAATAAATTGATTAATTAAACAATGTCCAGTTATGGTGGAGTTTGTCGTCGAGCAAAGAGCAAAGGACATAATCGTTAATCTTTTGCCGCTGAACCAGAAACCTTTTTTTTTGCATATTTTGACACACTGTCTAAAAAATATCAACCATTATCGTTGTGGAGTACTTATTCTATGTTAAAATCAACAATGAATATGAGGCACCAAGTGCAAATTAAGACATTCACAAATTTGACTTCATTCCTGAAACGCCGTTTTTTATGAAATCATACTAAATTGTTTATTTTTCCTCGCACTCGAAGTGAAAAGTATAGTTGTGACCTCAAGACTAAAAGCCAAATATATCCCCTCAGATTAATCACCTTGGGGATCTATTGGCTGTTTAGTCCCTCGTTACAAAATATACTATTATTTGCTTAAGAGGAAACACTAAGGACGAGGGAATTCAAAAATAGATATTTGTAAAATTGGTATTGGTGTCGCGCTGTGCCCCCTAACAAACGAGCTGAGCGCGATAGAGACACTCCAGCTCGGACCGAAAATACCTATGAAAGTATACAAAATAGATGTTTCGTAGTCCCCTGTTTTCTTCACTAGAATTGGGTCAAACTCAGACTAATCGTTTTTTGCATTGAATATTAAAGAAAGGCATTGCCTTTGCTTCTTTATTTTTTTTTCATACAATCTCGTTGAATATGTTTGCCGAATTTTTGAATACAGCAGATAATCTGCCAAGTTTTTAGGTTTTTGAAGGTTTGAATCTCCTTTAATAATTAACTAAGGAAAAGGACAACATAGGAAAGAATGGGCAACTTTTGTCATTGTCCAAGAAAGAAACAGGGGACTGTGTTAGTATGGAAAAACAGCCCGTGTCGTTTTCTCTTAATATTAATTGCACTATAAAAGGTACATAGGGCGGATGTTAAAATAAATGTATACGGTGCAGAGAGCTAGAGCTTGGGATAAAAAAAATTAAGAAGTAACTGGGAATTCAACCTATTCCTCGATGGCCTATTTGAGGTCATTAGCAACAATTCAACTTGCATTTATGTCGGGGTCGAAAAGGAGCAGTTTCTGAGATATCCTGAGGCTATAGTACTCAGAGGTTATGTTTTTTTTAATTTTCTGTCCTGTCATCGAAGAACGCCAAAGACAGAAAGACTTTATGTCTTCAGCAGCTTTATGGACTGCAAGCGAAGCGACTACTTATAAAGAGGTCTACAACCGGTCGGATAATTAAGTTAAGTAAAATCCTGTGGTGTCCTTTATGTTTAGGAGCACGTTTTCCTTGAGATCTTGTGCCAATATCAAGCTTCAGACCCTCTAGTTGCAGTAGTTCGGTTGGTGGTTCGGTTGACCGAACTAATGCAACTTTTTAGTAGCAGAAGTCCGGTTGATTTCAATCACCGAACTGTTGCTACCCTCTAGTTGCGGTAGTTCGGTTGACCGAACTAAGATCTTCATTTTATTTTTAACACGAGAAAAGAGGGGCAAACTTTTTGCAACGTTGTATGTAAGTTTCCAATGTGTCAATCATTAATGACAATGTCTATTTGATGAGCAAGTACAAAGTTTGTTTTCCTTGTATTTTCAACAACAATGCTACAAATTTTACACATTTGGAAGGATGATATGACACTTGCAAATTTCAAATTCGCCCAATACAAAACATTTGGAAAGAAGACATTGCCAAAAAGAAGCAAGAAGCGTAGAAAGAGACGATTTTATTAGAGAAGCACAAGTACAATTAACTTGTGGGGAAATTTGTACAGAGATTTTCTTATACAACGTCGCTCTTTTTACGTGTACTTTTTAAAATATAAAAGTGTCAAGTGTTATAAAAATACGTTCATTATTTCATTTGTTTTTTGAAGTTCAGGACTTTCATTTGTTTTTTTGAAGTTCATGACTTTCATTTCTTTTATGATTATTTTGTTTGTTTCTCCGGTATTCACTTGTTTTCTCGACATTAACTTAGTTCGGTTAACCGAACTACCGCAACTAGAGGCTTTTTAGTAGCAGAAGTACGGTTGATATCAATCACCGAACTGTTGCTGTAGCAACAGTTCGGTGATTGATATCAACCGGAGTTCTGCTACTAAAAAGTTGCATTAGTTCGGTCAACCGAACCACCAACCGAACTACTGCAACTAGAGGCTTCAGACAGCCCGCTTTTGAAAAGGTTCCAATTTAAAAAAAATGGTCATCAGGAGTTTAAACGAAATGGCGCAAATTTATCATAAATAAAACCTCCTTCAGGTACTTGGAGCTGTCACTGCGCAACGACAGTGGCATCCGCAAGCAAGACACGGTCCGGGTGTTCTCGGCCGTCGCCGGCTCCGCAATCGGGCAGCCCATCGCGCTCAACTTCGTCAAGTCCAACTGGAAGCACATCAAAGAGTAGTAAGGATCATTTATTCGATAGGTCACAATTCGATTCGTATCAGAAGTGGGCGTACCTGCTCGGGTAGCTAGCTGTAGAGTAGAAGCTAACTAGGAAAGAACCAGAGGGAGAGTCCGTACCAGTCTTCTGCGCGGAATTTGCATTACTGTGTTCCGATTTGAAGGGTACACAAGCAGTGAAATTTCTGGGTACTGTGACTTGTCATTTATATTGCAAGTTGCATACGTTGGGGTTATTGAAGGGATTATAAATTTGCAAATGTTACAGGAAACTTTAGATACTACTCTAGCCACCTACCATCAGCAGGCGGAGCACGGGCTGCCAAGACTGGACTCAAGTCACGGAATATCTCACAATTTCAGTGACATAATCTCTATGTCTTAAAGAGTGGCACGGCGGCGTGTATTTAGTGCAACTGACGTGATAAAAATTTCTTGACGCTCGTCAAGCTGTTATATCTTCCAAAGTATAAAAGCACTTGCTACAACCACAGCAGTCGGAGCTCGCCAAGAAATTTGTGATAAAACTCAGTCACACGTTTTTTTTTTGACGAGGGTCAAGAAATTTTTATCACGTAGGTCACACTAAATACGCGCAACCGTGCTACTCTTTTAAGACGTAGAGATTATGTCACTGAAATGGTGAGATAATGTGTGACTCGAGTCCAGTCTTGGCAGCCCGTGCTACGCCTGCAGGCGGTCAGCCTGCTTGTCTGCCAACTTAATTGTATATAAAAAAGGAATTCTTGAAATAACTATCTACTATCAGCTTCTTAGGTAGATTTATTAATCAAAACCTGATTTGACTGTTTTGATTAACATTTCAATAACGCACAAGTACGTAATGAGATTCAATACGATATTTACAATTTAGTCTAGTCTGCTTCTTAGTCTATTGCATCTTATGATTAGAGGTTTGCTTTATCCTTAACTATTTCAATATCACTTGTTACGAACGTAAACTTGGTGCAACCAAAATAACAATATGAGTCAACATAACAATTCAATGTTGATCGGATGCAGGTTTATCAGAGAGGATATCAGAAGGATAATAGCCCTGTAACTACATAAGAGGGAATTAATCGTTTCCAGCTACACACATGGGTATAGCTAGAATCCTTGAAATAACCTGTTCAAAAATTTAAATATCATAAGCATGGGCGAGGGTTCATATAAACTTTTATCGCCATTTTACACCTTTGGGTATTTTACACCATTTGGGGTATTTTACGCCATTTTACACCAAGTAAACAAAACTTTTGGGAATTTAACTAAAATCCTTTCTTTAGCTAACGTGCTCATACATTACCACCGTGCAAAGTTTCATATTAATGGGTTTTTAAGATTTCTAGATACCCAATAGTTGTAGTTAGACTAAGTTGTAACCTAGGTGTATTGTTATCCTTTGGCGCAGAGTAGTCGGTTGGTGAACAAATGCGTCAGGGTGGGCGTGGCGCCTCACAGTGCCAGGACCCCTCGCAGCGCTGCCAGGGAGTCGAAGGCTCACACACACACACACACACGCACTCTCATACTCGTATACATACATGCACGTACATGCAACATACACACACACATTCGTATTAACTACATAGGTGGTGAATACGACAATAAATGAAATGAGGTTAATACGGTAAATGAAATAGTAGTAATTTGAAACGATTAAAAGAAACTTGCCATGAAAATAATTAAACCTATTTTTCCAACTTAATAAAAAAATGGTAACAAATAAACACACCCTTTATAAAGGGCTTCTCTGTCCCGAATGGTGTGAACGTCAAACTTAGAGTAGGTATTTGTCAGTGGTACCTTTGATGAGAACATTAGAAGCCAACTAAAACAATCACAATTCACATCAAATTGTTTGCTTACATCGGTACGAGTCTATGACCTGTAGGTGTAAGATAGCCTAAGAAGTTATACATGATGTAGAAAATATTAAATATAAAAAGTATAGTAACCAAACGTGGTATTTTTGTTTTATTTTTTGTATATAGGCTTTGGAAGTCTTACAAGTAAATTTTTGGAAAAAGTGCGTATCGAGGCCGATGGTAGCACTACGATTACACACACACTCATTCACTCATGTCTGTCTCATATACCTAAGCATATTCCACCTCTCCATCACGCATACAAACGTCGAGATATAAACCAGACGTACAAAAAGTTTTATTGGGCCTCAAAATTTCAATACTTTTTTTGTTGTTCCTCGCAGCGTTGGGTCGTCATCAACTCTGAATACGATCATCAAGTTGGTTACCAGACGGTTAAACCAACCCCACGAGTTCGAAGAGGTAATTATTTATGGTATACAAGGTGATTTTTTTATGGTTACTAGGCAAATTTAAGTGCGCTTGTTCAGACGATCAAATTGAACAACTTTTACTTTAGCACTAATCATGTAATTGTGAAAAAAAATCCAGCTGCTCCATACAAATATTCAACGTCAACTGAACCTAGTTGTATTGAACAGCTAATTCTTTTTTCGTGATTGGTCCGAGGCTGTTCTGTTTGATCCCCGGAACAAACAAACAAAATTCGTCTCGTGATTAAAAAATCACCTTTGTATTTGTGACTTTTCATTTTCATTAGAATTGTAAATAAAATAAAAACAAGAAAAAATCCACCCCAGGCAGCAACTGAACGTGCGTCTTCAACATTATAGTAAATTAGTTATGCTTTGTTGTATCAACAGGAACACGTTTTGGAATGACACGACTAGTTGTGCAACTATGCATATATAAGGTGTTTTCCAGATAAGAATCGACACTTTGCTGATGCTAACATCTCATGTTGGCTTCGTTGTGCATTTCTTTTAAGAAATGTTGAAATTTTTAGCCGCGCTAATTGTTACAAATGAAACGGTAGGAACTGATTTTTTATGGTGAATTCTATTTTGACGTCTCTCCTAATTAGTCGCTCTATTCCCAGTAGTTACATTCTGAGTTACATTGATGTAAATAGATGGACAGTTTTAGTCCCAGTAGTTACATTATTTGGGAAAATAGATTTAATGTAACTAATGGGAGTTTTTTATTCCAAGTATTTACATTGTTTATCTATACAATACACTTTACTTTTTTATTGTTTTTATATTTATTTATGGATTTTCATTACTGAGAATTAACTGGTTTTTTCTCTGACAATACGCGTCCTCATTAAAAATTGTTTCTCTATCGCATTTCCTTCATAAAATTTCAAATAAGTAATACAAATCAGAATTGGCTAAAAAATCTTTTTGATTCACGAAAAAAGTGTCAAATGTCGTAGCTGTCAAAAATGGTTTCAGAGGACCCAGCTTGGGTATTTGATGCTAACTTTTCGTGGCAAAACTGTTCTAATAGAAGACACGAAATTAGTACGGAAAGTTAACGCCAAAAGCAAATGAAACGCGTTGATGCTAAAAATGTTGAAAATGTTGCAAATACGTTCTTATCTGGAACGCGCCTATAGTTGGTCCACGAGGAAAATCCCGTGTTGACGCAAAATTATTGAAATAATAAATAGTGAAATAATTTACTAGCGTCCAGTAAAATGTTACATAGTGTTTGTGTAATAACACATTAGTGTTTTAGTAACAAGATAATAATAAATTAGTAATTCATAATTTACATTCAAATGTATAATGCCTCCTACAAATTTAAGTACAACTTGTCTTTTTACTCAAAATAATTCATAATAATTTTATTTGCGAAACATTTTATAGGTACTAGTAGGATATAGTTTGATTTATGTATTTTTTAAATATCAGCATCAACATACGCGGACACAGTAAAAACCAGCATCAGCAACAACCCTGGTATAGAATCCTGGTAGATTTTGTTTTTCGGATAATTGGACTAATTTGAAGGTGGTTAAGGACTTTCTGAATAACTCAAGTCTTTGCTAACAAATTCTTTGTGGTGATTCGGGTCAATCCTTCATAATATGTAACTTTCACACTTTCACAGCTAAACAACTTCATCGGAGCGTCGTGTAAGGAGCTGGGAAGGCCAGTTATGCAGGTCCTAGAGAGAACAGCCGCCAACGTCCAATGGATGCAGAGGAACTATGACACGATAGTGGGCTGGTTACTCACCACTGAAAAGCAGCTTAACATGTAGTACACCAGGATTTCTGCTACATTTGAGCCTTTTTCTCATTATCGTGCCACGTACTAATTTCCAAAGAAATGGCCATCAGTTAGGAAAAAATCATATTAAAAAAAAATGTATTAATAGAAACCAGTGGCGTAACTCTAATATCATCTGATGCCCGTGGCAAATTCATTGGATGCAACCCCCCAACCGTACCCAACAGTATTATTAATATTGCGTCTAAATATGTTATATTTTTTTTAATATAGCTATTTATAATTTAATAACAATGTAATCTTTACAAAATATTTATTAATAAAATTCTTTTCTCCGCGTTTAAATCTTAATAGTTTATTTGAATTGTATTTTATGGTCTTCAGTTGAACTGTAATTGTTTTTAAGTAACTTGCTAAATTTTGTTTACTTCTGAGCTTGCGGCCTCCTTGGCCTAGGCCTCGGCCCCCGCGGATCCCGTGGTCTTTTGCCAGCCCTGCTCCTGCTACGCCACTGTCTGTCAGTGGCGTAGCAGGAGCAACATAATATAAAACAAGCTACAGATTACACACAAATCGTCGTGATGAAATTGCGCGATACCTCGAATTCTTCAGAACCGAATGTAAAATAAATTCCACAAAAAAATGGGGTCAGATTGTATAAAAAAAACAACGCCGACTTTAAATTTACTTAACTCTATCTATATTGATAATATATTTCAGGGAAGGCGAATCTCTTTATTCATAATCGTGCATTTTACTTATAAACAATAAAAGAAGTCGATACGAAGTCGAAGCCAACATACGAGTACAACCTCTTTAGTAAGTCAAAGAAAGCCAACCCAGTTATTACACAAATTAGGTTTTTAAGTATGTTGATGTAATCACCGGGATCAATTGAGCATAATAAGCCCATAATATTTCGTTGTGTGCCACGCCAAGTCTGTCTTATGCTACACAAACATTTTGTTACAAAAAATAAAACAGAAACAGAAGTATACAAAATTTTACATTAAACCTTTCTAAAATAAACATATTACTACGGACAAAATACTCTCGCGATGTAATTACAAAGCACACAATTGGTACATTTACGAATATGGCAAGCTGCAACAATCTCTTTCCACCGGGCTTATATTCATAAGCAAAGAGAAAATAAATATGTTATGATTTAGAAAATATATTAGTTTAAGTATCCGTGATATTTATTAGAGATCGCAATCTTTTTTATATACCAAGTCGAATAAGCACAGATTACTTTAGACGTTAAAATAAGACAAATGCAATGCCAATAGAAGTTACGACGTTATAGACATTATCACGGTAATTATATACTATTACCGTGACATTATGCACAATTCAATACAATACAATACAATACCTACCTACCTACCTATTTAGACGTGTTAGATTAATTTGAGAACTCAGGACCTGATTGAAATAAACATTAAGAATTATCTCTTCGTAAAATTTCACAGAATTTCACACTCTCCTTTGATTTGAACTATAACGAATGATTTGATTTTTATACCAAAGCAATGGCTAGTCGTTTGCAATATTTTTAATACTAGGTACATCATATGAAAATGAACCACATTATTTATGTTATGTTCAATCTCCGGATTCCAGTCTCCGTTTAATGGGGACAGTGCAATCGAATGGAATCATAGAAAATTTTGAAATGTTTTCAAAATCTGTTTTTGTTTAGGGATTCTTGTATTTTAAGGCATAATTTGGCTTGGAGTTCATACCGTTGAAGCTCTATCGAGGAATATAATGCATCATATTATTATTATAATGAAGATCACAACGTTTTCGAATTTAAAATTTATCAATCTTTGGTGCAATCTTGAATCTTGGGGTTGATCGGTAAAGACGCTCTGAATTCAGTCTCACAAAGTTTTCGGATTTTAAATTTATCAATGTTTGGTGCAATCTTGAAACTTGGGGCTGATCGGTGAAGACGCTCTGAAGACTTCAAACTTTCAGAGTCTTGAATATCTTCTAAAAGAGGCCGGCTTATCGATCTTTTTTAGGATTTTTGTTAGGCAGTTTTTAGGTCTGATTCCACCATCTTCCTTTTATTACCGAACTACCCTGAGAAGTACGTTGTAGAAGTTCCACTTCTCCACACGAAGCTTTCACTTTCACTTTCACAATGGGGATTGCGAGGGAACGGAATTCTTTGCCGCTTTCTGAGTTCTCACTACACTATAACCCGGGTCTTTTCAGGACAAGCGTGAATCGGTACTTAATGAATAGGCGTAGTCCTCACCTTCGTTTAAGAAGCGAGATGAGGTCGAGTGCCTACTCACAGGCAATAAAAGAAACCGTAAAAAGCTTCCCCCTTTTTATAAATAATAAAAAAAGGATGTATTTGCGTTTGTAGTAACGCTCATTCATCCCCTTATTCGTGGCAAAAATTCGAGGCAAGTATCTGGCCTCCGTGTATATGCTGCAATGGGGCTATACCCCGTTACCTACCCCACGAGCAACTCATGTATTCAAGCGTACAGTTAAAAGATTAAAAAATAGGTATACAATTGGTACAGTCAGGCATTGTTAATTATTTCCGAATTTTTAATATGACACATTAATTAAATGGACCTGTATCAATCATCCTAGTATAGTTTCGGAGTTTTTGTATCGCGATATAAATCGGAAAGTACCTATATTGTAAAGCAAACATTTATTGATAAATACTAAGTATAATTATTGTAATTTCTGTGACAGTGTATGTCTGCAATTTTTTGTGTTCAACTATTTAGGTAAATTTATAATATATATAATTTCAAGAACACCAAGTTGAATTTAGAAATAAGTAGGTAAGATAATGTGTATAAGGTAAAGTTTAGTATTAATATTTATAAATAAACCATTTCCTTTGCACTTTCATGTTAGCGTAATATAATTATAATTTATTTAAATTTATTAAAAATGAATGTAGTTAGTGTAATTCTTATATGATTATCCATTGCATTTTGTAAATAAAACTAGTAGTTTGGAATAATTTAGTTTTTTTTATTTGCTTCATTTTGAAGGTACTTATTTTTAAGAGGACTGTATTTATACACCCTTACCATAGGGTTGCATCTAATACTTCATTGAATGTGTGATGTCAGATACGTGCCGTACTGTGGCAGATAAAAAAAATCCTTTATAATTCTTACATACTTAACTGTTACGTCTGCCGCATGCGGGCTAAGCGTGTCCGGGCAGACACGGTCCGGCACCAGCCAGCATTCTTCACAAGATGGCTACTAGATTCGAGAGTCGAGACTGCACAAGGAAAGTTGTTAGGGAGAGAAAAAAAATTGTGTGGAAAATAGTAAAAGCAACACTTTTCTTTCCCCATACAAATCACAGAGTAAATAACTTTTGACAGAACGAAGTCTGTTCAGTATGAAATAAAAATGATTTCGGTAACCAACCCACAACTCTTTTAATTGAAAAAATAAAATGGACTAAATGGTCTAGGATCTACATTATTATTTTTTAGATTTATCATCATTATCTATCACAAAAAACCGTTCACTATAAAAAAAAATATTTTCAATATTTATACTCATATTAAGAGGATTGAAATAAGCGGAAAATCTTTATTCAACGTAGACCTTTACAGGCACTTATTGATTGACATCAAAACAAATCAAAATCTTCTTATTTAAAGGTGGGAGACATATTTATTTACTTTGTATGTGCATACATCCTCAATATAATCAAGATGTCTGCAAATACAAGTAGGAAAAAAAGTTGACTCTACACCTGTTCGGAAATTGGGAGAGCCTTCTCGAGAAGAACAGGCAAGGAACTCTGAAGGTCTATTTTTTTACTAATCCATAAATGTTCAAACCTCCTCCGTGGTCTAGTGCTTGCGACGACCGTGTTTTTATCTGGAGGTCCAGAGTTTGATTACCCTTGTTTGCAGAAGTTTTTAAACAATTATCTGCTTGGTTCGAAGGGTAGGGAAAATATCATTATAAAATCATAGTGTAAAACGAAAAATAAGATTTTCGGTCAGATTTTTGAACATTCGTTCATTATGTCATTATGCCATAGTGATGATTTCATTGGAGATCGGTAATACGAAATAAAGCATTTTATGACTTCTTTATCTCGAAATTGATACCATGTCATACATCGCCGGATTTAGGGGAGGGCAACCGGGGCGTAAGCCCCGGGGCCTCCACAAAAGAGGGGCCCCCACAATAGAGACTTCGGAAAAAAAATGTTTTTCTTCGCGTTTTACCTTTACCTACAGTTCTTTATACAAACATGATTACATTAAATATTAACAGAAATCTATACTTGGTTTCACAATAAATTATTTATTGGAAAACTTGACTGAAAACAATTGTTCATTTTATTTGGAAAATAATTTGGGGCCAAGGGGCCTCCACTCCTTTGTTGCCCCGAGGCCTCCAGACCTTTAAATCCGGCCCTGTGTCATACGATGAAAGATCCATAATAGGCCTGCTAGTTTAAACCTGACGTTTTTTCTATCTATGTACGAGTATATTAACCCAAGTAAATGCGCACTAGATTTAAACCACGACTAACTTTAGACCAGGTTTTGTAATAAAACCGCATTAACCGCATGTTTTAAATTTTTTTTAAATTTTTGACTTATAGTGGTGAGTTTAACGGGCTGAATGTCTGTTTTTTCACACTAACGGCCGGCACCAAATTTAAGTTTTACGATTTCGTAAAAGTAACAAGTTGCACCATAATCTAGTTTCAATTGTAGTTTTATTCTATCCTTTACGTTTAAAAAGGTTAAATGTACGGCTCAAATCATGTATTTAATAGTGAAACGACCCATTTTTAGGTATTAAGTTGTTACTTTTTACGAAATCGTAAAACGTAAAACTTGGTGCAACCGGCTGTTAAATTGTTAAAGGAGCTCTCTTTGAATCATTTAGATATTCCACATGGAAATGGAATATCATAATCAATTAATAATCATACTTATCACTGAATCGAGTTCTGCTGTGACCTAGGCACTATGATAGCGCTGCAATCAACAATCATGATAATGGCCGAGTGATAATGTTTCTTTAATTTTGATTAAAATAATCCAGTTGGAGTCGAGCCGACGATTGAGGGTGTCGCCACAGCAAAGTAAGTATCTATTTTAATTACCAATTTATTTCATAGTTATAACGCCTGCTCTTCTCACGGCTTTAGGTAGAAGAAACATCACCAATTTCGGGGTAGAAAAGCGATGACAAAATTAAAAGCTAGGTATATGTATAGGACCCGGTTCAATATGCACCAAGTAAGTTGAGCCGGATTTGCAATAGGCAATGGTCGTAAATTAAAATTTACAAAGCAAGTCTTACTTATAAGAATCAGTCTGAGAAACGATATGTGTATGTGTGTAATATGTCTCTACACGCCCAATGCTGGGCAAAAGCCTTCTTCATAGAAAAAACACATGAGGAGTTAGGGCCATAGCAACACCACGCTGGCTCAATGTGGATTGGTGTGTGGCAACGGTTGCAATAGAAACCGGGACCAAAAGCTTAACGTGCCTTCCGAAGCGTAGAGGAACTCGAGCCCAGAAAGTTTTGCTAACCATCCGGGATCCAACCATGCCGAAGGTTGCTTATTTGCTTTCAATATCGGAACCTCAACCTCACTACGACGCCACCGAGCTCCTCTTTATCAAGCTTAATCTATACTAATAATATTATAAAGCTGAAGAGTTTGTTTGTTTGTTTGTTTGCTTGAACGCGCTAATCTCAGGAACTACTGATTCAAATTGAACAATTCTTTTTGTCTTGGATAGTCCATTTATCGAGGAAGGCTATAGGCTATGTAACATCACGCTACAACTAATAGGAACTGAGCGTCAATGAAAAATGTTGCAAAAACAGGAAAAAATTGTATGGCGAAACGTAGTTCGCGGGCACAGCTAGCTTAATATAATTTCGTAGGGCTGATGTACACAACTGCCAACTGAAAAGAAGGTAATATTGTAGTATTAAGAGTTAAGTCGCTTACTCATAAATTTTTCTTAAGTATTATAGTCCGGTATATTGAGTAACTAAACACAATTAATAAATCAATTTTCACTAATTACTAAACATAATTTAATTACGTACATTTTTTATTTAAGGTACTAATTTGGTTCTTTTTTCATTAGACCATGTAATCTTTCCGTATAAAACCGATAATCACGCTATATAATAAACATTTAAATATAATCATAGATAATATTCCTATCAAGGCGATAACACAGTTTTAATGGTGATATTGAGATAATATAAAAAATAAAACGTATACGTATATAGAACACCTTTGATAAATAACTGTTACTGTTATGCTCTTTTATATAAAAACTAGCCTTCAACCAGCGGTTTCGCCTACATACTCAATTATGGATTTATATTGTTCTCTTTTCGTTCATCCTCAGTATATCGCAAGTTTTACTAAAATAAGGAATATGACGGCCGAAAGGTATAATACACTAAAGGTCTACACCATAAGATTAGATTTGATAAGATTTGCTTGGAGTATCTTATCGTCAGATATCAGATAGCATGAAACTTGCCACACTTGAGGCAAGTTTAAGTTTGAATCAAACTTTCTAGTTTCCCATCAACAAGCTTGCATGATGTTTGTTTTTTCAATAACGCAATGTACATACAATATTGCCTCAACAAACTAGTCGCTTTTTAAGGTTGCTGGGGCAATATTGTATGTACATTGCAACATTGTATACTGCCGCAAAAAAAAAAAAAAAAATCATGCAAGTTTGTCAATGGGAAACTAGAAAGTTTGATTCAAACTTGTAAGACTTGCCATTGCTATCTGGTTAATTTCAACCACACATACTAAATTTTCAAGTTAATTTCAGTAATGTAAGAATACCCGTTAACCAAGACCTTCTAGACAAGCTGGATCGAATGCTCAACAACTGTATTCGTTTTATTTTCGATCTGCGGAAATATGACCACACATTTTCTTCTTTCGAAATAAACTCAAATCCGTTTGCGAAGGAGCCTGAGAGTCGCTTCCCAGCTTTTCAGCATTATTTACGATCCGAATGCTCCTGATTAGGTACTTAAAGAGTAAATTACAAGCGCTTGGTAGTAGTACTCATGCACTCAACATACGTTCTGCTGCAAAACTCACACTTGAGTTTCCAACTCATAAATCCGGGTCCTTACCCTCTAACCACAGATCGGCCTGTAGTAAGGCATCATTCAAACGTCAGATACGAAGACTCTTTTTAGAACTTTTTGACAGTCATCATCACAGCCCATACACGTCTCCACCGAGGGGCTCGAGCCTACCCTATATTAGGGTGATTAGGCCTTAGTCAACCACGCTGGCCCAGTGCGGATTGGTCGACTTCACATACATCATTGAATTTCTTCGCAGATGTATGCAGGTTGCCTCACGATGTTTTCCTTCACCGTAGGAGCGTCAGACAAATGTACATATGAAATTCGAAACGAAAAACACATTGGTACATGGCGGGTCTCGAACCCCGACCCCCCGATTGGAAGGCAAGTGCCGAGTCCACTGCGCCACCGACGCTTTTGACAGTATTACTACATAATATTTGCTTTATTTATTTTACAGGGTGGCCCAAAAAAACGTTGACAAAGTTTTTTGGAATAATTTTTAACACCTTCAAGTTTATTACAAAATGAAATTTAAAATAAGAACGTCATTCATTAAACTATAAAAAAACACTAACTATCTTCAAAATATCCTCCTTTAGCTTTGATACACAGACGCAAACGTTTGCTAAAATTATCCACAATATGCCGCAGCTCCTCCTTTTTCCAGCTCCAGCAACTCTTTCGTAAGGGTTACTTTCAGAGCGTCAACACTTGTATGTTTAGTGGCACAGGCCCCAATCTCTAAAATTGACCACAAATTATAAATCCATTCATTGGATTTAAATCAGGCGAATAGGGTGGCCACTCTCTTGAGCTTATGAATCCAGGAAAATTGTTTTTGCACCAGAGTGCTACACACTAAGGGCATTGTGAGATGGAGTAGAGTCCTGCCGGAATATCCAATGTTGGTTACCAAAATATTGCTAACTCCAGGGAAGAACTACGGCTTCAAGAATGTCTCTTTTATATAGATTTCCTGATTCATTTTGACACCTTTTTCTATAAATATAAGGAGAGTTTTACCAGTAGAGCAAATACCACCCCAAACCATCCCTGAATCCGGTTTTTGGAGGTGAGGAATGACTGCGGCCTCTCCAGGATGTCTAGAAGAATATATTCTGTCATTTTAATGATTATGAGCCTGTTCGATGCAAAAAAGTTTTTCATCTGAAAAAAGGATGTTTTCCCATTTTTCAGTAGCGGCGCGCTTCCTAATCAAACGACGTCTTTGAAGGCGAACTTTTTTATCTTTATCTTCAAGAAGTTGTGCTGTACGCAGTTTGTACGCTTTTAATTTGAGGTCATCAACGACAATACGTTGCACCGTCGAACGACTCATACCTACCCAATTCCCGAGCCAGTTTTCGCACTGTAGTCCATGGTTTGCGACTAAGCCGTTTCTTGATAATGTTGCAGAGCCTGGGTGTCCTAATAGTCCTCTTTCTTCCTCTTCCTGGGCGGTCTGCATCATGCCCGAGCTCATTAGATCGCTTAAGAGTCTTTAACAGTAGTTGACGGCTAACACTAAAGAATCGAACAATCACACACTGTCGTTTTCTATCTTTGTGTAAGGAAATAATTGACTCGCGTTGCGAAGATATGGCAAATAACAATAATTATTAAATATTTTTATATAAACGATCCACTGCAAAACGTTACTAATATGTGAAAAAATATAAGAAAAAACAAAAGGACATCGTACAGTGTTAAATTTAAAAAAAAACCTTTTTAAATTTGTCAACGTTATTTTGGGCCACGGTGTACGGTTTGGTGTCCAAGAAGCTATTATCTTTCTTATGACTGCAACAAAACCATCAGTAAGAGCCACGCAGAACATCCGGTACGCACGACAACTCTTGGACAGACGAAACATTGCTCTAAAGTCTAAAGACATTATTGTTATGATCATTCAAAAGCGCGCGTTCATTGACACGCACTTTGACCATAAAATGTGTGACTATAGGCTTAAAAAGTTTAATTTTAACGTGACCGGAACACGCAGCTTCAGGTCAGCATATTACCACGCATTACCAATATTCGTCAGTTCCCTTTCTTTGTCATTTTCTTCTGTGAACATTTCATTTGCTACGTGCCCATGAATTATGATTGACATCGCTTTGTTTGCAGATGGCGGCAATAGGGCTTGTACTGTTGGCGGTCTGTGTTTGTGTGCATGCCTTTCCCGACGAACCTCTTCCATACAGGAACACAATATTCAACGATGAAAAGCTAGAAGGACAAATTTTCGAGGATGTCAACCTGTTCACCAAGAACCAACCCTTAAATAGACGAGACAACATTTACCGCCTCCCCACTACAACGAAACCTACCCACTACGATATACGGTGGCTAATTAACGTAACATATCCAGTTCTCGAATTCTCTGGTACCGTAGATATAGATCTTCATGCTACACAGCCAAATGTTAACGAGATAATAATTCATTCTCATGAATTGAATATCAGCTCTGTAACCCTGCGGCTAGGTGACACAGTAATCAACCAAACTTACTCCCTTGAGGAGCAGTACGATTTTCTACGAGTAAGGCTTGTGACTGGATCCTTAAACTATAATGCCAGTAATATAGTGAGCTATAAACTCTCCGTTACTTTCAATGCGCCACTGAGGACAGATATGTATGGAATTTATCGTAGCTGGTATAATAGTAATCAAACCAGACAGTAAGTATAAATTAAAACGCATTTTTAATGACAAATAGTGACATGGTACAAATTAACCTGAACGTTCCGACATGTTCATAAAACATACACTTTCGTTGAGGATCGAAATTCATGATTCGCTGATAATTAAGGTTAATTTACATCGCGTCATAGCAACTTCCCTAACTTGGAACGGCTTATCGTAAAAATACACGTCATTATATCGTGTATACCATATAACGTATACACGGTGTAATTTCCAACAAAGTTTATCTTAAGAATATAATCATTTGACATAGCTTGTTAGTACAGGACCGTTCTAGTTATTTTTTCAAAATACCATAAAGTAATGAATATTCAACTATAATGATGTTCCCGTGATATCTTGTAATATTGTTTTGAAAGCATTGGTTGTTCATCAACAAGTGATATTGACCAATCACAGTACTGCCATATTTTTGCACTACTGTTCGCATAAACAATGATTTCTTTATGAAATTCAAAGGATTAGTTTTAATTATCGAAATCAAACACGGTTACCATCATCTTGTCCGTAGATTGCTTAGCTACTATTGATGTTAACTGTATGCTACACAACCGGGCTGGGATTATAATGAAAAATTTAATTAAAAATTATAGCTGGATGGCGTCAACTCAGTTCCAAGGCACGTCGGCGCGATCCGCTTTCCCTTGCTACGACGAGCCAAGTTTCAAAGCAACATTTAATATTACCATCAGACGTCCTGCAGAATTTAAGAGCTGGTCGTGTACGAGGCAACGATTGACCGGACAGAACGTTGCTGAGTAAGTAAATTAATTAAAATCATCGTCTATTTATCTCAGTCATAACTCATCTCAGCACTGACATTCTTCCATAATTTAGCTTTCCTCTACTCTTATGTCCGTCCACATTCGTGCTCATAGCTCTTCTGTTAGTATGACGCTCATTCCTTCTCATCATATGCTGATCTGTTTCTTTGCATCTTCCCTGATACTAGTATGTACAATGTTCTCGCTGCTATATACAAGCAGCGAGAACCTTTTCGCTGATAATGTTGGCCTAAATGTGATAAGCTTCTCCTGGAACAAAATAATTACCTTAAAACTGCCGACAAAAGTATGTTCTTCAGAAAAGCGAGAAAAAAGGACGTTTTTAAAATAGTTCGGTCATTGAATCCTTTAAAAGCTCCTGGTATTGACAAGATACGCGCAATAGATATAAAACACATCAGTGAAAAAATTATCGGGGCGATAACTAAACTTATAAATAAAAGGCATCTATCCCGCTATACTTAAGAGTGGTCTAGTGAGACCAGTGTATAAAAAGAGTGACAAAGATAAATACTGTAACTATCGACCGATAACGTTACTTCCAATCATAGATAAAATAGTCGAAAATTACGTTGCAAAATTATGATTTTTATGAGAAGAACAATATCCTAACTAACACACAATTCGGTTTTAGGCCTAATAAAAGCACGAGTCTCCTACTTGCTGAATTTACAGATACAGTCAACACCTATCTAGATGAAAGAAAGCACGTATTACTCTTGTTTATCGATTATAGTAAGGCATTCGATACATTAAGGCACGATCAATTACTTAAAAAACTTGATGCCACAGGTATACGAGGCTTGGCTGGTGCGAAGACTATTTGAAAGATAGAAACTATAAGGTCAAAGTAGGAAATGCTACCAGTAGAAGTATTTACGTCTCAATAGGCACAGCTCAAGGGTCAGTACTCGGTCCGCTGCATTATCTGACTTATGTTAATGATGCTAAACATGTCATAAAATATTGTCAGATATATCAATTTGCGGATGATACGTGTTTAATTGCAGCCGATAAAAATGTGTGTGTAGCTATGCGTAAACTGCAAAGTGATTTCACAGCACTAAGCATGTGGTCTCATGACGCTGGTCTAGTGTTAAATGCAGAAAAGACACGATTGCTCCAAGTCAGTTCCGCTCATAGCACGAGAGGCCCTGATAATGTACATCTAATAGCCCACAGTCATGCATGTCTACATCGTTTCAAAGGTACTCAGTGTGTTGGGAATTGTACAAACATCGTACAAGTTAAACAAGCTACTTACCTCGGGCTAGTAATTGATCACAGATTCAACTGGGCTCCACATGTGGAGAAGGTATGTGACAAATTGCGAGCACTGCTGGCGAAGTTATATCTTCTCTAATATAAGTTACCCTATAAGATACTTCGAAATTTATACTTTGCACTAGCTGAGTCTGTGATCACTTATGGCATCAGTAGCTACGGTCGCACATTTAAAACGTACCTAGATAGAATTTATAACCTTCAAATAAAATTACTCAAAACAATTGTACCTCCTAAAGTGAAGGAGTCTTTTAAAGATAATTATCGAGGTCTTTTTGGTTACTGTGAGGTAATACCTGTGCATGAATATGTAGAATTTGCTCTGCTATGTGAACAGTACCAACGTCCGCAGCAATATCTATTTCCTATGGAAGGTAAAATCCGCACTAGACAAATAAGTAGGAAAAACATGATAACTACCGCTCGGATTACAAATTATTATGGCAGACGTACATATGAATACCTTATCCCCAGATTGTACAACCAGTTACCGGCAACTTTCAGGGAAACACTTAACCGAAAAAACATTAAAATCTAATTAAAAAGACACTGTATTCAAACCATTAAAAAAGAAAATAGCAAGCAGGCTTGAATGTATATAACATATATGTGTGTGTGTGTATGTATTTGTATGGATATATATGTATGCATATGTTTACATTACACATTTATACTTTGCACTGCACTTTTATATATTAACTGTCATATGAACTGTCTATATAAATACACATAATAATTGATCTGTAATATCAAACTATAAAATATATCAACATTTTGTTCATTAATATTTAAACAATAAAATATATACTTACTTATTAAAATATTTACTTATATTATTAATCAAAACAGAACTTAAGTAAGCTCACTTTAAAACACAAACTTACCAAAATATAGATGAAAAATAATACAAACTATAATCTGTTCGTACAACTAAGCGGAACACCCTATATGCCATTCTGCAGAACTTGTTTACAGTTTGTGGTGATATTCTTCCGAACATCTTGTACACTATTCTTGCACCTTTTTTTTTTTTTTTTAACGTTGGGAAATGCATTACGCATACCTCGCGTTTGAGAAGACGCAAGGTTATGTCGGACTCTCCGCTGCCACTGGGATAGTGTGTTACCCAGCGGCAGTGGCCTACCGACTAAAACCCAACGATGCCCCCTCACAAATGCCTTGGCGCGAGCACGTCCATCACCGCCGCATCCCCTCCATCATTAGATGAAGAGGGTACGTCGAGGAGGGACGTGTCACTACCTGACAAGGTCATGGGAACTCTATCGAATACTTCCACGACCTCGCCGGCGTCTGCTCGCCTATGGTGAGCCCCTCTCACTCTCCCAAAATAGGAAGGCTGAATATTCCCCGAGGCATCCGGGGGGTCAACTACTGGCGGCGACCTGTGCAATGCAGAGTCCGGGTTTCCCGGACCTGGACCCTGCTGGTTGCCGTCAGGAGGTAAAAGGCGTGCGTAAGTCCGCCTTCTCTGCCCTGTTCTTCTGCGACGGCACGGAGCGGCCAAGGGGTCATCCTCCCTAGCCCTCTCCGCCGTCTCCTTCTGCGTCATAACTTCGACGCAGAAAGAGTTTACTACACCCCACGCGTACTCTCCCTCCAGCATGGCGTTAACCACGTTCTGGAGGGAAAAGTCCTCGCCAACGACGGCGGCCAACTCCCGGCGCTGCGAGGAGAAAGCGGGGCACACCTCTAAAGTGTGCTGCGCGGTGTCCTCGCTTGCGCCACAGTGGTGGCACTCTGGGGTCATTTCTCGCCCAATGCGGTGCAAATAGCTGCCAAAAGAACCATGGCCGCTTAGGATTTGCACCAAGTAGTATGAGAGCGACCCATGGTGTCTGTTCGCCCATGTGGTGAGGAAGGGGCTTATGGCCTCCAAGGCCACTGTGGCCTCCTTTAAGGCGGAGGCCCTCTCTCTAGGTGCCAAGCGCTGGCCGCCGTCCCTTGCGTCTGCGCAGATACGGTAAGATGCTGCTAGCACGTGTGCGGCTATTTCCCAAGGAGGGGTGCCAGCAATCAGGCAGGCCGCCGTGTGTGAGACGGTCCTGTAGCCTCGTATGGCTCTCAGTGCCATAGCCCGCTGGTCTCTGTGAAGGCTCGCAATGGCGCAAGCACCCAGGGCGTCAGCCCAAACAGGAGACCCATACAGGGCCATGCTTCTTACAATGCCGGCATACAACTGCCGGACATTGGAGCTCGGGCCCCCCACATTGGGGAGTAGGCGGCCGAGTGCATCGGCAGCACCGAGAAGGCGGGGTTCGAGGCGGCGAAAGTGTTCGTCGTACCCCCAGCGGCCATCGATGACCAGACCCAAGTATTTAAGGTGTGGCCGAAGTGGCACCTTGACGTTGTCCACGGTAACCTCTGTGCCAGCCGGAGCAGCTCTACGACGCCCATGAAACAAAAGGGCCTCGGTCTTCCGTAGTGCTACCTTTAGGCCCAGCATCTCAATACGCTGAACTATAAGCGTTGTGTAGACGGACGCCGTCTGTAGGATCTCATCAAGCTCGTTCCCCCTAGTGATGACGAGAGTATCATCCGCATAGCAGAAAATTTTCACTCGGGGGGGAGGGCGGTGCGAAGCACCCAGTCATATCCCACGTTCCATAGCAGGGGCCCTAAGACGGACCCCTGTGGGACACCGCGGGACATGCGGTGGCGGCCGGTTACTCCACCTCGGCCGACAAAAAGAACGTCTCTACCCTCTAGGTAGTTTTCGAGGAGTCGCAACAGGTATCGGGGTACTCTGTGATAGCGGAGTGCCTCTAAGATGGTGGGAAAAGGGAGACTGTTGAAGGCATTGGCGATGTCTAAAGACACCGCCAAAACCCTCTCACCTCTATCTACTGCGTCTGAGACTAGCACCTTCAAACTAGATAAGGCATCTAACGTTGAGCGCCCCGTCCGGAAACCGAACTGTTCATCGGAGAGGTCTGGGCCTACTTCCGAGATATGCTGGATAAGTCGGGAGGCTAGGATCCTCTCAAAAACCTTTCCGACTTCATCCAGTAAAATGATGGGGCGGTATCCCGATGGATCGTTCATAGGACGACCGTCTTTTCGGAGATGACACAGTGTTCCATCCTTCCAAAGCTTTGGGAATTGTCCAACACGAAGAGAGGCATTGAACAATTCCCGAAGTCTGATGGCGAGCGCTAACACCTTCCCCGGAACCCCATCTGGGCCCGGTGCTGTTCTTTTTCCTTTGAGGCGGGAAACGGCAGTCTCAAATTCTTCTCCCTCGATTGGAGGGGGAGTGCTCTCGCTAAGATCCGATTCCACCATCGAGGATGACGGAGCTATACAAGGAGGGAAGTAGGTCACGGTCGGGGGAAATAGTTCCTCGACAACCGATGTCAGCAGATCGGGGTCCATAGACTCGGTGAGGGGGACGCCGCGCGCTCTCAGCTGGTTACGGGCAGTTTTGTATGGTCGCCCCCACGGATCCTGGTTGAGGCCCTGCAACATCATCTCTCTGGCCCTCTCCTTGGAGCGGGGGAGATGGCAGTTTGCAGGGTCTTTTTTGAGTCCCGGTAGTCTGCATACAGGTGTTCCTCCTCCTCGGCGCTTCTATTGCGTCGTCTACGGTAGCGCGTATATGCCCGTCTTTTAACCGTACAGGCCGTTCGGAGATCGGCGATTTCACACGACCACCAGTAAACTTCACGACGGACGGTCCTTCGGCGGATGGGCTCTGGGCATAGATGCACTGCAGATCTCTGTTAGGGCTTCGCGGAACCGGTATGCGGACTCATCCACGTTCGGGTTATCCATGGGCTGGGAACACCAGGTCTGGAAAATGGCCGCCTCTTCTGCCATTTCCTTATCGAGCCGTGTAAGAGCCCAACGGGGGCCTCGTGGGCTGTCTTGGGGTCTCGGAGCTCGGGAACGCTCAGTGGGAGTCTCGAATCGGATATACCGATGATCTGAGAGATTCTCTATTTGCGTTATCACCGGCCAGTTTTGCACCCTGCGTGTTAGGGCAGGGGTCGCAAAAGAAACGTCGACCACGGACCCGCCCCGTCGGCGACTATTCTTGGACATACCCACTTGCTTAGTTATTGTTGAAATTGGAAGTATGGATTTTTCATAATTTATTATTTACAAATAGGTAGGTACCGTTTTTCTGGTGTGTATCTAGTAGGTAAAAATATTTTTATAAGATAATTTGTGAAGCTCATGTTATTTGATGTGTTTTATCTAAACTCAAAACCGAGTGTCGAATGTAAACTTTGTTGTCAGGACAAACCTATAATGGTTTATTGGCAACATTATATATGTATGTTTGTGATCCTTGTATGTGAATATTTATAAATAAATAAATTAAAAATAGTGCTACTTTCATATTCATTACGGCTAAGGTGTCGTCGGCAAAGGACACAACCTCCGGTAGCATTCGGTGTTTGTCGTCTCCTCTATACACTTCTTTTTTATTGCAGAAAGTTGGCAAACAAGCAAACTGCCCACCTGATGGTAAGTGGTAACAGTCACCTATAATACATGTGGCTCTTGTGAGATTCGCAGCAAAACTGCAACCCCCACAAGAACCACAGTGTACGTTGCCAACTTGTGACACAAGATGTAAAGTCACAGTACCCAGTAATTTCACTGCCATATCTTACCCTTCAAACCGGAACACAGCAATGCAAGCACTGCTGCTTTGCGGCAGAAATAGGTAACACGAGGTACCTAAGCAGTCGACCATGGTACAGAGTCTCCCTCCAATCTTTCCACTTCTTTTGAGGGAGGCTGCTATATGTGTTGCGGATGTCCAGTGATACCGCAACGACTACCTCCCCCTGTGCTGAAGCCCCTCAATCCATATTTTGAGGTAGGCCACTGCATGCAAAAACCATACTAATCGTAAGGTAATCTGCCAGGTTTAGTCTCCTATCCACGAGATACTCTTTTCTAGCCCTCATGTATCCCTATAGAGCAGAGGTTCCCAACCTTTTACCCTATGTGCCTCATATAACATTATGCTAAAATACTACGCCCCCCTAGGGGCCGAAATGGGGAGTCAAAATAAGAATATTAAAAAACTATGAAAATTTTGACGTATTTAGTTTTTATTCAAAAGTAAGAAAAGTAAAACATACAATTAATGAGAGCACTGTGGCTGCACTTTATTAACCAATTGGTGAATTCTTGGCTTCATAGTAGTCAGTGCACAGCGAAGATCACTTTCCTCAATATACTTTATTCAATTTAATTCTGGAGCCGCTCGCTGCGCCTCCCCCTTGGTTCACTCTACGCCCCCCAAGTGGGGCGCGCCTCACTGGTTGGGAAACCCTGCTATAGTGTAATAGCTGAAAACAAGTGTGTTATCATTTTGAGAACAAATATCGCTGCCGGGTATTGACCCTTTCAGCCACTGCAGCACATTCTACTCAATCTTGTTATTGGTTTCATATACTCGTACAATGTGTTTGGTCTATAGTAAGTCGAAACCCACCTATGTTAACATAGTCATAACAGTTATGTTATCATTGAAATTTCAAAATGGTTGAAATCCCCCAGACAAATAGTTGTGTCTGTGAAAAAAAATGTATGGGGAATAAAATGTTACAATTTCGAATTTTCAATGACGCCATATATTATCTTTTATAATAATAATACTCTTTATTGCATAGAAAAACGGTACAAAACATGAAAACAAACAATAGTGAGCAAAGGTGGACTTATCTCTTAGAGAGATCTCTTCCAGCCAACCTGTATGACTATGTTAACATGGATATTTATTTATTTATTTATTTATCTAGCTTGCTTACATGTACGTACATTATAGATAGTAAAATATTTAAAGTGAATCAGTACATGCACCCTGCAAGGGCACTGCTTTGCAAAATTAACCTAAATTTCTTTGTAGTTTAAAAATTAAAATATTCCATTAACAATGCGTAGTCAAAATGTTCGCCATATTTTAGAAGGGAGGATGGTAGTAGTTTCTGTCATGTTACTGAATTTGAATAATAATAAATTATATAATTACAACATTATTAAATGCTGTTTACATTACTAATGAAATAGAATTGTGATTAAATTTTTATCAATAAATGTCAATCAAGCCACGCATACAATTTATTTATGTATATATTATAAATGTCTTTTTTCGCTTTTATTTATGATTGTCATTCTATTTTAACTAAAAAAATACTAATAAATGTCAATCAAGCCACGCATACAATTTATTTATTTATATATTATAAATGTCTTTTTTTCGCTTTTATTGATGATTGTCATTCTATTTTAACTAAATATATATATTTAATTATTTGATATCAGTACATACAATTTAACTTAATTTTTGCAAATACTATTTGATTGTCAGAATAGTATTTTATTTATGTAATTTTAAAGTGTTCACATGAAGTAATATTTTGTTAATCAATTGGCATTCAATTATACTATTTACTTGTTTAATATACAAATTAATATTACATATTTATTAGTAGACCTATCAAAATTGTCAAATTATTTATTATTATGTTAGATTTCAATTTGTATGAGAATATTTCAATTTGATTATTATTATTATTTTTAGACTACACTTGTAGACAGTTATATTGTCTACATGTTACATATTTATATTTATAAAATTTGAGAATTAAATTTCGTCATATACTTAAATGTTTCTTAAATTATAATTTTATCATTTAAATATTCGTCAATTGTGTAGTAGCTCTTTTTAATAAGTAAGTCTTTTATTTGCGCAATAAACCTATTGTATTCAGATTCTTTTAATATTTCATATGGTAAGTTATTGTATATTTTTATTGACATCACCAAAAGGCTAGTTGCATGTAATTTTAATAGAGATGCAGGCAGTATTAATTTATTTTTATTTTTTTCCCGAGCAGCGTATCTCATATTTGCATCTTCTCGTTTTGTGTAGAACTCCGGATGTTGGCGGACAAACTTGCACATTTCCAATATGTACATGCTCGGTAAAGTAAGGATTTCACGTTTGATGAAGAAAGGTTTGCAACTTACTGTGTTTTTTATGTTTTCTAGAATTCTTATAAGTTTTTTTTGTTTAATAAATAATGATGTCTGTTTGTGCTATATCCCCATAGAATGATTCCATAATTTAGCCACGAATATGCATAGGCGTAGTACATTGCCAGCGCCGTTTGCGAATTTGTTGTTTTCTTTATTTCTCTGAATGCGTAAATAAAGGTAGCAATTTTTGATTGATTTTTTTTAATATGTAGTTTCCAACTGATATGTGAATCCAAAGTTATACCCAGTAAATTAGATTCACGAACAATATCTAAAGTTGTATCATCATATTTGAAGTTGATGTTTATAGGAAGCTTTTGATGGGGGTAAAAACTAATAATTTTGGTTTTGTTAAAATTTATTTTTAAATTATGTTTGTTCATCCAGTTGGTTACTTTATCTAGTATATTTTTTAGTTGGATATCAAGGTTATTACTATTTTTACATGATGTCAATATAGATACGTCGTCCGCAAACAGAACACACTGCTCGTCGAGGACTTGGGGAAGGTCGTTTATGTAGAGGAGAAACAGTAAACATCCCAGAACACTTCCCTGCGGTATTGACGCATTACAAATTATACCATACGATCTCACTTTTTTATATTCATAATTTGAGCAGTTTTCTACCTCTACGAACTGCTCTCTATTACTGAGGTACGAAGTGAACCACTTGTGTGCTTGTCCCCGAATCCCTAAGTCATTTAGTTTCCTTAAGAGTATTGTGTGTTGTACCATATCGTATGCTTTGGACATGTCCAGGAGTATACCAATTGCGTAATGTCTTTGGTTTAAAATATTATAAATACTTTGTATATATTTATAGACTGCTAAAGTAGTTGACCTCTTTTTCCGGAATCCGTACTGATTTTCATTGAGGATTTTAAATTTTTCACAAAAACGGGACACGCGATTAGACATAGCCTTTTCGAAAATTTTTGAAGCTGTTGGAAGTAACGCTATTGGTCGGTAGTTGCTTGGATCAGTCTTTGAGCTTTTCTTGTGGATCGGCTTAATTATAGTTTTTTTAAGTAGTTCTGGGAAAACCCCGTCATTAAATGATTGATTTATCATAAGACAAAAAGGTAGAGTTAATTCATCAGCGCATTGTTTGATAATGTAGGGTGAAATTTCATCAATTCCACAACTTTTTGTATTTTTTAATTTTTTGATAATTTTATGTATTTCATGTTGGTCAACCGGCTTTAAATACATAGAGTTTACTGGATAGTTTTGTACAGATGCAGACTTAGGACACTGATAATTATGAGTTTGGTTTACATTTCCTATTGATGAGAAAAACTGATTAAAAAGATTTGCTACTTTATATGGGTCCGAGACCGACATTTCCTTGCAAATTAAATTTATATTATTTTTCGTTACGTCGTTTTGTTTTCTTTTATTAGTACGCTCATTTATTACGCTCCACATTGCTTTTATTTTATTAGTAGCTGTTGATGATAGAGAGAAACTAATTAAAATTGGGAAATAAATAAAAAGTGACACGTTTCTCTTGAGTTTAATATTCCTACTAATTTTTGACAATGTCAAGCATAAAAAAGAATATAGTTTCAAATACGAAGTACAAATCAAATATATATATATATAAAATTATGACCAAAAAGGTCGGTGGCGTTTCTGGTCGCCAATATGGCCCCCGACGGTGAGAAGCACCCAAACTATTGGCCGGTGACCAGTAGCGCCACTTTCCGTGTGGGTCTACGCAGCACTCCCCCTTTGGTAGCGATATCTACAACGCGCACTACTCCATCTTTCCCGGGATATAACGATATCACTCGTCCACGAGGCCAGCAGTTCCGAGGAAGGGTCCCATCGGCAATAAATACTAGATCACCCACTTGGAATTGTCTCGACTTGGGTATCGGCTTGCGCGGTACAAGTGTAGGCAGGTATTCCTTGGTGAAGCGCTGCCATAAGTGGTCGGCAAGTCGCTGGACTCTCCTCCAGTCAGCTCGTCTGTGAAGATCAGAGTCATCGAATGTGCCCGTCTTTAGGTCATTACTTGAGCTCCCGATTAAAAAGTTGAATGGTGTAATTGCGTGATCTGAGTTGTCATCGACGCCGACGTGTGTAAGAGGTCTAGAGTTGATGATTGCCTCGGCTTCGTGGAGTAAGGTGTTGAGAATCTCTTCTCTAGGCGATTGCTCCTTGAGCGTTACTGAGAGCGTATTCTTAACTGATCTGACAAGACGCTCCCAGCAGCCCCCCATAAATGGCGCTGACGGGGGAATAAATCTCCACTCTATCCGCTTGTCAGTGCAGAATTCGTACAGCTCCGGTAAAAGCTTGGCCGCTCCGATAAACGAGGTCCCGTTGTCGGAGTATATGCGGGAAGGACATCCTCTTCTTGCGATAAAACGTCGTATGGCCATTATTGCGGAGCTGGAAGATAGATTTTCAACAACAGCTCTGACCGTCATGCACGTGAAAAGGGCGATCCACCTTTTGGCTGTGCGTCTGCAAATAGTGACATTCAAGGGGCCAAAGTAGTCAAGCCCTACGAATGTGAATGGACGCTGATCACGGGCTACTCTAACAGCAGGCAGGTCTCCGAGAGGTGGACAAGTAGGCTTTGTTTTGCGGATCCGACAAATTTGGCATTTCTGGGATATTCCCCTTACAGCAGGTCTCAGGCTAACTATATAAAACTTCTGTCGCAACTCGTTTACCACTAACTCGTTATTACCGTGCGCAAACCGTTGATGGTAGAATTTAATCAGTAGTTTACTGATATAATGTTTGCCATCAAGGACGATCGGATGGGATTCTATGTCTTTAGTACAGGCAGTCCGTCCGAAGAGACGAAGCAAATGGTCTTCTCCAATCAACAGCGCGACATTCTTTAGCCTACTTTTGTCTAAAACGGGGCGTGCTGCTTTAGTACGTATCATCTCATCAGTAAAAGAATCTATTTGAACCTTAAGGAATAGATTAATCTCTGCCCGGTGCAGATCGTCAACAGTAAGAACGGGAAGGTTACGATTATCTCTGAGACAATTACGCGGCAACGACAGATTTTGGTGTAAAAATGACCGAAAGATTTTTGCGCATTGGAGTACACGAGCAGTAGAGCGAAGAAGGCGTTTCCACTGGCTAAAACGCTGTGGATCCGCAACTACCGGTGAAGGCAGTTCATGCGGTGTAGGGGTCATGATGCATCCCACCGATTCTGATTCACGTTTTAGTTCTTCAGGCACCGGTGGGACATTGCACGTAGGTTCACAAGGCCATTCAGACGGTGGTGATAAAAGGAACGGTGGGCCAGTGAACCAACGAGATGAGGCTGATAGCTCTGTGGCTCGAGTAGCGTCGTCTGCTACGTTTAAGGCCGTAGGGACGTACCTCCAGTTCTTTATATCGGTAATTTCAGCAATCTCGCCTACACGAAACGAAACGAAGGCTTTAAACGAACAGGCGTCGCTGCGAAGCCACTTTAGAACCGTCAGTGAATCTGACCAATGAAAAATTTGACTTGGTTTTCGCCGGTGTACTTCAGCGATGTACACACTAAATCGTGCTGCAATTAATGCCGCTTGTAATTCCAACCTGGGAATAGATACGGGTTTTAAGGGAGCAAGGCGAGCTTTACTTCCGATTAGAGCTAACTTCACGCTTCCGTCGCCAAGAACGAAACGCCAGTAAGCCACACATGCGTATGCTTTTTCGCTCGCGTCGGCGAAAACGTGAAGTTGCACATTATTAATGTTGCTTACGTCCGACATGTAGCATCGCGGGATAGAAATATTAACAAGTCCCTGAACTTCTTGGAGCCACGCCTTCCAAGTTTCGGAAGAATTGTTTGGAAGGCTTTCATCCCAGTCGATTCCTAACTTCCACAACCGTTGAAATAATATACGGCCCTTCATAGTAACTGGAGTTAAAAAGCCAAGAGGATCGTAGAATGACATCAACATGGATAGAACGGTACGTTTGTTTAAAACCTCTGGAGCATTTTGGAGATTTCTTACAAAATAAAGTTTATCTTCAGTAACCTTCCATGTTAAACCAAGAACGCGAATTTGCGGAGGTGACGTGGGACCTAAGCCTATTTCCGCAGCTTCAGTGGCATGCAGATCAGTGGGAATCATTGCCAACGCTTCCCCATGGTTTGATATCCAAGAGCGCATTTCAAAGCCACCTGCTTGATGTATAGCTAAGATTTCTGAAGCACGTTTTGCGGCTTCGTCTGCAGTATTAAAGCTCCCGAGATAGTCATCCATGTAGTGGTCTTCGATGATAGCTTTAGCTGCATCAGGAAATTCGGCCTGGAATCGATTGGCATTGTGGTTTTTAATCCATAGCGCCGTACATGGACTCGATGCAGCTCCAAATATCATCGAAGACATACGGAATCTTGAATAGGCAACTGTGGATTGTCTCTCCATAGGAAGCGTTGAGCATCCCTGTCTTCAAGTCGGATTTTAATTTGCGGAAACATTTCCCGGATATCCCCCGATACAGCTACAGGCCCTTCCCTGAAACGCATCGCTATGGCGAGCAAAGATTGCAAGAGATCTGGACCTACCAGTAACAAAGAGTTCAGGCTAACCCCGGAGCATTTCGCTGCTGCGTCATGAACCACGCGTAACTTTTTTTTATGCGGATGGGTGACACCAAAGTGTGGAAGATACCAGGTAATTTGACCTGGTCCTAATGATTCCGTGCACAGCTCAGCATACCCTTTATTGATCATGGCGCGTATGTTTACTCGATAAGCCGCAGCGTAGTCTGCATCTTTATCCATTTTTCGTTCGAGGCTAATAAAACGGGATAAGGCTAAATCGCGACTTGATGGTATAATCGATATATTGTCACGCCAAAGTAGACCGGTTTCATATCTTCCCGAGTCTAAGAGTTTGGTTGTGCTTTCCAGAATTTCTAGTGCACGCCTGTCGCTATCACTACGGTGATCTACCTTAGCAATCCCAATGGAATCAAGTTTGTAGTAATTTTTGATAAGAATTTCTAAAGACTGATCGTCGGTTTGGTCAACAGCAGTAATATTATTAACATATTGACAATTTTGTGTATTTGGAACATAACCAAATAAGACCCAGCCTAACGCTGTCAAAGCTGCGGCTGGTTGAGAGCGTGTACCACGACGAATGGTTTTAGGTATAAGAAGATTCCAGTTATCAGAACCTATCAAAAGTGTTGGCTTAGCTTGATCATAATGTAAAACTTCTGCTAAATCAGCTAAATAATCATATTGACCGATATGATCAAGTGGGGCTGACTGACTTTGTATACCTAAATCAGAAATAGAACGCGCTCTTACATTAAAACATTCAGAGTTATGACGCCCCTTTACCTCAATGTCTACATAATTGACTTCTGTATAAGTCTTTAAACCACTAATGCAATTAATCTGTAATAAAGATTTGGGGCCTTTGGCTCCCACTAAGTCGGCAATGGATTGGTCCAAAAGCGTAACAGAGCTCCCATCATCAAGTAAGGCGAATGTATCTATACTTCCGCTGGGACCAGAAATCGTAACGCCTATAACCTTCAGGAGTGGTCTCAGATTAACGGGGCTAGAGGTCGAGAAATTGTGACCGACGGTAGCGGATTGTTGTTTGTCGGCTGGAGTACTGATTTTATCAGCAGTAGACGCTAAACTAATAGAAGGAATTTCAGTGGTCGAGTGTACCTCACTAACCTCAGTTATTTGTGGTATCGAATGTACATTACTATGAGCTGTTGGCGCCATAATATGCCGATGTAACAAAGAGTGGTGTCTACGATTGTACAAGCAGCCGTCAACCTCGCATCTTTTCCTACAGCTGAGATACTGGTGTGATCCTTTTATGAGACATCTACGACACACCTTATTGTCTATGACCCATTGCCATCGATCATCTATATTGAGTGACGAAAATTCTTTGCAATGAACAATACTATGATTTTTTGTTTTACAGTACGTACATGATGAATTATTTCTCTTTGGTTCAGTGGAAGAAATTGCATAGACTTTATCTCTGGCGTTGAAGTTCGGTTTGATGACAGATTGAGTTTTGACAATTTGAGATGTATCCGTAGAAATAAATCCAAATTTGACATGTAAATATGCTTCATGCTCTAAAAAATCTGCTAACATTTCCAACTTAAATTTGCCAATTGATGTGTTTGTCGATGCAAAATCGATCCACCGAGAACGTAGCAAAGGAGTCAGCTTACCGATTATCGTGTTTACTAGTTCGGGAGCAGCGAGGTATTCGGGTTGATCCAACAGACGGATGACTTCCACGCAGTTTCGGATACGGCATGCGATGATGTTCAGGTCCCGAGACTGCTCGTAGATACCAAGTTTTGGAAGAGATTTCACCAATGCCAGTTGTTGAAGAACTATAAACTCCGGCTGTGCGAACCTCGTTTCCAAAGCTTTCATTATCTGATCTGGATCTGCCGCGGAGACAAGTAGCATTGATACCGCCTCTTTCGCTGTGCCGTGAAGAGCTGTGGAGAGCCGGATGATGTTGTCACTCACCGAAAAGCTGTCTCTGGATTGTTCAAAGGCTCTCTTGAAATGTAGCCAATCTAGCGCGCGACCATCAAATTTAGGGATATCACTGACCTTAATCCTGTTCTTGCCCAGATCTGCTATCGTTCTTGCCAATAATAATATGTTGTCTTGTGTACCTTTTGTTTCATTTATATTTTTATTTTTGTCAACAACATAATCAACATTATAGTGGTGAGTACCTAAACCTGAATGAGTGTTAGAGTATTTGTTCGGCAACTGTTCAGTTTCAAAGCCGTCTCCTTGATGTGGCTCAGGAACTAAATGGGGCTTGTTTGACACTTGATTTAAAGAGGCTGCATCTGATAGAAAGTTACGTGAGGTTAAGGCTGGAGGTTCCGGTGCACTAGGCAGAGCCTCATGTCGACCAGTTTCTCTGAAAAGAGAACGAGTTGGATCAGTTTGTTCAACCACTACAGTTTTGTTTTGAGACTTATCCAACCAATCTTCGATATAATTTGTTTTTGGACTATGTACGGAACTGCAAGCTATGGCTGCTAGTTCTGTTTGCAGCTCAAGTTCGGCGATAGCTTTTTCACGCTCAGCTATGACTCTTTCACGCTCAGCTATGGCTTTATCACGCTCGTTTTCAATACTAGCTAGCTTTCGTGCAAATTCTAATTTAGCGGCGAGCTCTTTAGCCCTTACTATGCTTGCTGAGTTTACACTTGATTTCGAGCGTGTTTTACGGAGCATATTAGATGTTGTTAGGGTAGAGTTATGAGAAGCAACTGCTGCAGGGGCACTTCCATCAGATCTCATTGAAGGTTCAGATAAAGAAATAGCGTTACCTGTGGTATGTGGCTCCCGAGACGACGCAGGCGCTAGGGCGCCGGAAGCGGAGGCGTTATCCTGTATGGGAGTACTATCACTTGGAACAGTATCTCGAACATCCTTTGAGATATCCGATTGACATTTTTTTGATGAAGCACTTGCTCTGGTTAGCATAGGCATGGTTGCTTATTTTAACACTTCTGACACCAAAAATGTTGATGATAGAGAGAAACTAATTAAAATTGGGAAATAAATAAAAAGTGACACGTTTCTCTTGAGTTTAATATTTCTACTAATTTTTGACAATGTCAAGCATAAAAAAGAATATAGTTTCAAATACGAAGTACAAATCAAATATATATATATATAAAATTATAACCAAAAAGGTCGGTGGCGTTACTGGTCGCCAACAGTAGCTTTCTTTATTATGTTAATGTGCTGTAATTTTTTTGATGTTATTATTGTTTTTTTAATAATTTTTTCATATTTTTTATAGAAATTAGTTAAGATTTTATTTTTAGTATTTGATGTGAGTATTTTCAGTGCTCTCTTGTTTTTACACGACTGTTTAATTCCTTTGGTTAGCCAGTATTTTTTTAATTTAGGTTTAAGTATAACTTGTCGTTTTTTAAAACATTGATCTAAATTTTTCTGTATAATTTTATGGAATTCATTATAGTTTTCATTTACATTTTTATCCGACGTTATTATTTTATTCCATTCAACATCTCTTAAGCTAGATTTGAAATTATCTATGTTCTGTTTAGTATAAAATCTCTTTTCTTTTTTGATGTTCGCTGATTGTTTTGTATGCGGTAAATTTATATGTAATACCGTTCCTAAGTGATCTGAAAAACCAAACTCCTCTACCGTAGTGCAAAAACCAACACTTTTAAAATTTGTGAATATTAAATCTAAACAAGTTGACGAGTGTTGGGTTATATGCGTTGGCTTAGTTACATTCTGTACAAAGTTATATTCTTTCATAAAGTCAAGAAATTGGTTTGTATTTCTATTTAAATTTAATATATTAATGTTGAAATCTCCTCCTATTATTATTTTATATCTAAAAACTTATTATTTATGTATTCTAAAACTTTTTTAAGTTGAAAATAATAAATGTCATCCTCTCTTCTATTCCAGTAAATTACAATTAAAATAATATTTTGTCTAATTAATTTAGTCGCACATACTTCAAAAACGTATTCATATGACATATTGGAAATTTCTTCTAAATGGATATGATCAAGTTGGTTTTGGAGTAATATGCAGACGCCTCCACCTCCTCTGGTTTTCCGACAGTACGAAGCAGCTATTTTATAGTTTTCAATATAAAGTAATTCGAGTTTTTCTTGATTTAACCATGACTCTGATACACAAATTGCTTGGTATTTTGTTGTATTATCTGTAAACTCCATTAAAGAAGTCTGTTTATTCCAAAGACTTTGAAAGTTTTGAAACAGAATCTTAAAGTTATATTCAGTGCCCGCGAAAGGAATGAATGATTTTTCCATCGCAAATGGAATCTTCAGAGGGATCGGCTTGTAATTGTAGTTTTTCCGTATGTGGGGGTGTTTGGGATGATTTTTGAACTTCTTGTATAGCGTTTGATCCGATAATGACTTTATGGTTATTATCTTGAGCACATTTTAGCACACCTTTTTGGCAATAATTAGATGTATTGAGAATCTTTTTAATTCTTGACATATCGTGTTGATTCTTATTATTCTGGTACTGGAATCTCAAAACATCTTGTAATGTGTTTTGACAAAGATGTTTAAAGTTATTTTGCGGTATGCCTAAGTCCGAATAACGTAAGTCTATGTAGTTAACATGCGGTAATTCGTTGCTGAATGACTGAAAATTTATGTTGATTTGTTCAGAAATTTGTCTATTGTTTCCTCTTGTTTCATACAGTATAATGTTTGTATTTTTCAGTTCATTTAGGTAATAATAGATATAGGAGCTCATTTTTGTTATATTTTTATCATTCTTCCCAGTCATTATTAAAATGTAATCGTGTTTTCCGTAGCCCGCACATTCTTTTTTAATATTTTCCAGTACTACTTCTGTTGTAGCACCCGGTTTTATTTCGCTAAAAATAGTTAGATAGTTTTTGGCTTGATAGGGTATCGACCAAACATCTAATATAATTATGTGTTGTATATAATTAAAAAAGATTTGCCTATACAGGGTTAATTGTGCATCACCTGCAACCTATCAGGATTAGATAGCTAACATCATTAAGTACAACGTTTGTTTTACGAGTCTTAAGATAACTCAATAAATTGAACAAAAATCAATTTTCAAGTTTTTATTGCACTGTCGGGACTATGATAGGTCTATGTTTTATTTATAAACGGCGCTTTGCGCGTAGAGTTACAAACATTCTAGAGGTATATTAAATTAAATTAATATTTATTTTTGTACGAAAGTGTAATTTAACGAATTATCAAAAGTCGTAGAACAAACGTTGTTGTTTATGATGCTAGCTATGTAATCCTGTGAGGTTGCAGGTGTTTTATAAATAACCCTTTTTAACACCCTTGCTCGTAAAGCTGATGTAATTCCACCGGTTTTAAATATGTAAAGCGGGTCATAAAAAACGCGTTTGTTACCAAAGCAAATAGTTAAGTTATAGTCCATACAAATTCCATAACAGTATTATTTGCCATTTCAAATATGGAACTGATCGCCGCCGCACGACTCCAGCTAGTGAGCAGCGCGCTGTTGCTATTCAAATTTCGAACTAATCGCCGCGCGGCGCCAGTCAGTAGGCAGCGCTAGCGTGCTGTTAAAATGGCGGGAAAGCAACAGTGTGCATTCACAGATTGAGTTTATTTAAATGTTTTTTTTTCTGTTTCCTCGCAAATGTCTTAAAAACGTCGTACGATATACGTCCGTATTGGTTATAACATGCTCGGCTCAATTACGCCCTCGCCTTCGGCTCGGGCTGAAATTCCGCTTCGCATGTTATAACCATCTTAACGCACTAATATCGTAATGTACTAATATATATTGCTTGACGTTTGAAAACACGCCATTTTCATATCGTTTTCTTTCAGTGGTTTCGCAGACGACGTTTACCACACTACCCCTGTAATGTCAACGTATCTATTGGCTTTAATTGTTTCGGAGTACGAAACCGTGCCTCATCGCGAACTTATAGACGGTGTTCAGCAGATCACTTACGAAGTGATCGCAAGAAAACAAGCAATTGACGCTGGTCAAGGGCAATATGCTTTCAACGTAGGGCGCGAGCTCTTGGCGAAAATGAGCAACCACACTGCCATTGACTTTTATGGCGTTCATCCGACCATCAAAATGACACAAGCTGCAATTCCTGATTTTTCTGCGGGAGCTATGGAAAATTGGGGTCTGCTAACATACAGGTAATAATAATGTCCTCCTAACCGATATTCGGTCACGGCGGCCAATCTCTACAGAGACTAGCCATCTGCGCAGGAGATATTATGGTGCACAAGTGACTGCGCAAATGCAAGTGCACTCTTTGTTCATTCACTCGCCTAGTCCGATGGGACGGTTAGCCGACACGACCGGGGCGAGATCAGGCGCAGGACCCACGTTTAACTTGCCTTCCGAAGCACGGAGGAGCTTGAGATGTTTCTTATTTTGGTCACACATCCTAGGACTGACCACATCGAATGTTGCTTAACCTTAGCAATCGTTCGCTGAGCGCACGCGCCAAAGCACCACCAAGCTCCACTAAGCGCCACAGGTAATATAGCGGTAGGATAGACGTATTAACTATTAATACGCAATGGAATATTACTTACAATAACGACCGAAATAAATGGAACAATATAAATGAATATTATTCAAAAAATACCAGAACCTATTAAAGATAATTACTCGTAAAGATATTTGAGGAACTGACAATGTTTAATATGGCTACAAACTTGATGTAAGATAGTAGGCAAGGCTCAGAAACTATACCACCAATCAGAGTAGAAAAACTTTGATCCCATGGGAAATTGGACTCCGGACCTCTGAATCAATACTTGGGGTTCACAACCTTTTACATCACGGAGAAGAAAATATATTTAAGCTTGTATACCTATTTACAAGGTTAAATATGTTTCCTTTCAATTAAGTTTTGTTCTGTTTCTGACATCAATAAGTGTAGAATAAAGATTTTTGAATTTGATTATGTGCTTTCAGAGAAGCTTATTTATTATATGACGAGAACCACACAAACAGCTTTTATAAGCAAGTAATAGCCTACATTTTATCCCACGAAATCACCCACATGTGGTTCGGTAACCTCGTCACCTGCGATTGGTGGGACGTGGTCTGGCTCAACGAAGGCTTCGCCAGATACTACCAATATTTTCTGACCGATCAGGTAAGTGACGATGTTGTTTGACTATTTGGGTCGTTACTCGGTGTCCCACTGGCCAATGGGACCTCGCCGAATACTATTTATCGTTCCTCGTATAGTCTCATTTATATGACCCTCTATTTCTTTATAGCCAAACTGATTTGCCAAACTAGTTTGGCCACAAGGAATTATACCAAACCCTTATTACTAATTGTTCTATACAAATGCCGAACTACGCTCCCTCCCCCTGCCCCAATTAGGGGGAGAGATTTTCCCATTTTTTATTGCAACAACTCCAAATTGTACAATTGTTAGCATACGTTCTATATTTAAAGTACTGGAAGTACTGGCACACCCCGGACACTCCATACAACGTTCGGAAATCAAATTCTTAATGCTACTACTACATAAGCAAATGACGTTTGTACACGCGCAAATGCGTGCGTGGAATCTAGTAGGACTGAGTGTGTGGTTATCAATCGAAACGACGACGCGAGAAGTGCAGCGACTGCCTTCTCTTTTACCCGCATAGCGCTATCTCTGTTATCAGCCGACGCTCGCGTCTACTCGGTGAACGTGATGTCACGGTAATAGTATAATATTACCGGGTGATGTCTACAACGAAGTGCGGGGTGGGGTGAGGTATTTGAAATGAGTGCGGGGAGGTGAGTGGCCGTTCTGTATGGAGTATAAGGTTTTATTGCTTACCACAATATCTAATCTAATCACAGCATATTTTTAACCGACTTCGAAAAAGGAGGAGGTTCTATGTTCGACTGTATCTATTTTTTTTATGTATGTTCACCGATTACTCCGCTATTTGAAGACCGATTTTCAAAAGTCTTTTTGTAATTGAAAGAGTATACTTCCGAGGTGGTCCCATTGTCAGCATGTCAGGATCTGATGATGGGATCCCATGAAAATCGAGGGAAACCCTTGAATTTCATAGGCACGTCCAACGTGTTACATGTTTTTGCTGAAGATGTTCAGGTATTTGCATCTGATAGTTCTTAATCATGTTACTGAGCTGATGATGGAAGGTTTCTGGTAGTTTAGGAGTTCGGAAATAATTCTTTCAGTACTGTTTAGAGCGAAAGACGTTTTATTTTGTGTTGTTCTGGTGTTTGCATTGGCTCAAATTCTAAAACGCATGTATTATAAACTAAAAAGATTGAAAAAATTTTTTTACCAAAAAATAAAACAGACTTCAAAAACACCAAAAAGTCATAAATAATTTATTTTACTATTTAATAATTTTACAAATTACAAAAAATATATAGAATTAAGTATGTAGTCATACAAATACGTATTTCTATAAAAATATAATTTATTATTATAATGACAAACTAATAAAGAGTTTTTTTTTATAATATATAGCTCAATAAATCCTTTGGGCCGCATACGAAACTGGAGCTTCGTAACCAGATGCGATTGAATATTTTTCGTCCTTGTACGTAACCAGTTACGATCGAATACTTTTTAATCCTAGTACGATCCTCGTGCGATCACAATAATTCTTGCATTAACATTATGTTCTTTTTTTTATTTTTACTGTAAGTTTTTGGTCTTCATTTCATTTATTTAGGTACTTATTGTTTGTGTAAGCGCGTCGTTTGTTTTGTGATAATAAAATGATTTCTATTCTATTCTACGAAACTTAACAAGTCTCGTAACCAGTTCCGATCGAAGAATTTTTCATCCTTGTACGAAACCACTCAACAATATAAAACCATCTATCAGAAAAAAACAAACAACCAAGAAAGATGGCACAACAAGATCAACCGGTTCATAGGGAAGAAGTATCCCACAATGGCTCTTCTGTTAGATACTTTGATGAAGGAGACAAAACGTCAAAATTAATGAATAAAAGAAGGAAACATTTCTGTAGGGTATTATCTCGAAATTATTTGTATTATTTTATTACTTTTATATGAAAATAATAGTAGAAGCACCGAGGGATTAAAACAGTGTCTAACGTCACGGGTGCCATATTGAACCCCGAGAGTAACGTGGGACTCTAGAGATATAACTACCAATCGTAGGGAAGGAGTTAAAATTTAACTTCTTAACGAAGCGAGGGTGTTATGTAGAGTCCTAAGTGAATCGAGGGGTTCAAGTCGCCTAAGACGAAGACACTGCTTTATTCCAGAGGTGAATACTCTACTTTTCATACCATCTGCGAGACAATAAAAACTCAGGGCTCTATAACCAATTACTTAGGTGGTAATTTTCATTATAAACACTGTCACAATATCATTATCGATATAACAAATTTTTATCATAAACATTGTCACATTATCTATCAATATCACTATAATATCACTCCCTCGCTTCACTTAGGAGTTAAATTTTAACTCCCTCGCTACGCTCGGCTCGGGGTTCAATATGGCGCCCGTGACGTTAGACACTGCTTTAATACCTTGGTGCGTAATCTACTATTTATTTTTTATTTTCGTGGTATATTTACTTTTATAACGTCAATTAATTACTATACACAACTGTCGAAATAAATCTCAAATAGTCTCAAGTAGTCAATACTCCAAATAAGAAATAAAAGAGCTGAAGCACCTGGACATTTACTTACGTTTTTTAACTTTATCAATAATGCACTGACTACGCCACTAAAAACAAAAATATTTAGATAAAATGGATTTCACTAACAGTCGTATAGCATTTACTTCAGTTAGTCATATTTGTTTTTTTTTACCCAAGCAGATACGTCAACGGTGCAGGAAGCTCTATCTTTACAACTGCGATGGAAAGAGAAACGACGATTAGTGGAATGCGTTTGAAAACGTTTTAATTTACCACAGTAAAAATCATAATATATTACACTAATAACTCGCCAAAGTAACAAGTGTGCCAAGACTAAAATTTACATTAAGGGTACTAATTAGTTTTAGTTAATCGCGTACCTATTGCAGTTTGGGACAATCGCGTACTACTCGTACTTCACTTTTGGTCAATCGCGTATTTCGATTTTGGTCATTTGCGTATCTGGCCATACACGTATTTGGCCATTTGCGTATCTGGCCAAATGCGTCTATTGGCCTTTTGCGTTTTTGGTCATATGCGTCGAACCCTTGAAAATTAGTTTTAAATAAGTTCATGTATTTAAGTCAGTTCTGACAAAAATGTCAGTTACGACAGTTAGTCATGCGAGGGACGAATTGTTGGCGCTGGTTGGGTTGCGCTGGTAAGATCCCAGGGAAATTGAGGGAAACTCTTAAATTTACCTGGATAAGTGCTGCATAATTTCTTATAGCAGGAAAAAACGACCACTTGAATTTAATTATACAATTCATGGCCAAACTCTTACGCGGTCGTCTGAGGTTAAAGACTTGGGAGTTATGCTGGATAAAGACTTGTTGTTTTCGTCTCATATAAATAGAATTACCACCAAGGCCTACAAGATGTTAGGATTTGTGTTTAGGCAGAGTGTTGAGTTTTCGAATGTCAAAACATTGATGCTACTATATAATAGCCTTGTTAGACCACAACTCGAATACGCTTCCACTGCCTGGAACCCTCAGTATTCAGTGTATATAGATGCTATTGAAAGGATTCAGAAAAAATTCATTAAAAGATTAAATTACAAATTTAAGAAATCTAACACAAATAAAATCGTTTCTCTTGCTCAGCACAGAGAACAATGCGACCAATTATTATTATTTAAAATTATTAATAATTATATTGATTCGCCTTATTTGTTGAGTAAAATTTTATTACGTTGTCGGAGAGCCAATATCAGATCGTGTGATACATTTTCAATTTCAACTTGCCGTACCAACTACGCAGCCAACCGTTATATTCTTAGAAGTATGAAAACATACAATAAGAAATATTGTCACATGGATATATTCATGCACAAAATAAATAAATATAAGTTTTTGTTAAGACATAGATAGAGAAAAAATATTTTTGGTAAAAATATAAGAAATATTTATATTGGTAAAAGTAGCGGAAATTATAAATAGTACATTGTTATATCGCATATTAGATTATAATCTGGCATAGGATATTTTCTACCCATTGACTTGTTTAAATGTTTAAGCATGCTTGTAAGGCTTATAAAAATCTGTTTACTCAGTTAACTTTTTGTTGTTAAGATACTGATTATGTTACTATTATCTGTGAAAACTCTTTTGGCAAATGTATAACATAATTGATATTGTACATGTGTGTTATAAAACTGCTGTTTGTTTTCCTAAATAAATAAAATAAAATAAAATAAAAAATTTAATAGATACATACGTCCACCGAGTTCATGTTTGCATCTAGTTATTATCATTCTCCTATCATACTGATCTCACGATGAAAGGAACTAGTGGTTGGTAAAATTTAGACAATTCAAAAGGCCTTCTTTACAAGTCATATTTGAATAAAGGATATTTTGATTTTGATTGCCGCTTAGTTGTATTCTTTCAAGTTGCTTAGGCGAGCTGGCGATGGATAGTACAACTTAACGGCTAGGAGTTTGGGATCAATTCGTTTAGTAGTATTATTTAGGTCGTAAATAATTTTTTTTCAAGTTAGGTTCGTGTTACATTCACAAAGTTTTACGTGCACCAGAAAACTATCAGTCGAATATCGAACATTTACCTCATTATTATTTATTTTTTGATTCAGATAATTGTTATTTCGGTATAAAAATGTGATCTACAAATATGTTTAATCTTATTATTATTTTGACAATTTCAATTTCCACAATATCGACAAAAAAAATTGTGAATTGATTTTTTTTTGCACAATTATGTTGGCATACAGGATGTTTGCTAGCCTGGCGGTAAGTGGTTGCAGACATCTGTAGATGCAGTACCTGAATGTTTCGCTTATCTGAAATCCACAACGTACAGTATAAATATTACCAACTTGTGACATAAGGCACCAACCAAGTAATTTCATTGGCTGCCTTACTTCAAACTTTAACGCAGCAACTCAAGCAACTCCGATTTGCCGCAGAAATAGGCAATTTTCCGTGTAGAGAGACTGAGTAACGTTGTATCTGTAACGTATCGTAATCTCACTTTTCCTAGGTCGAAGGTTACATGGGACTTGGAACCCGCTTCGTCACCGAACAAGTTCACAGTGCACTACTGGCCGACTCCAGCGATTCACCGCATCCACTAAGTCACTCAGGAATAGGAAGCAAAGGTTCAGTTAGCTCCATGTTCTCCACGATAAGTTACAATAAAGGCGCGGCCATCATCAGGATGACTGAACACTTGATGGGCTCTGAAAACCACAGAGAAGGCTTACGAAAATATTTAAGAACAAGGTAAGTATGCCTTTTATGATGATTTTCTAATAGTAGTTAATGAAACTGTTGCATAAGAATGGGTACCTAGTTATATGCAGTTTCATACATTACCAACTTTATCTAAAGTTATTCTTTTAAATAAAACTACACTTTTCGGATTTACTCGAGTATATTAAGTATAAAAAACATTTTTTATTTATTAATTTCGACATAAAAATTAGGTAAGTACAAGCATTGTTTTAAAGTGAACAATAACCAATCAGGTTTGTCTAGTCACCACTCATTCGTCTTAATGACAAAAAATAAATAAGCAAACGAACACAAATAAGCGGCCATGCGGCCAAAGCAAACTGTATAGCTACACACACGCAAAGCATGAACTGCCCCCTAACCATGACCGCCAAAAACAATATTATAACCGCGCTGAGAGCGGGATGGTTATACGCAACAAGAGCGGTGTCTCTGTTTCAATATTGTTTTAACCTTGCTATAAGCGATCATGGTAAGGCCCCTGCACACGCACGCGCGCGTTTAGCCCGACGGGACATTTCGAACACTTCGAACATTCGTGGTCTCGTAATGACTCACATTAAATAATTAAGAGGAAACACCAAGGTCGAGAGAATTCAAAAATAGGTATTTGTAAAATGTAGTGCAGTCGCGCTGTGTGCCCGAACAACTGAACTGAACGCGATAGGGACAACTGCAGATGGGACTGAAAATACGAGTACCTATGAAAAGTACACAAAATGTACGTTTCGTAGTCCCCTGTTTTCGCCGCGAATAATTTACCGATTTAATTACTTTTTGAGTCAAAAATTAAAGCAAGGCTTCTTCTATGTTTTGCTTTTTTCATAATCTTCTTCAATTTGTTAGTTGGACGTTTGAATACAGCAGAAAATTAGGTGGATTTTTTAGGTTTTTGAAGGCTTATAATCTCTTTTAATAATTAACTTAACAAAAAAAGGAAAACATAGGAACATGCTTACAGTGGCCATGTATTTTATTGAAAAAAAAATAGAGCAACTAGTGCCATTATCCAGGAAGGAAATAGGGGACTACGTTTGAATGGAAAAAGGGACTGTATGATTTCCTCTTAAAACAGTTTAAACTAAATATACGCGAGTAAATCCGAAAAGTGTAGTTTTATTTATATGTGTAGTACTCGTGCAAATAGAAGACAATATTATGTACAGTCATACAATACGAGTACCGAGGCAGTGTTATAAAGGGAATTACTAACAAACAGAGCAATTGAATTAGTCGATGAAATATAATATGTCATAGCGTCAATATATGCCAACATTCCGCCGTGCAATCAGGCGGCGTATCCTATAATGTCAAGTTGCAAAAAAAAATATAATCACCTCGAACACAATATTATTTTATCTACACTCATGTTCTAATTCTAATATTAAGAACTCAACACTAATATTTTAAAGGCATAACTTAAAGCCCTTTGCCTTTTACAAATTACATTATAATACAGGTTCGCCATACAAAACCAGTACTTTAATGTAACTCGAATTCTAATAAAATACAGTTCGATTGACGAAGCCCGACCAAGGAGGTTTTGTCACAATTTTCTTTTGTGCCAGTACATTGTCTATGGCGGCGCGTGCAACAGCGCATGCGCGGTGGAATGTTGGTGTTGGCGCCATTTCTCTGAATTTTTCATTCATCATTTTGCTGTTATTGGTTAAAATAATAAATAATATAAAAGAGCGTCGGTAGCGCAGTGGACTCGGCACTTGCCTTCCAATCGGGGGGTCGGGGTTCGAGACCCGCCATGTACCAATGTGTTTTTCGTTTCGAATTTCATATGTACATTTGTCTGACGCTCCTACGGTGAAGGAAAACATCGTGAGGCAACCTGCATACATCTGCGAAGAAATTCAATGATGTATGTGAATTCGACCAATCCGCACTGGGCCAGCGTGGTTGACTAAGGCCTAATCACCCTAATATCGGGTAGGCTCGAGCCCCTCGGTGGGGACGTATATGGGCTGTGATGATGATGATGATGATAAATGTATGTAGTTTTAGATTTCTGTATTAGTTTCACAATTGCACTGTTCAAAATGCAAATAATTATTAGAATAAATGAGTTTGATTTTGTTTTAATTTTGTGTCTTTTATTTAATTTAGGTAACCACTGATTGCATGAGTGTAGATAAAGTAGCGTATGAAATTGCACATAATTAGGTCTTAAAACACTCGTGTGGTACTATTAAAATTCTCGGCAAGCCTCGAATTTTAAACACACACTAGTGTTTTAAGACCCCCTATTATGTGACTATTTCATAAACTACTATTATCTGTGCTTATACGGTTAAAACCTGTGGGTGATTTTGTAACTCATCGGCAATCGGCCATCGTAGGTATAGACTTGATAATTCTATTTCAATAAAACTGATTTTTAATATGTTTAACATTCTGTAACGTCGTCGTCTGAGTGACCTTTGTATATTTGTTGAATAAATCAACCAATAATTATAGCTAATGAACATATGTCGATCATTTCCATCTTTGTGGAAAATTGGTAAAATAACTCCGATATACAAATCAGGTGACAAAAAAGACGTCAGGAACTATCGTCCCATTACTGTATTGAACTGGTTTGCAAAAATATACGAGTCGATTATTTATACACATCTATATAATCACATAAAACCTTTACTGAGTGACAAACAGCACGGTTTTATACAGGGTAGGTCAACTAAATCTAATCTTCTAAATTATACCGCATTTTTGTGTGCTTCTTTCAATGATAGGATACAGGTTGACTCTATTTACATAGACTTTGCGAAGGCATTCGACAGTGTTAATCATGACATACTCTTGGCCAAGGCATTTCACATGGGCATTCACGGAAATTTGTTGCGCTGGTTATCTTCGTATCTCGAGAGTCGATCTCAGTTTGTTGCGCTGTATGGTTATGATCCTATCCCATTTATTCCAAGTTCAGGGGTTCCGCAGGGCTCAAATCTGGGGCCGCTTCTCTTTTTGATATTCATCAATGATCTTCTTAAGACCATAAAATGCGATAGTCTAGCTTTTGCTGATGACATCAAAATTTATAAACGTATCATTGATATTGAGGATTGTGAGGCGTTGCAACAGCACCTTAATACTATCATGGATTGGTGTGAGTGCAATTATATGTCACTTAACATTGATAAGTGTCAAGTAATTTCATTTACGAAGAATAAAAGTCCATTCCAATTTAATTATAACATCTGTGGATCTCCCCTTGCCCGTGTAGGAACTGTGCGTGACTTGGGAGTATACTTCGACTCTCGACTCTCGTTTCACCAGCATTACGATTACATTTGTAATAAAGCCAATCAAATGCTCAGTTTTGTTCTTCGTAACGCGAGGCCTTTTAGAAATATCAAATCATGGACTATACTCTATGGTGCATTGGTTAGAAGTATTTTAGAATACTGTTCTCCAATATGGTCTCCCATTTATAATGTTCACATCGATAGGATTGAAGCAATTCAAAGGAGGTTTGTAAGAACATTAAGTGCCAAATGTGGGCTACGTAAAAAAATACCTGATTACACAAATCGTCTAAAGCACTTCAATATGAATAGTCTCGAAAAACGTCGATGGATTGGTGATTTGTGCACACTTCATCTGATTGCCAATGGAGTATCTGACGGCAACATACTAAAGTTATTGAACTTTAAAGTTCCTGCTCGGTCAGTACGTAAACCGCAATTGTTTTCTATACCTACAACTGACAATAATGTTTCAAAAAATAACCCAATGTATAGAATGTGTAGGTTATATAATGAAATCTGTGCAAATGTAGATCTTTTTAATAGCAGTGTTCATTCTTTTAAAAGATCTCTCTTAATGTTATAATTAAAAAAATCATTGCATGTTATATTGTTAAATTCCTTTTATTTTATTGTTATTATCAATTAATTTAGTTACCTTTTTTCCATTATTTTAATAGATGTGTCACATATTAATTTCATGTATCTAATTAAATGTTGTGCGCAATTTTAAATGGGCGCAGACATGCATTTTGTTATTGTTAGTTTATTTATTGTACATATTATTTTGTCTGTTGTCTGTAATTGTGCCATTAAAATAAAATAAAATAAAATAAAATAAAAATCAATCGATGAGTTACGAAATCACCACTAACAACACTTTACTACAATACACACACAGAGAAAGAGGCACACAAGCGCACTTACGCTTTAGATATGCTGTAGAAACATTGTTTATGTAATAACATACAATCAACGTCTCAAAGGTCATTGCGACTAAGCCGAAAAAAGGAAAACTGTTTACTCTTGTCTTGACCAAAAAATATTGTATAGATAGCACAGTTCCCTAACAAAAATACAATAAAATATCCTTTCCTATTTAGACCATTCGTCTTAAAAAAGAAAAGACAACACAGTGAATTGTATTAATAAAAAAATTAAATGTCAATAAACTAACTCTATTCGTTACAGAGCTCATCAAACAGCCGTCCCGACTGACTTGTTCCGAGACCTTCAAGAAGCCGCTTTAGAAACAAATGCTATAGCAGCGTATGGAGCAGACTTCAGCATTGTCGATTACTACCAGTCGTGGACTAACCAAGGTGGACACCCCGTGCTGAACGTCGACGTCAACCGTCAGACTGGAGTTGTGACCATCTATCAGGTAGCGCGCTGCGGATTACTACAGTACTGGTATATCCCCAACAACGGATATATCAGTACTGCGAACTATGTACCCTGCCCATTCGCAATTGTTTGAGCTATATCGGTGGCTTTAGTTCTTCTACGAATTTCGTTATTTATGATCACGTAGAGAAACCCTAAAATGTAATTCTTACTATGGGGCCTGCTAAGGCCCATTGTAAGGGTTTTAAATACAATAGAATCCGGGTCTATATCACTATAAAAAAGAATTAATATGACTTACTGGTTTCCCGACGTTTCGGCCGAATTGCATCAGGCCGTGGTCATATTACTTATTTTTACCGCGATATAGACCCGGATTCTATTGTATTTAAAATGTGTACAAATTGCGGAAGTCTAAAAACATTGTAAGGGTTACATTTTAAATCCTTACGTCATCATTGCTAACACGTACGAATTGAAAACTCTCGTTTTGAGACCGAGAATATACTGCATGCTTCTCAAACGTTGCGTAGTCGAGAATATCTCGCTTCACGTCTCTTCACGGGTCTGAGATGAGCTTCGAAACTTTATCACCGAATTTGATGAAATTTCGCTTACTGTGACGTTTCGATATATTATCGGCATTAAATTGTTTCTTATTATTTGTTAGTTCCATAAGCTTTAAAGAGATGGCGGTGTGAGTTTTTTTGACACAACAGCTCATATGTGTCCCCACCGAGGGGCTCGAGCCTACCCTAAGTTAGGGTGTTTAGGCCTTAGTCAACCACGCTGGCCCAGTGCAGATTGGTCGACTTCACATACACTGAATTTCTTCGCCGGTGTATGCAGGTTGCCTCACGACGTTTTCCTTCACGGTATGAGCGTCGGACAGAGCATATGAAATTTGAAAAACGAAAAACACATTGGTACATGGCAGGATCAAATCCCGGATCTGGCATCCTTGTTTAAAATGTACAATTTGTAATGCCTATGTGTGCCATAAAGATAATATCTATCTATCTTAACATTCTCATCTCCGCCACGTGAACTCTTCTTTTATCCGAAGCCTTTGAAAGAAATGAAATTAATCCACAGTCAAACGAAATAATTTATAAAAAAAAGAAATGAAATAGGTTCACAATTATTTACAGAAAGTGACCAAAAGCGACTCTACTCAGTTTTAAGTCACAACGAACTGTGACGCTCATTTTCAGTGGAGCCGCAAAGCTTTGTTGCACAACATTCGGATAATTCATTAATATTCTATACTGTAGTTAGTTTATTACGAAATATGTCAAATAAAACATTGTTGGTACCGAAATATCCCGGTAATGATCTTGTCGTGATTCTAGCGTCGCTTCAATATAAACAGAGGCTACTCTACTGCCAACGTGAACTGGATCGTTCCCATCACATTTGCCACTGCAAGAAACCCCGACTTTAACGACACAAAACCTACCCACATTATCAGAGAGGCAATCACCGCCCTGGGTATTCCACTTGAGGGCGATGAGTGGATCATCTTTAACAAGCAGCAAACAGGTATTTAGGCCTCTATTATTCATTATTAAAGATTTTTTTTGTTTGGTCTCACCATCACCCCACTATATTTGGAAATATGAATCTTCTGAGAAACGTCAGGTGCTCCATGTTTGAGTGATTCGTCTGCGACTGGTGTGGAGATTTCTATTCATTTTCGTTCGACATCAGAAATCCGTGGAGGATTTCTGATCTCAACCGTTCGTCATCAGACTAGTAAAAACTCGCATGACATATGCGATTGTAAACGAGCGATTGAAAAATTTGGCACTAAGTTAATTGTTCTTCAAGTGCTGGGATTTCATCTATGTCCGTAGTCATGTTATGAACCTGACTTTGGTTGCCTAAGGTAAGCCTTACATATAAAACGATCGTAATATTGTATTCTTGGGGGACTGAGTTTGTCAGAGCTCGGCGGGGGGACACCGCCAGCAGTAAGGTTGAACTGGCGATGTTAGACTTCAGAAGAAGTTTGTTTGAAGATAAATTTTTTTCAGTTTTCAATAATTATCAGGTAGAAGCTCGACGCTCCACATTCGACCTTATCGCAGCATACAACCGTGAAATTTAACAGTTTCCTTGTTGTGATATCAGTTTAAAGACTTTCGCTGTTAGATCAAGGATCTCCAAACAGATCGGTCCTGCTGCTAGCATCCAGCGGCTCCTTGCGACCTTCACCAGATCGCCAGATCGTTAGTCCAGTTTATGCGGGGCTTACCAGCGTTGAATTCCACGTCTTTCGATAATCAAAGACCTTTCCGTACCAACAGCTGCAGCTATCAGCAATGTCTCCTGCATACCGCTGCTTAGGCTCGCGATTTTGTGAGCTATGACGGCGACCATAGTTCTGTTCTGAATAATAATAAAAAAGAAACTTGTTTTTGTTACCAGGTTTCTACAGAGTAAATTATGATGACTACAGTTGGAATCTGATTATTCACCTTCTGCGTAGCAATAACCGTGAACTGGTTAACGAGCACAACCGAGCTCAGGTATATGTTGCACTTTATTATTAATTTATGACAGGGAGATTCATGTACCGAAGGAGCAAGCTACAGTAAGTACGCTTGGATCGTAGCAGTTGGAAAGTTAGAGTTAGAGTTATTAATTAATTTATTGGTTAGAGTTATTAAAAACAGCTTATTTACCAAAAGAGAAAATACCCTTGATGGACCCTGAAAATTCTTACCCGAAAAAACTCTATATGGTTCAGTTAATTGTGGAAGGGATTTTTAAAGCGATATTCTTACTATGTGTAAGAGTATAGATTTCTAACCCCGCTGCAGTGCTGAGCGGCACCACAACCGAGGCGTTTTAATTTTAGTTAAATCTCAACTGACTCGCAAAAACTCTCTCGTGTGCGTACCGTCATCAGAAGAAAAAGGAAAACGGAACCTTTGTGGGATCACTTCGTTGTGTGACAGTTAATTTGTTTGTCCGTCAAAACTCAAAATACTTTTTCTCAGGAACGCAAAGAGACATCAAACTGAAATTTACATGAAAAACTCGGGTCTATGGTCTTTTAGTGAAAAAATGAAACTTGTGAATTAGCGCGATTAAAAAAAAGATATGAAGTTTTTGTCGCATCTTTTTACAAATTTTGAGATTTTACAAGGGAATCGAAATCCACGATACTTCCCGTTGACATAGAATCTACGAGAAATTTAGCAAGAAGCAAGGTAGGAAGCAAGCACATATAAAGAAAAAATTCTGAAAATCGTAATAATGTACTATCGAGGTCTCTCGTGCCTTACCACTTTGTAGAAAGATTAGTTTGAAAGCGGATCGCATCGGACACGCCCACACGACCCATATCTATTCCTGATTGGCAACGTATTTTTACTACGATTTATTACGGCCAATCATAGACAGACATCTGGTTTCATTGAAATCGCTCTTCGTGTCAGTCTGCTTTACGCTTTACTATTGGTGAATGAATGGAGCGGGGCGTAATCTGACACGATTGTTATCGTGCAGTGTGCAAGCGACTTTCGACGTAGGTAAGGTGCCAGTGTCCTCGATAGTACATAGTAAAGAAATTATATACATATACCCCTTTATACAGAACCCTCGGTGCGCGAATTCAACTTGCCTTGCGGCCAAGTGGGCCGGTGTTTTCTTGTATTAATTTACTATTTTTTATTTATTAAGCAATGCTATGCGTATCGTATATTTCCAGATCGTGGACGACGTCTTCCAATTCGCCAGGTCCGGGCTAATGAGCTATAGCAGAGCGTTCAACATCTTGTCGTTCCTGAGGAACGAGAATAAGTACACTCCTTGGTTGGCTGCGATCAGTGGATTCCAATGGATCAGAAACAGACTAATAGGCACAGACCTCGAAAAACCCGTGAACGTGAGTAATGGTTACATAGATGAGCGAGTACCCATGGACCAATTTGATAGCACAATTGATTGTGCTAGCGGGACATGCTTCGATGGATTTGTCCCCGTGACACGTTTGAGTAGTTGGTTAATTAGTACATAGATTTTTCCATACATTTAAGTACCTGTAACACAATTCCACCTTCCTATCTAATAATTTTACTGATTATTATCCCAGAATTAAACTTTACAAGTGTTTCCTCCTTTCAGATATAAAAAAACACTTTGCATTTATTTGTTCATTTAATAGAGTTTGTATAGTTGTGTTACAGGGATTAAGTATTAGGTTGGGGAAAAAGTCTTTTCGCATTATAGTATGTATAAACTTGTAATAAAATCTCTTTGGCTATACTATTTGTATCTGGCTGGTTTTGGTATCATTGAAAGTTTAAATTTTAAAGAACATAATTCCAAATTCAAATTAGGAAAATGTGTGATTTTCATTTGTTTTTCGTACCGCCAAGATGAGTGAATCTAATGAAGAAATTCGATACATTTTAAAATTTTACTACAAAAAAGGTAAAAATGCAACGCAAGCCGCGAAAAAAATTTGCGATGTTTATGGACCTAGTGCAGTGTCTGTGAGAGTAGCACAAATTTGGTTTAAGCGTTTTCAATCCGGAAATTTTGATGTCAAAGATGCACGTCGCTCTGGTCGGGGTGTAATACAAAAGTTCGAAACACGCTATCTCGATGCACGTTAGCGCGACAAATCGCGACAAACCAAATCCCGATGCACGAAATCGCGACAAACTAAATTTCGATGCACGAAATCGCGACAAACCGAATCCCGATGCACGAAATCTCGACAAGTCAAATCTCGATCACTTACTGACGTCGAAAACAAAATAAAATAATTGTCTTCAATTCGTTCGTGTTGCCAGTGATAACGTACGGAGCTGAGACGTGGCCGTTTACAATGGGTCTTATCAGAAGGCTTAATGTCACTCAAAGGGTAATGAAGAGGACTATGCTCGGGGTTTCTTTACGTGATCACATCCGAAATGATGAGATCCGTAGAAGCACTAGAGTTACCGACATAGCCCAAAGATTTGGGATGATGACTGAATTCTAATTTTCATGTCTCTTTATAAAATATTAAAAGACCGTAGAAAAAGATGCAATAATGTGAAATTAGAATTAAAATCGGTTTAGAAATACATAAGATACAGGCATTTTAAGCTGTTAAATTTGGAGCGATTAGACAGAGAGATCCGACATCAACCGTGACGTCATCGTTGAGTACAGCCATATAAGCTCCATATAAATTGCCGTTTTGCTAGAAAGAGTTGGAGAATAATCTTAAATACCTTATATCTTGGTTGTTTTTATAGTTATTCGAAAACCGATTTTTTCTTTCTATTAATAATTTGAATGAGCTTCTATTAAAGCAAAAAAATTTTTTTAGTCATCTAATTAATTTAATTTTTTATATTTTTTTTACAGTAACTATATCAATATTACATTATCTATTATTTCTATAATAAAAAAGTGACTTGGAAAAAGTTCTAAGGCAAAATTTTTGAGTTTCAGTTCTAAGTATGGGGAACCCCCTAAAGTAATTGCTTTTTTTTTCTATTTTTGTGTGACACCCTTAAGTACATGTTATGTTTTTGATGAAATCATATTTTATAAAAACACGTTTGTGCCAAAGCTCCTAAAAATGAGAGAGTAGACATTGTTTCTTTTTGGGATATCAATTTTTGTAAATTTCGTTTTTTTAAATGGTATTTTGTGCGCCGCTTTTTGAATGAAAGTTAATAAAAGCTTGTAAAAAAGAAAGAAGATTAGCTGTGCCAGGCGTTTCGCCTCAATAATTGGCAAAAAATCTGGAGAAGTCCCCCCTTATCACCGATTGTGATACATACCTAGGGGTATAAAAAATAGCCTACGACCTTTTCTTAGACCTACCAAATATACACAAAAAATTCATAAAAATCTGTCAAGCCGTTTTATCTAATAAAATGCAGGTTACAAAATGTTAAATAAAATATAAATAATTAAACATAACACAATATTAATCTTTACAATTTAACTATATATCAGTCACCGATATATCAACCAAATGTACAGGTAACCATTTGGTTTGCCGCGATTTGTCGCGCTAACGTGCATCGAGATAGCGTGTTTCGAACTTATGTATTACACTCAACCTAAAAAAATGACTATGTTTTGTCGCGATTTCGTGCGTCGAATTTTCGTATTACACCCCTCTGGTCGCCCTATTACAGATAAAATGGATGCCATTTTTGAAAAAGTGGAGCAAGATCGGCATATCAGTAGTTACGACGTAGCTGAAGAACTGGGAATTGACCACAAAACAGTTTTGGCGCATTTGAAAAAAACTGGGTACACAAAAAAGCTCGACATTTGGGTACCTCACGAGCTCACTGAAAGAAACCTAATGAACCGTGTACTCATTTGTGATTCTTTATTACGACGTAATGAAACCGAACCATTTTTGAAGAAGCTGATAACTGGTGATGAAAAGTGGATCACGTACGACAAGAACGTGCGAAAAAGGTCGTGGTCAAAGGCCGGTCAGGCTTCACAGACTGTGGCGAAACCCGGGTTAACTCGCAACAAGGTGATGCTGTGTGTGTGGTGGGATTGGAAGGGCATTATTCATTATGAGCTGTTACCACCAGGCAGGACCATCGATTCTGAACTCTACTGCGAACAACTGATGAGATTAAAGCAAGAAGTTGAGAGAAAGCGGCCGGAATTAATCAACAGAAGGGGTGTGGTTTTTCATCATGATAACGCTAGACCTCACACATCTTTAGCCACTCAGCAAAAATTAAGAGAGTTTGGCTGGGAGGTGTTAATGCATCCGCCGTATAGTCCTGACCTTGCACCTTCAGATTTCCACCTGTTTCGGTCTCTTCAGAATTCTTTAGGCAGTGTCAGGTTAACATCACGAGAGGACTGCCAAAACCACTTGTCGCGGTATTTTGACCAGAAGTCCCAAAATTTTTATAGCAATGGGATCATGTCCCTACCTACAAGATGGCAAAAAGTTATCGAACAAAATGGTACCTACATACTTTAGTTAAATGTAAATAAACTATATTAAAAAATGTTTTGAATTTTCTTAAAAAATGCGAAGAAACTTTTTCCCCAACCTATTATAATAATGTTTCTTATCATAATTTTTCATGACACAACTGGTTGTGCCACAGGTCCATCGTAATCAGACTATGAAATGATCGCACAACTAGTTGTGTGATAGCATAGATAACAAGAAGACTGTCCATATTACCAGACTCCTTGGACAAAAACCACACGCTCAATTTTCCGCAGTCGCTCCGCATCAACAATTTATGGAGATGACATTAGCTGCGGAAAAAGTAGCGTGGGATTGTTGCAGGCTTATGTCAATACCATACATATTTTCTGCGGAACGACTGCGGAATAGTACGCGTGTGGCTTTTGCCTAAGGGGCTGGTACACTGAGGCATTGAGGTTTGCTTGTCTCAAATCAAATCATCTGCGAACTGATGATACTATTGCCAAACTCGCGTCTTGGCAGTTGGCACTTTCACCGTGATAACGCTCCTGCTCATCGAGCGACCATAACTGAGGAGATTTTGGAGCAATCGGGGCTTATTGTAATAGACTCCTTCAAAAGTAACTCTGTATTGAGAACCCGCTACAATTCTCGCCATAAAATGTTTTTCATGAACGTTTAAAAGCATGCGGCAACTGGCTGAGAGTTAATCCTACTATCCTACTTAATATTATAAATGTGAAAGTGTGGATGTTTGGATGTTTGCTACTCAATCACGCAAAAACGGCTGAACAGATTTGAATGAAATTTGGCATGCATGTAGCCTTTGACATGGAAAGGAACATAGGCTACCTTTTATCCCGATTCCTTAAGTGGTTCCCAAGGGAAAATTGAAAATTGTTTACGAGCTATGCCGCGGGCAGACAGCTTTGAAATTTGGTATGCATGTCACCTATGCTATGGAAAAGGACATGTAAGTACTTTATATTCCTTAATGATCTCTCAAATAGTTCCCGTGGGAGGATTAAAAATTGTTAACGAGCGAAAGCTTAAGACCCAATTCTGAAGTCCACGCAGACGAAGTCGCGGGCAGAAGCTAGTATTGACATAAATATGTGTTTTCAGGACCTATTCTTGAGTTGGGCCAGTCGTGTGATGACTGAGTTAACCTATGAGAAGTCGAATGCAAGTGAACTTTTCATGACATCTTACCTCAGATATCAGCTAGCGCCGGTGATGTGTTTCCTGGGGAATGAGACTTGCAGGGCCTCCGCCAGGCAACAATTTGAAAAACTTTTAACTTCAAACACAGAGTAAGCATAGTTACACTTTTAAAAAGTCTCGTCTTGTTTTATTTACATATCAAGCATTTGTAAATGATACGCAAAATGCACAGTTTGTCAGTTTGCTTTATTCTTTGCCAATTTTCACGAAATATGCAAAGATTTGTAAATTGAATGTTGATATGCTGTTATTACCCATTAGTAAAGTCTACTTTGGAGTAACAAAGCAAAATGAGGATAACAGTTGAAATTTCTCTCGGGTTGGATAAGTCCCCGGTCACAGCCCTGGTGTCCCAATCAAGGCACTGGTTCGGGTCCTGCCTTTTTCTAAGGCGAGGGAATCTTATTACGATTCCAAGGAACTGAAGCTGATAAGGCTGTCCCTTGGATACGCCGTAGGACTCGGATAAAAACCCGGCTAAACTATCCTCCGGTACTTCTCAACCCCCAGTGGAGGCACGCTCGGGATCGGACTAGCCACTCCCCGAATGCACCCACTGGGCACAAGCCCAGCAGTGTGTTATTATAGTAATGGCCATTTTCACCAACCTCTTTTTAGCTTAGGGTACTCTTAACTGGCATGCTGTCACATTCTTTTCATTAGAGACAAAAAATGACAGTATATCTTAGGGGCTTCCTAAGCTAAGTTATGGTTGGTGAAATCGGCCGTAACACAACGAGCTAACTAAACTCGCCAATGGAGGGGTCACCAGGTTACCAGGTTGAGAATCCCCCAGACTGTCATGCCTGAGGTGAAATTTTTGGTTGTGTAGGTACATTCATTACCTTATACTGTTCAAATACAACCTTCAAAACTGTTCATTCATTATATACTTTTGTGGGAAGTACAACAAATGGTTGAACAAAAAAAGCTCATAATATTGAAATAAAGTAGCGGTATTAATAAAAGAGCGTCGGTGGCGCTGTGGACTCGGCACTTGCCTTCCAATCGGGAGGTCGGGGTTCGAGACCCGCCATGTACCAATGTGTTTTTCGTTTCGAATTTCATATGTACATTTGTCTGACACTCCTACGGTGAAGGAAAACATCGTGAGGCAACCTGCATACATCTGCGAAGAAATTCAATGGTGTATGTGAAGTCGACCAATCCGCACTGGGCCAGCGTGGTTGACTAAGGCCTAATCACCCTAACATAGGGTAGGCTCGAACCCCTCGGTGGGGACGTATATGAGCTGTGAAAATTACCGAAAATTACAGTTATTGTTTTAAAACAATAACTGTAATTCTCGGTATATAAGAAAAGCATAATATAAGAAAAGCAATTTGCAATTTGTAATGTCAGTGAAATGTCCTGTTGCTTATAAGGTTATTTGAAGCATGCTGTGCTTACATCAAGATGGATCAATCTGATTAATGTTCTGTATGATATGCAAATGTTTACATGTGTACCAACTGATTGTTTTCAATTTTGTAAGCCTAATAAAAAAAACTGACAAATTTGCGGTATGTAATCGTATTTTTTCGTCTCTAGGGTAGACGTGGACAGCCGTGGATGGGTCTACTGCAACGCTCTGCGCGATGGTAACGCAACCCACTTCCAGTTCCTCTGGAAAAGATTCCAAGAGCATCCAGTTTATACAGAAAAGATTCTCCTGCTCTCGGTGCTCGGTTGTACGACTCATGAGCAGTCTTTGAACACGTTAGTATATTAACACCCGATTTTGCCTTAGTTTTTTTAAAATTACAACAACAGTTATTATAACGATTAATAGTAGCAGGAAATTACTACAATCAACCAACAATAATTTAAAAAGTGTAATAAGTTTGTCAGTTAGAAATGTCAATAAAAATATCGCATATTTTTTGCTTTGTTGTAATAAAAAACAAAACTGCTTAGGTACTGAGATAAAACAAATTAAAGCGATATGTAGTGGGTGCTTGCTACGTCACAAGTTAGTAAAAAAAATTACCTACGTATGATTTCAAGCGACAGTTCAAATTAACGTATCGCCGTAAGTTCTTGATTACGTAGAAAAGCGGGAAATAGATGGTAACAATAACATTTTTCACTGCATCAGCTCGGAAAGACTATATTCTTCAAAAATCTGCATGGAAATAGTACTATCGCGAGCACTTCCGCCTGACCATTTAAAAATTTATTCGCTTGAATCGTGCGGAAGCGCGATGCTACGCCCCCTTAAGTTTTGACCTATTAGAAAAGAAATACTCTTTCTCTCTCTAATCGGCGTTGGGGGGTTCCTCGGCGGCTCGGCGGCAGGCCGAAGAAGAATGTTTTATTTCATTATTTCATGTCTATTCGAGGTCGATGGGGTGGGGCTAGAGAGCGCTAGTGCAGACGAAAATGAGCATAGCGGTGATCAGGCGGAACTGCGCGCGATAGTACATTGTTACCCTATGGCGTAATAGTACATTATGGTACAAGTGTGTAATGTTGGTGATTACCGCTGAGGCGCATTGAGGCCCGAGCCGTCAGGCGAGGGTCTTAAGAAGCCGAGGACGGTAACCATCAATACACACGTGTATCATAATGTACTATTACGCCATAGGGTAACAATGTACTATCGCGCGCAGTTCCGCCTGATCACCGCTATGCTCATTTTCGTCTGCACTAGCGCTCTCTAGCCCCACCCCATCGACCTCGAATAGACATGAAATAATGAAATAAAACATTCTTCTTCGGCCTGCCGCCGAGCCGCCGAGGAACCCCCCAACGCCGATTAGAGAGAGAGCGTCGGTGAGACTCATCAGATAGATTATTTATTGAAATACTTTCATGTTCTATTGTTATTTGTGATGGTTCATTATTCGTGTAGGTAGGTGAAATCCAATCATTGCACGTACTTGGTATTTCGCCAGTAGGATGCGTCTCAGAATCAAGTTTAATTCTTTTTGTGATTTTTGCACAAATTTCCTTCTTGTTTTGTATGGAATCTTCTACGTATGATTCTGCTACATTGCTAAATCGCCACCCGCAATGTCGCTTCAAAGTCATTATATCAGCTCCTGAATTTGCCAGCAATGTAGCTGAAGTTCTTCTGAAACTATGTCCAGTGTAGCTCTCAGCATCTACTAAACCCAAAAACTTAGCGATTTCTTTAGGCATAGAACCAAATTTGTTTATACCTATAGGCTGACAGGTACATTTACCATTCTGGTAATTTAGAAAGAAACGGTCATTTTTTGTTTTTGGCGAACGCAAACTTTCATACTTCTTAACAATATCATAGAATGGACCGTGTATGGTGAATGACCTAGGTATTTAATTTTTCGTGATAGGTATCTTCACTAAAAGCATCTGGCCATGGTTCTCTATATCTTTTACAGTTATATTTGTTAATTCTTGTATCCTACAGGCACCAGTTACACCAAATATTAAAGTAACCTGAAACAAAAGAAACAATAATTAAGGTCAACACACAACACAAGCTGCTCTTAAATATTTAATTAAAATTAATTTAACTAACCTTTGTAGCCAAATATTGGTTATCTGGAGCATCTTTAATAAATTTTTCAATATCATCAGATGATAAAACCTTTGATTTTTTGCTTCTAAATCCATCAGATAGTCTCTTTAGATAAGCTGACAAATTCGAGTATGTTTTTAAGTCCACTCCATTCTTTGTTCGGACTGTACTTTTTAACATTGAGTAAATACACCACAAAGAGCTAGGTTTGTACTTAGAAGATAATTCTTTAAAGTACGCCATGAACACATTTTCTGAAAAAGACTGCGTATTCTTGTTGTTCTGCCATTGTATGAAATTTTGGTACGCTAATAGATATTTTTCCTTTGAGTTTTCTGGTAGTAAACTTTCCATAACGTTCTGGGCTTCACATCTCATATCGGGCGGTGTACAACATAAATCATTTTCTTCATAAATTGTATTTGCAGACATCTTAATTAATAACTAACTAAATAACTTCAAAAGAGAAAACGAGACGAGTTGTGAAAAATGTTTCGTAATGGCGGGAAAAATTAATCAGATTTCCTATGCGCGCGCATCGGCCATAGACTAATAAATTTCGTAATGGCGGGAAAAATTAATCAGTTTTCCTATGCGCGCGCATCGGCCATAGACTAAAAAATGAGGTTTCTTTTTTTTGAGCTTTTCGCGGATAGCATTTTAGCGCAAGTGTAAGCGTAACTCAACCAATAATATTTAAAAAAAACTATTACTCAGTCGTGAATAATAGTAATGAAAAAGTCACAGTTTGATTATAGGTGTCATTATGTGCCTAATTGCCATGGGATTAGAGCCACTTTATGAGGAAGTGTGTTGAAAAGGGTGAGGGTTGAGGGTTTGATGCCCGTGCGTAGCAAGGGTGCCAACAGTTCTAGGGACTAAATAGTTTAATCTTTAACTCGAGGTACGAGAAAACACTGTGCTTTTCGTTACGAATACAAGGAAAGTAAAATAAAAACATGAGTACGCAAAAAAAATTTTTTTTTTTTTGGTAAAAACAAATCATGATCGGATTTCCGCTTTCGCGCCTATTTTTTTCCGTTGCCTGCCAGCTATTCAGCCATTATTTTTCATTTTCATCATTGAAAAAATGGTAAATATTTTGCCCAAATCTATGTTATTTTAAAGAAATAGTTGAAGTAAATTATAAGAAAGTCATTTAAAATATATATTCGTTACTTTAGTAATTGAGTGGCTGTATAGAAAGTCGGAACATGGTTCAATAGAAATGTGAAAATCTTTTTTTCATTACTCATACTCTGAAAGTAGGTCTGATGTTGCCTGAGGAGCGGGTTGAAAGTAATACTTTTCAGCGCTAGGGAGAATCACTTTCAACTGACAGCTGCTGTCAAATTTTAAAAAAGAAACTAGTTCTTTTTTGACATTTTTATTGAACCATGTTCCGACTTTCTATACAGCCACTCAATTACAGCGCAGTGTAAAATTGAAATAACATAATGTTAAGTATTTAAATAATATATTTTTTAAATGTCTTTATTATAATTTATTTTCAACTATGTCTTTAAAATAACATAGGTTTGGGCAAAATATTTACCATTTTATAATGGCTGAATAGCTGGGGCCAGCCACAGAAAAAAAACAAAATAAGCGGGAATGCGGCAATGCGATCTTCATTTGTTTTTTCCATTTGTAGAGTTTTGTTAATACTTCCGTATAGCCATGGTAATATATTACCATGGTATAGCAGAGATTTGTATTAACTGTCAATTATATTTGTACAACATTGTGCTCATAATTAACACAATGAATTCATCTGATTTAGGTATGGAGTTAACGCTTGATTTTATAAGAAAAAGCGGGCTAAAGCAGAAGTTGTTGATTTATGTAAAATAAAATTTACACGTTTTTTCTTTAGCTAATTCATTGTTTTTTTTTTACTTTCCTTGTATTCGTAATGTCTTTACCTCGGGTTAAAGACTTATTTAGTCCCTCGAAGTATTGGTGCCCTCGCTACGCTCAGGCGCCAAACACCGTCTCGGAACTAAATAAGTTACTTTCACCCCTGGGGTAATAATATACTATTTATAATTCGACAGCTGTCAGTTGAAAAAGATTCGCCTTAGGGCTGAAAAGTATTACTTTCAACTCGCTCCTCAGGCAACTTCAGACCTACTTTCTGAATATGAGTAATGAAAAGTCTATTTTATTAACTGCTAGCGTAGAAAAGAGGTTTGAAATTCGAACGTTTGAATATGGACTGGGACTAGGAATATGAATTCATACTTTGTGGTCAAAAACTTTATCGTTTAAAAAAGAAGAATGTGTATACTAAAAATGATAACATGATAAATTCTTGACATCGCGCTTAATTTTTTTATATTTTCCATTTCTTTAATTTATTTGAATACTTAAATTTTTATTTTTTAAATTTCTATTCGATGTTGAATTGTTTTGAACAGTTGTAGGTATTTTCCTCATTGAAGTGCGATGAAAAGTAGTGTATTGCGTTCGGCTGCAAAGTTATTTGCCTTTCATGCCTTTGAATCCCGAAAAAGCGAAGGATTCTATGTTTCAAAAATTCAATTGTAGAATCCTGAGCGTAACGAGGAAATTCAGCGCCAATAACCAACTTTGCAGCCATGCATAACAAAAAAACTACACCAATTTAAGAAACTCCGTTACGAAAGCAATAAAGGTTCACTTTTCTACTGCTATATCGTTATAATATTTTTTTATTTGTAGTTTCCTAGATGCCATTGTCGAAGAGAACTTCCTGATTCGCAACCAAGACTACACAACAGCCTTCGGCAACGCGGTAACCGCCAATGAAGTCAACACACAACGCGTGTTCCGCTACATCCAGAATAACATGCAGAAAGTTCAAAAAGGGTAAGAGAATGTCGCGTAAAATTTGCCCGTTTAGGTTTTTAAGCTGTTACTTTGGGTTTTTTGTTTTTATATTAATTAAAAGAATATTACGGCGTTCAAAATAGTCCCATCTGAAAACCAGTGTTTCTGTCGCAATATGTAATTGAAGCTTTAAGCTGAAACGGAACCATCTGGCTACCTCTCCTCTTAGATTGTCTAATACGTTACCTTCGCTATATACTTATTATCCAAAACAGTTTCTTTTGTGATACGTTACACTACAAAGCTTCAGCGTATATTGAGTTGCTTCGTTGATCAGCCCGTCTTTATTACTTGATATATTGCTTTCACAGGTTCGGCTCTCTAAGCTTCCCGCTGTCCTACGTATCAGCGCGCCTCAGAACAATGCAGGAAGTGACGCAGGTTTGTTATTTAGAAATTTGCTATTTTTAAGAGGAGTAGAGTAGCTTTCATTAATTTAATACCTTAACACGTTATTGTGTTAACGGCCGCGTCATAATACGCGTTAATATAAATAAACAAAAACAGTAGCTACATAACAGGAGTTTGCTGCTATAAAAAAGCCTAAAGCCATTAACAATGCCACATACAAATTAACGCGATAAGCTGTTGGCCACATAATATATTAAAACTAGCTTTCCGCTCACGGCTTCGCCCGCGTTATTATTGTTTTCCCGTGGGAATATTATATTTTTCCGTAGGAAAAATAATTTTGTAGCCTATTATATAGAAGACTGTTATTTATATTTAGGACCTCGGATAATAAATTTCATAGAAATTGGAGCAGACTAAATATTTTCCATAGAAACTCTTAACCCCTATTTTGCACCCTAAGGGGATGAATTCCAATAAACCATGAAACACGTATTTAATGAAATGTTTTTAAGAGCATGAATCTCAAGTTTTATGAAAATCGTAGCTTATTTAAAAGAAACCATATACAAACTTGCAACCCCTATTTCATCCCTTTAGGGTTAAAGTTTTTTTAAAACCCTTTCTTAGTGTGCGTCCGCATTTTGAATTAAAACAACTGTCCAAATTTCACGTTTCTACCATTAGCGGTTACGGCTGTGCGTGCGTCTATAGATGGGAACATCTCCTTTTATATATCCTGTATATATGTACATCATCATATAGATGTGTGATGTTAAAATCACACACACATCTATATGATACATCATATAGATGTGTGATGTTAAAATTAATAATAATAATATCGTTTTTATTAATGCGTTACGATGCGCTAGTGGAGGCGAACAATATTATGAAGGGTATGACAAGCAGTGACTTTAGGTGGGCAGCCTGTTGTCTACCAACTAAGTTGTATAAAAAATAAACAAAATATATAAATACTTACAATAATAACATACAGAGCGCCCCGTGGCGATGCCATTTGGAGGGAACGTACCTTAAATACTGTAGATAGACAATTTTATTGAAGTAAGTCACATTCATTTTGATTTTGTAAACAATTCGAACTGCATTCATTTTATCATGATACCGATCGATAGTCGATCACAGGGAACGAATCTCTCTAGTAAATGTTACCTCTAAAACTTCAGGATGGCAATTTTATTTATTCACTGCGTTTTATTTACTTAAATAATTGTCTGCCTGGACGCTTAGACAAAGTGACAACTCAAAAACGATGACGAAGTTCGATAAGAACAAAATGTATAAGCTTGACATTATGCTATCGCTAAATAACGTGGCGAATCGATCAAAGTCATCGATATGCAAGTTGGTAGACAAATTGATTCGTAACGAATCGATGAAGTAGCAAATATCGATTTTTTCGTAACTTTCACATACTATTCAAAACAACTCATTTATCATTAAAATGAAATGAAAATATTAATTTTAATCATTTATGTCACCATTTCTTTTCCATTTCTCAGTTTGAGTATTCAGTATTCAGATTTGAGTATAGGTACTTAGCTAACCAAATAATAATATGTTGTTTTCTCACAGAAATAACAATTCGATACAGCGATCGCTGATCCTTACGTTGCGTTGGCTAGGAATTTGCTATCGTTGTCTCAGAGACGATGATGATGACGAATTAAGTTATTGTTTCGATATGAAAGGATTGCCTCTTGTCTAAGCCCTCTGAACCGGGAACAAACCCGCCAATGTCAAAATAACATCCTGCATTTTCATGATATCACTCGATGGAGCCAACCACAAGAAACATCTAAATTATTTCATAATATATCGAAATCATAAATATTAGAAAAGACCGCAAAAAAGTGAAATTACGTGAAAAGGAAATACAGCAAAAAATATGGAATTATGTGAAATAAAAACAATAAATACATTTAAAAAAATTCTCTAATAAGCCTAATTAAGAAATTATTTTACAGGCAATCGACACGTACTTTTTATAAAAAAAAGTCGCCCCGCTCTAGGATTTTTATCCTCTGTTGTGGGTGCAGTTACAAACATAGAATATCACATGCACATATTTTTCGATATAGTTTTTCTTTGCGATACTAAAATAAATTAACACTCTTTTTCTTTGTTACTAAGTACATCGCCTTGTTCTCAAGTTTTTAAGGTAGTACATACCTACAGAGATTTCTTCCCCAAGATCGCCCTTATCCATCGGTATCATAAAAATATAGGATCTTAATTTTCTAAATTTGATGGGTTCGATTCCTATTCCAGATAGGTGGTTATTTAACAGCTGTTGAATGCCGTTGAAATTGTTTTTGAAATCATAACAATATCTAAAGAATTTAGAAAAAAAAATCAACGGTATTTAAGATACTTTACCTCCATGTAGCATCACCGTGGGGCGTCCTGGCAATAAATTGAATATCATGCTTACAAGTAAATAACATAGTCCAAGTGAAATAAGCAAGGCAAATCAGATAGGTAGAATACAATCGCGCGTGAAACATGCGAAGATTTTATTAACCCAAAAAAACTTTCGCCCCCTTCCAGTTCAGGGATTGGGCGCTACAGAGCCAGTTCGAGCTGGGCCAAGAGTTCGAGGCCGTGTACAGAGCAGCCGAGAGCTCCGTGCAGTCGATGCAGTTCGCGGAGGCGGTGCGGGCCGACGTGACCAGCTACGTCACCACGGGCGACACGCCGGTGGCGCCGACCACGGCCGCCCCCGTCACCACCACCGCGCCGGATACCTTCACCGCGCCCGCTATACAAGAGCCCGCCACTCCGGACCTCCCGGACTCCGCCAGCACCTCGCTCCTGTCCGTTTCCGTCGTCTCCTTAGTGGTCGCGCTCAACTTTGTTCTTCGACCTTTCTAAAGTAGTAGGTGAAGTCCATTGCATAGCCATATTCACTAGCGGGTGTGCGCCCCACGTCCTTTGTTTTCCTTTTATAAAAGCCGCCAAGTGCCTAGGCGGCGCAGTACAAAGGCGACCGTATCTAAGCGAATGGACTTTTAACTCTAGGCCGTATTCAGTCTCATCCTGAGTCTGGACATGCTACGCCCCGTCCCGACCGACAGTAGTTATTTAGGCGTACAAGTGAAATACATAAGATGCGTATAAGTACCTACATTATTACAGGGTGTTATTGATATGCTTTCAAAAATGTTGTGCATACCTTTATGCACAACATTATATCTTTTATAGTATAAACTAAGATAGATAGGTACGTTTTAATTTTTATTAATATTTTCAATTAGTTTTTCTGCACCTTGAAGTTAATACACTGACCTTCAAAAGTAAGTACTACACTTTTAAAATTAATTTTTTCCCTAAACTACAAAAGATAAAGGATTCAAACAAAAAACATTTTCAGCTCATTTCGTCAGGTTTCTCGGAAGTTATAGTTTTTTATACATGAGTCTTTTTAAAAGTACCAAAGTTAAAAGTACCACACTTTTAAAATTGCAATACAATTTTAAAAGTGTGGTACTTACTTTTGAAGGTCAGTGTTGTTTTTGTTTAGTAATATTTTTTTGAAAGACCCTCAATATTGTCCGAAAAAAATTTACAGTTACAGTTTTGGTACATTAACATTACATATTTTTTGCCTCTATGATAATGGTATGCTACTTTCTTATTTATTTCTACAGCCAAGGGTAGAAATGGAATGCAAGGTATATCCTGCATATGGGCACTTTTGGCACTTGATATCTTTCAATGGATATGTTCATTCTGTATTCGGCTACAGTATCGACTGTCACTTAGTTTTTGATAAAATCAATAAAATGTATAATAAGTCAGTAAAAGTACTAAGTATTTATTTTTGTAAAACTCTTTTTAAGTAACTAAATAAAGAATTACATGTACTAAAACGTTTTTTTTAGAATAAGTTCTGGATTAATAAATCTATCCATTTAATTTATATAAAAAAGAAAGTCGTGTTAGTTACACTATTTATAGTACAAGATACAACTAGTACCAACATTACCTATTGGTTACAATTACGGAGAATATCATTCATTTTCTTTAATAGTACTAAAGATAAAAAGTATCACTTGTGTCAAGTTGCCGTCGTACATTGGCGCCTTTATAAGCTTCGTAGATTGCAAATTTTACAGGAACCAATATACTATAGGCGAGTGTGGTTACCATAAGGTGAAAAGCCTGCTTGTTTGACTACTTTGTTGTGTAAAAAATAACGTAAGTCGATTGCCTGCTTCAGCCGGATGCGTCTGAGACGTATGTACGAGTATAGCGATTTATGGATTGCGGCCGCACGCATCAGGCGTACAGCTTTGCAGTGGCACCAATGCACCATACATTTTCATACGGTGGCCGCAAGACACGAACTGATCTTTAACTTACTCAATTGTAATACCTATCTACAATCTATACTATTATAGCTGAAGAGTTTGTTTGTTTGGTTGAACGCGCTAATCTCAGGAACTACTGATTCAAATTGAAAATTTATTTTTGTGTTGGATAGTCCATTTATCGAGGAAGGCTTTAGGCTATATAACATCACGCTACGGCTAATAGGAGCTGAGCATCAATGAAAAATGTTTGAGTTTGTTTGTAGGAAGTAATCTCTGGAACTACGGAACCGATTAGGAAACTTCTTTCACCAGAAGAAAACTTCATCATTCTTGAGTGAAACCGCGACATTGCCAACTTGGATTTTTTATATTAAACTACGAATCGTGCGAAGGCGGGTTGCTGATAATTACAATAAAATAGTCTGTCACTTCATTTCAGAATACTGTAATTTTCTCCTGGTGATAGAATGTTCAAAATCAGTCCAGTGGCTCCACAAATTACTTTCTAGAAACAAACTTACAAATTTTACCTTTTTATTAGTATAGATGTATTACAATTTAGTCTTTAGTGGGGTAGGATTTCGCTATAAGCTAACTTTATTTTTTTTTAGTTCAATGACATTTCAATGCCGCTCTCCTACTTATCTTCCTTCCTCAAATCAGAAGATGAAGTAAAAAAGGTTGGCAAATTTTCGTAAAATTACGTACTACTATTTGTATCTTTAGCAGGGCACGACTTAATTACATGCAGCGTTTCATCTAGCTGACAATAGAAAAATAAGTTCTACAGTTTTGTTAACTCAGAATGGGTAAATAATGTTCAATGTTCTATGAATTGTTACTTGAAATAATAAGCTATATTTTAAGTTCTTTTTTACGAATGTTGCCAAACTGCTCTTTAAACTAAATAAAAACTATCAATTTGCTCTTCATATTTATGAATGAAAAGAAAATCATCTGCTGACAGAGTTCCGGTACAGTTGAGTATGAAACACCCAATAGGTACTGGTTAACGGTTAGTTTGAATCCCCTCGACCTCCCGGCGACATCCTTAGCGATGATGGTAATGACTAGATGTTGGTTGATTAGGACTAGTCGAAATAGGACAGTAGTCCTTTTGATACTGTAGTCCGTTTGATATTCTGGACATAGCCGACCGGATTCGGGAACCACTTACACCCCAAAAGTACCTTCCGGACTACCAATCTAATAAAACAGTTAAGTTAACCGTGAACTGAGTAAACTATTTAAACCATGGTGAACTCAATTTACAGTACGCCTAGCACGAACAACTTTATTATTGTATAGTAATCGTATTTACTTACTATGAGATATTAAATGGACAGCTAGAAAAACTATCGTAAGACTATCATGAGCTCGCAACGTAACGATAGTTCTCTCACTGTAAAATACTCGGTAAGAGATATCACGATAGCTAGCTGTCGAATAAAACGATACGACATGTCAGCACTCGTTAACTATTACTATTACCATACCATTCTATTCATACAAATAATACGATAACCATAACTATAGTAGTTTGTTCTTGGGGCACAGGTGACGGAAATATCGCTGTTCCACCTAGCATTGGGGGATCTCGAGAACTATGCGGCAGCGATCACGACCGGCAGGCCTATTCGGTAACTTCAGTTGCTAACTAGAACTGTCATTTTTAAAAGGGACGTAACAATCATGACCGCTGCCGTAACATAAAAGATCACTAAACCAGTAATGGATATAAAGTGTCTTTCAAAAATAATAGTTCTAGTTACCAACCGTAGTTAGCGATTAGTCCTGCAGAGGCCATATTCGACCACGTGCAGTATAGAACTATATGAATCATCCGGACCATCACGCCTGGTCGTGGTCGTACCACGGATTGAGACTCACGACATTATCTCCAGTTCCAGGATTGGGCCACCGAAAATAAGGCTGCGCTAGGTGACAGCTATCAAGCTGTGTTCGATTCCGCGAACGTCGCCCTAGATTCGCTGAAATGGGCAGCCTCCGACCACGACGACATTAACAGTTACCTGACAGAGGGCAACAAGCCCGCGGGGCCGCATGCCATCAACGACGTGGCGCAGTCTACTAGTAACTAGTAGTCCGTGTCGTTTGATTCTGAAATTGGATCAAGTGTATAAACATGTTCGCTTAGTCCGATTGATCGAACAATGCGGTCGAACCACCTGGCCGCAGAGAGGACCCTTCAGCTTGATTACATAAAAAAGTACTCGTCTATATTGTTATATATTTAGCATAAGTTTCTTACGGCTATTCTCAATTATAAAAATATCCTGACCTAGGGGTAGACTGGTTCTTGCCAAGTTATCTTGTACCTAAAAGTATAAACAGAATTAGATAGTTTATTTGCAATTAAAATAACGTTATGCAGCTGTCGATACACTAAGTATTGGCGTTCAATTGTATTAATGTACTATTGTTACATACTCGTATTATTAGATTAATTTACATTTATAGAAACTTACCCGATGCACTTTTCAGCCACATACAACCACTTTTTCCCTGCAGTGTTAGCTGTGCACTATAATATTTCACGGGAGGTTTATATCCGAAAAAAAATTTAAGGGTTTCCCTCGATTTTCTTGGGACCTTATCATCAGATTCTGACTTTGGTGACAATGCGACAGCCTCAGGCGTATACTTTATCAAACACAAAAAAAAATAAAAATAGGTCCTTAATTGGCGGAGTAATTGCGTAGCATACACACAAAAAAACATTCAGAACCTCCTCCTTTTTTAAGTCGATTGAATAGAATAAAACGAATAAATGTAAAAAACTCTCTTGAGTGTTGTGTTGTGTTGGTCTCTGTTTACGAGGAACCAAGTACCTCTTTTGGAATAGATAAGATAAAAAGTATTTTAAGCATTTCAGCTACGTACGGCCTGCGCGTCACTAGATACGCATCTTAACAAATCCAGGGTATTACTGGCCTTAGCGACAATTTTATCTATATTAAAATCAAGTAAGAGCTTAATCGAATTTAACATCAAGGTCGCGTGTTGAATCCTGTATCTGTGTGTATTTTTAAGTGTAAAGTCGAATTGTTTTTCTAAGAGTTTTCGGCTAAAGGACACTACCCTGCATTTGGACGCATTAAGATCTAGGTGGTTCGACATTGCTGTAGCTTGAGACCGGAGAATAGCGAGCAAATCGCAACAGTTTCAATATTGTTTACAAAAAAAATAACAAGGGGCCCAACAGAGATCCTTGAGGAACGCCGCTATGTACATTTAGCCACAATAATCCACACTAATATTTTAAATGCGAAAGTAACTTTGTATGGAGAATCAGTAACCGCTGAATTGCTTTGATTTGCATGGTGTAGGTGACGTGCTCATCAAGTTTCGATACGTACTATCGAGGTCTCTCGTGCCTTACCACTTTGTAGAAATTTTCTTTTGAAAGGGGATCGCATCGGTCACGCCCACGCGACCCATACCTATCCCTGATTGGCTACGTATTTTTACTACGATTTACTACGGCCAATCATAGGCAGACATCTGGTTTCATTGAAATCGCTCTTATAGTGTCAGTCTGCTTTACGCTTTACTATTGGTGAATGAATGAAGCGGGGCGTGGTCTGACGCGATTGTCATCGTGCAGGATGCAAGCGACTTTCGACGCAGGACTGGTAAGGTGCCAGTGTCCTCGATAGTACATAAATAAACAAAAGACGTTGCAGATAAGAGCAATGAAAATGTTAGTCACAAAAAATACTAAAATCAAATTGTACGCGCCATCTATTGTATTTTTTTGTGTGTTAGTTTTAACTGCAACCGCTAATTGTCTGATTACCTAATCGTTGATACCAATTCCTATTGGACCTACCAAGTGAATTAATCCGCGCCACATTAGTCCCGCGCACAAGAGTGTCCGCGAATTTAATTATCATAATAAATATATCACAAAACTTATTTGTGACGTGAAAAAGACGCAAATCCTGCTCGCTGCTGAAAGAAGGAAGAGAAGAAAGCAAATTACAGATCACAAGTAAGAGCGTGCTCCTTTACTCTTTTCCTTTAAGTTTTGGTGATTGCAGTTTTATTTGTCTTTGTCTTAAAAATACAGTCCACTTAATATTATAATCTCATTTCCGCGTCGCCACAAATTAAACAAAGAGTATGAAAAATTATTTAAAATTTCTAATGACCTCAAATGTAAACAGATTATTCTATAAGAACAATACAAGTCTGATGAGCACAAAGTAGAGAGAGTCTGTATCTACCCAACCCGAAGCGCCAGTGTCAAGAGTTTCCGTATTCCTAGAACCTGTAATTATTACGGCCAAAGAACTAGCACAATATAGAGAACGATACAGTAGCCCGACTCAGGCGTGTCTTTGAAATTTATACCTAAAGCTGAACTGGGCGCTAGGGTTGGTACCTACAAAAAAATCAGTGAACGTATACGTACACGCCGCGCGTGAGAGGAGCGACGTGTACGTGGAGCACAACAATCTCGGCCGGCGCGTGGCGTGACACTGCGTTGCTATGCCGTTCAGAGCATGCTTGGCGGGCGTGTAAACGACGTTTGTATGTGTGCGTGCGCCGATTCGTCCCTTTATATGGAGTCGGGTTACTGTATCGTTCTATAGATTGTGGAACTAGAGAATACCTTACGCCTAAACTATCAAATGAACTTCCATCAGCAGTTTACTCCGATGCAACCTCAAGTCGAAATCTTAAAATTTTCTTACAAATCCATTATCTGTTACTGTGTCAATGAAAATATGACATATTTTCATTGTGTGTATGCGCGAGTGGGAATTCGTGTGTTTGTGTGTGTGTGTGTGCGTGTGGTGTGTAGGTGTTTGAAAAATTAGATTTTATTTTGTTAAATGTATAAGAAACTTATGTACTTAGAAATGTAGTTTTAGTTTGCCAACAAACTGTTTGGCGATTAAATTGTATAATTAAGTATCAAATGATTATTGAATAAATAAAAAACCGGCCAAGCGCGAGTCGGACTCGCCCATGAAGGGTTCCGTAGGATTTATGACGTATTAAAAAACTACTTACTAGATCTCGTTCAAACCAATTTTCGGTGGAAGTTTGCATGGTAATGTACATCATATATTTTTTTAGTTTTATCATTCTCTTATTTTAGAAGTTACAGGGGGGGGGGGGGGGACACACATTTTACCACTTTGGACGTGTCTCTCACGCAAACTATTCAGTTTAGAAAAAAAATGAGTTTTAGTTCTATGTATGGGGAACCCCAAAATTTATTGCTTTTTTCTATTCTTGTGTGAAAATGTTAATGCGGTTCACAGAATACATCTACTTACCAAGTTTCTACAGTGTAGTTCTTATAGTTTCGGAGAAAAGTGGCTGTGACATACGGACGGACAGACAGACAGACAGACATGACGAATCTATAAGGGTTTTTTGCCATTTGGCTACGGAACCCTAAAAAGAAGTAATACAAGATTACTAGTAAGAACGGATAAACATGTTAGGTGGCATAAAAATGTTGATTCATAGATGAATAAACTTGATTGTAAACATTATTTTTCTAGAAGGAAATAATACCCAAATTAGAAGTTGGTTTATTATAAAAGCCATCTTAATTATGATCACCTTTTAAATAAAAGTGCGTTTCCATATTGCTAACAACGTTACCCACTGTTAGTGATTTTTTTAAAATACTATTGACAGTGGCAGCAATACAAGATAGCTGGTTCGAGAGACGTCAAGCTTAAAACAAGTTTTTGACTATGCATATAGATACACACACAGAGAGATTAATTGTTTATTAGCTAGAATCGAAATGAGATGCATATGATTCGTTTGCATAAGCTTTTTTTTATTTTTGATTAGGCCTATTTACAAAAGTAAAATGATTGAAGAAATGATTTATCACATTGATTACGATATCTCTTAAGTTTCGTAAGGAGCTTTTACTTCAGTATGATTGATATATAATGAAATTATAATTATGTGCTTTTAGAGATGTTGCATTGTAGCGACAGCAGACTCTGAGCTATAGTGGTTCGAATATCGATTCCACTTCTGTGTCATTTTGAAACAGAATGTGAAAATTTTAAGTGTAGGAGAAGTTAATACAAAATTTCAATTGCGTTTCGACACAAATGTAATTAACAAATTAAATTTCGACATTTAATAAAACAATTGAACAAATTGATTTTGGAATTTATCTTAAAGCCTAGAAAAACTAAGTGTCACACGCGCAGTTCAGTTAAGATAAAGTTCGAGGAAGAGAAGTAGGAAGGAAAGGAAGAAAGAAAGTCTAAAGTGAAAAGTGGAGGACAGTGTAGAGAAAAAGCGTTAGTGAAAAAGGTAACTGTGCAAGTGACGTCTGCGAGAAATAGACCCACACCACACCCGTGAAGTAATCAGAAATCTCGGGACAGAATAAACGCTACTATAGTGGTTTCTGCCAGTCCCTGAATCCACTTCCGTAATACGAGTAATAGAAATGTCATACGAATGTCATACGAATGTAGGTATGAGATAAAAGACGTGATATTGAACATTAAAAAATTAAAACTTATCTTTGTAAACAACAATGGATCGCTGGGTGTTATCGCGTGATCGTCTCAATAAGGGAGACCACAATTCGCGAAGACAAAAAGTATTTATTCAACGAAATAAGGTTGGTTGGTGAACCCAGAATCCACTTCGGTTCTGGGTTCAATACCTCAGTATGTACCTCCCTGCCGATGACATGAAGAAAACCAGGGCAGTCAGTACAGCGTTTGGTGTTCATAAACATGTGAATCGATGTTTAGAGTGGCGTAGTATATACCTTCGACAAATGATACGTGATATAATGACGCTAGAGTCATTGTTTGTCTATGAGGCTTCATCTTAAGGATCATCTCCTTGAGAATCTTCTTATTCATAAAGCTCACGGAGCTTCCAGTATCTATAAAGGCATCAGCAGAAATGTTATTAACTGTGGCGACTTTCGTAGCCTTACTGAGACTAGATGGAGATGCCTCTGTAATTGTGTCCATTGTCGATGGGTTTGTATTCGTCAGTTGTTACAGCATTAATATTTAGGTGATGGATGACATCGACAGACGTTTGCAAAATGACCTTTTTTTGTACATAGCTGATATGTTATTCTTGACATTTTATCCTTTGGTGATGATTGTTATTTCCGCAAAAGAAACAACGAATGCACATCAATTCTACTGTAATTATTGTTACTATAAGCGAGCAAATTTTATTCTGCAGTTTCTAATATAATGGCTTGATTTTGTGGGTTCTTCTAAAAGTCTGTCGAATGACATTTCACGTTATTCCAGCGTCGAAAGCATCACGAATAAATTCATTTTGATTTTGCTCTGCAGTAATATTATTGAAATTATAATGATGTGCTAGAATCCTTAAATTAAGGAAATACTCCGCGATAGTCTCTCCTGGCTGTTGCTTACGGGATGCTTACATATATCGATCGTGAATTTCAAACTCAAACTCAAGACATTTATTTTCACAAACACTACAACATAACATTAAGGTAGAACCAAACAATGAAAAAATACAACAAGGAGCGTAAAACAGACAACATTTCGAGGAAAAAAAAAATCAATCATTACGCTCTGTAGAGTGATGCGAAAATAGGACGCAGCTCAGCATATGCTGTGGCCTGCAGAGTCCCAGCGCTGGTTTTCAGCTGAAATCTTATGAAGAAAAGCGTGTACTTACGCAGCTGAATGTTCAGTGAGAAAATATAAAATGGATACATAAATAATATACTTAGTAAAGAGATGGGATGAGTAAACAGTGTGTTAAGTGTAAATATTTATACAGGGTGTCCCAAAAACAATGGATAAACCTGTAACTATAGATGGACTTCATCATGGCCTCCCTTACCACAAATTTTGACCTTAGTGAAAATATCACGGTTTCAGAGATATTTATTGTTTTTGTTTTTTTCGAAAATTTCCAAGTGCGATTAGTTTTTATAGTGCCATTTCTACAAATGGAGAGCTTTTTCGATTTAGTTTTTTTTTATTTCTCAAGCAATAGTTTAGCTATCAAAAACAAAGACTTAAATTTAACAAACTAGCGTAAAGTGTTTAAAATAAATTAAAACACAAAGAAAATTAAAAATTAAATTAATTTTCTTTCATGTTTGATCAGCTACAGTGTGAAAAAAATGTAGGACGCTCATCGTGCCCATTACCTTAAAAACTTGCTTAGCTATTCTAGATTCCACATAGGTATCATAAGCCTAAGTATTCTAAATATTTTTAATTTCATGACTACTGGAATAGCAAATAACTAGTATTAAAACATCAAAAAAATATTTTTGTCGTAATAATAACTCTAAGATTTTGTGTTAATGTAAAGGTAATGAGCCTAGGTATTCTGTATTTTTTAATCTCATGACTACGTAAAGAGTATGAAAATTTCAAAGTACTCGTTAAAAACATTTTTTCGTAAAAAAATCAAATTGAACTTGCGCCCTTATACACGTCCTAGAACTTTTAATAAAAGAATGTTTAATGCGGTGCGCGTAACCCAACTAACCCGACTTTGATGTAAGCAGCTGCATTTTGGATGCGAGTCCGCAACTCCGCAATTGAGGATACCGACATCGCGTACACGAGGTCTTTTAGACATCTCCAATAAAACATCCAAGGGATTTAAATCCGGTGATCTCGGTGGCCATAAAATAGGACAAAGCCGGCCTTCGACCTTTTGGGTAATTTTCGTTTAAATGATTTCTCACTCTTTCAAAAGTAATGTTTACATTTCATACCTTTCTGCGTATTGTCGAGCAGCAACGTTGGCATAACCTTGACACTCGCCATAAGTGTTTGCATATTCGAATGTCGTGTACTGATGTCTAGGCATGTTCAAAGTCCTAATAACGATTGCTAATTGTCAGAAGGTATCACAAATACAAACAATATCCAAATCGTAAAGCTAGTAAAGTCCGTGTACGCGACGCCAGTATCCTTGATTGCGGAGCTGTGGACTCGCATCCAAAATGCAGCTGCTTACATCAAAACGTCGGGTTACGTGCGTTAGGAAATCGTACAGGTCCCTTTTTATACAAACGTTGTCCCCTATTTCTTTCCTGGATAATGGCATTAGCTGTTCTATTTCTTTTCAAAAAATCAATGGCAACTATAAACATGCTCCTATGTTTTCCTTTTTTTATTAAGTTAATTACTAAATGAGATATAAACCTTCAAAAACCTAAAAAATTGGCCTGATTTTCTGCTATATTCAAACATCCAGCAAACAAATTTGATGAAATTATATGAAAAAGCAAAACATAGAAACATAGCCAAAGCCTTTCTTTAATTTTTAACGTAAAATGCAATTAAATCGGTCTTGTTTTAGCGGAGAAAACAGGGGACTTCAAAACGTATATTTTGTGTACTTTTTATGGGTATTTTCGGTCCTAGCTGCATTTGTCTCTATCGCGCTCAGAAGGATAGTTTGGGCATACAGCGAGACAGCAATACATTTTACAAATACCTATTTCTGAATTCTTTCGACCTTAGTGTTTCCTCTTTATTAAAAAGTCTAGGACATGTATAAGGGCGCAAGTTCAATTTGTTTTTTTTTACGAAAAAATGATTTTTAACGAGTAATTTGAAATTTTCATACTCTTTGCGTAGTCATGAGATTAAAAACTACAGAATACCTAGGCTCATTACACTTTTACATTAACACAAAAGCTTAGAGTTATTATTACGACAAAAATATTTTTTTGATGTTTTAATACTATTGGCTATTCAAGTAGTCATGAAATTAAAAATATTTAGAATACTTAGGCCTATGATACCTATTTGGAATCTAGAATAGCTAAGCAAGTTTTTAAGGTAATGGGCACGATGAGCGTCCTACTTTTTTTTACACTGTAGCTGATCAAACATGAAAGAAAATTAATTTCATTTTTAATTTTCTTTGTGTTTTAATTAATTTTAAACACTTTACGCTAGTTTGTTAAATTTAATTCTTTGTTTTTGATAGCTAAACTATTGCTTGGGAAATAAAAAAAAACTAAATCGAAAAAGCTCTCCATTTGTAGAAATGGCATTATAAAAACTAATCGCACTTGGAAATTTTCGAAAAAAACAAAAACAATAAATATCTCTGAAACCGTGATATTTTCACTAAGGTCAAAATTTGTGGTAAGGGAGGCCATGATGAAGTCCATCTATAGTTACAGGTTTATCCATTGTTTTTGGGACACCCTGTATATGTGAAATTGTAAAGATTGTACTATAAATAAAACAGGTACAAAAAAGATACTTATTATATTAAATGTAAGTGTAAGAATAAACAAGATTTATAAATAATACTATGTACGCAAGTATGTTGGAACAACACGAGCACCTAATGATAAATATATTTGTTGGTCTAAAAAGTAATTTTTCATTTTAAATTTAAAGCTACTATATTTAAAACTGCCATGGAAGGTGGCAGTGCAGTGTCGAGGTAAATGGAGTAGCCAATTTCTGGAACGACACCCGGTATTTTTTCTTTTCAGGAAATGTTAGCTTCTCGAACAGGTAATTAATTTCGAAATTTCGTTTTTCTGTTTCGTGTATATTTTGTTCAATACCCCTATGGCCTCTGAATAACTATGACAATCCCGAATCAAGCAAAAATGGTTAACAAAGCTTCAATTTAAGTTCATCCGATGTATCCTGTCTCAGTTCTTCAGTAATGAAATTTATCGTGTTTCCGGTTCTGTATCGAATCGATCCGGTCGTAAATAACGTGCCATTAATCCTGAATATAATGCATTACTTGTATTGGGTGTCGACATTCCTTGAAAAATTTAAGTTAATAAAATTGAAATAAGACACAACCAAGGAATAATCAACTTAAAAACATTGTAACATAATATTGGAAAGACAAATTACAACTAACATGAAGATTAGTTAAGTCACGATCAAAGAGTAAAGTTTTTTATTTAAATATAGTACATTAAGGGTTATGGATAACTCCATTGTCTGTTTCGTATTTTTTAGTTAATTACTTTAAGAAATTTAACAATATTGTCCTTTAAATTTGTGTTCATTAAAATGATGTTAAATAATAAAATTACTTACGGCATAAGTTCCGGGTTTTTAAAACCCTGCTTATCTATACTGATATGATTAAAGCTGAAGAGTTTGTTTGTTTGTTTGAACGCGCTAATCTCAGGAACTACTGATTCAAATTGAAAAAATCTTTTTGTGTTGGATAGTACATTTATCGAGAAAGGCTATAGGCTTTTCAACATCACGCTACGGCTAATAGGAGCTGAGCATCAATGAAAAATGTTGCAAAAACGGGAGAAAAATATATGGCGAAACGTAGTTCACGGGCACAGCTAGTCTCAATATATGCGAGAAAACTTTATGTTGAATCTGTTATGCCCAACTACACATGCTTAAAAGGATTATGTGACCAAAAAGGGCTCCCTTATCAAAGAGGTCACATTAATTTATTATCTATCCCAACTAATCTAGAAGATAAAGATATGTCTTATACATATCTTTATCATTAATCAGTAATAATGATCAAAAATCATAGCATACTAGCTTTCCGCTCGAAGCCTCGCCTGCGTTTTTTTATTAATTTGTAACACATACATACGAATACACATACGTTATTTTCCTGCATTATTTTTAAAGATGTATAATGCTGATGTATTCATTCATTCAATCATTTATTTGTATATCTAAAAAGTTTGCAAAATGTTTACTTCTAGACAAAGATAGTTTCATAGTTGTATAAGCTACGATATGACTGACATATCCAATGGGATGAAAGTCCTTAATAAATATAAAATACAAGCACTTATTGACCTCAAACCAGTGTCTGAGTAAGCAAAAAATGAGAAAAATAAAGATAATCATGTAAAGCAACAAATCTCATATCAAATATCTAATAATGTAAAACCAATTTTAACAAATAAAACATTTACTAATAAATGCATCTCAAATTTGACATCAATCTTAAGATTTAGCTTCATGCATGGAACATTGCCAAAAACAGCACCTTAAGAGCGACCTCATTCTTGAGATGCAATTATTAATACGAGCTTTAGAACTCAATATTTTGGACTAGAATTATACTTGAATTTTTTAACTTATTTATGTTCAATCTGAAGCAAATATTCTTTTATATCCATAGAAGCTTGTTGTAAAATTGATCTTAGTTGATAAATCAGGCAGTCAGACACAATTTCATTTTATATGTATATACTTGTATATATATTATCTTAGGTAATAAAAATAGCTTCTGCTAAATTGAAATTAAAACACTTCAGTTCTTATCCCTATTGAGTTCGAGTATGAGTTACATCACAATAATGGTAATTTCAATGTTTTATTTGTTTATATTTTCAAAAGAGTTGTTTAGAATTCATATGAATCGTCCGTTAAAGGAAGCCTGCACTCAGAGATGTACTCTTACAGCAAACGAAGGACCAATTGCACCGATCTAGTCAAAAGCACACATGTAAAAAACATTTAACCGACACTGTAGTTTTTTTTAATTTACGTTTATTTTACAGATGACTATGTGGGGGGCTATCCTGCTAGTGATTTGTGTAGGTGTTCACGCCTTCTCTGGGAAACCTCCCCCATACAGAAATACAGTATTCACTGATGAAAAACTAAACAGTCGTGTGTTCAAGAATGTTAACGTGTTCGATAAAACGAAGCTTTCTACGAGGGAAGAGAGCACTTATCGCCTTCCAAATACAACAATACCCGTCCACTACAATATATGGTGGAAGGTTGATATAAGCCCACCAACACTAAACTTCTCTGGCATAGTAGACATTGATTTTCAAGCTACACAGCCAAATGTTAGCAAGATTGTGATACACTCCCAAGATTTGACTATTGAATCAGTAACACTGCGGTTAGATGAAGAGATTATAGATCAAACGTATACCTTTGATTTAGATCACCAATTTTTGATAATAAGCCTTACGCGTGAATCGTTACAGTATAATGATGAAAATCCAGTCTGTTACAGACTGTCAATTTCATTTAACGCGCCGCTGAGGACGGATATGACTGGATTTTACAGAAGTTGGTATTTGAACTTTGGAGAAATTCAGTAAGTGTAAAATGCAACATTTGTATTTATCTTTTTCAAGATATATATCCCTTTGGAGCAATCGATTGGAATGGTGACTCATTAGTCTCATATGGTTATAAAATTTTGGATTTCTTATCGTCGTGCAACTGAATGTGGATATTTACTGTGAAGATTACTTCATTTGTCTACAAATAATTTAATTTGAGTTCAAGGGCATGCGATTTCCTATAATACGAGAATGTAATACTTATACATAGTTTGTTGGCTAGTGGAATTTTCGAAGACAAAACTGGCTGTCACTTTGAAGTTTTAAACTCAGGACTTATCGCTAAGGATGGAACATAGAGAGGCTTTAGTAGGTAACCCGGAAATCCAAACCCGGAATCCCAGTCTCTGGCAAGAGTTGGATAGGGAGGAATTCCGGAATTTAAAATTGGGCCATGGAATTGAAGACTAATTTGCTAAACATAGAAAGAAATTTCCGTAATATCAGCAACTGAAGTACAAGAAGGAACTGTTTAAGCTTAATTCACTTTAGGGACTCAACAAGATAATGATTATAATTTGATTAAAGTTTCTCTAATGATTGTAATTGAATATTTTCAGCTGGATGGCGGTAACCCAGCTAGGACTAATATACGCACGCTCCGCCCTCCCATGCTATGATGAACCGGCCCTTAAAGCAACATTCGATGTGACTGTTACTCGTCAAGAGAACTTTAAAAGTTGGGCAAACATGAGACGCAAAGAGACTAGAGCCAGCGTCTATGAGTATGTATGAATGAATGAATTAACACTTTATTGTTATAAGCATTTTAAAAAATATACAAAAAAAGATAAATTTCATTGGAGAAACAAACGGTGGCCTCTTGTAATCGTCCATTTTCAATGGCTTTTCGCCAAAAAGTAAATTCATAGGTATTTGTCGTCAACAAACATCTTTTATTCTATAAAATTATGAAACGTAATATTCTATGAAATCAGTTTTTCCGTTTGGCTGCGTTTGTACACATGCTTAGCTTTATATCATAAACAACACAATTCATTATTTCAGTGGTTACGAGGATGACTTGTACCACACTACCCCTGTCATGTCCACATACTTAATAGCGCTGATTGTTGCCGAGTATGGCTCGGTGGCTAAGACTGAAATAGTGAATGGTACTGAAGAAGCCGTGTATGAAGTGATCGCGAGACCTGAAGCAATTGAAACTGGCCAGGGCGATTATATGTTTGAGTTAGGGCAGTCGATCTTAAAGGAGCTAAGTGACTACACCGACATAGATTACTACTGTATTAATGAAAATATGAAGCTGACCCATGCCGCTATTCCTGATTTCAATGGAGGAGCTATGGAGAACTGGGGACTGATCACATATAGGTAATCTATACTATATATATATATATTATATACATATATATACTATAAAATTGCAGTATTATTTTTTTATATTATAAAGCTGAAGAGTTTGTTTGTTTACTTGAACGCGCTAATCTCAGGAACTACTGGTCCGATTTGAAAAATTCTTTCAGTGTTAGATAGCCCATTTATCGAGGAAGGCTATAGGCTATATATCATTACGCTAAGACCAAAAGGAGAGGAGCACCAATGAAGAATGTTTCAAAATCGGGGGATTTTTTTCCTATTGAGAGCTTCCGCTGCGTGCGCTGCGTAAACGGTTAAAGTTTCGCAAAAATCATGTATGACAGAATTGTTCCCCTTTAAAAAACTAAAAAAGTCCGCGATAGCATATGTCTATCTTTTAAGGTTAGCTCACTATAACCTTTTTTAAGCTAACCAAATTTGTTCTAAAATAATGCATTATTTGCGAAGGTGTTTTTATAAACATGATATTAATCCTTATCCAAATAAATACGTTATTCATCACAAGTATTTAATTTACAACAAAATTGCCCTTTATATCATTCGATTTAAATGAATATCTTAGGAGATATCGCAGTTTTAAAATAACATCACAGCTAAATAATGATCGAGTACTGCGCGCACAATGTGCAAAGCCGGCGGGCAGTCATGAGGTGGAAGGGCGGTGGCCCCAGTTAGCTATCCACTTCTGCCGGAAGAAAACAAAACTAAAAATATAGCGTACGTAGAAGTACTTTAAAATAACATTAGTTTAGTTTTTTGAGAATAACCTACAATCTACATGATATAAGATTATAAGACCCAGTACTTACTCACCTATATAAACGAAGTCGCGGGTTAAAGTAAGCGTTAACCCAAAGTAACTATTCCACGCGGACGAAGTCGCGGGCGGAAGCTAGTATATTATAAATGCTTATTATGGGATATTAACAAACATGTTAATGCTTCCGAAGCATTAGCATTAGCAATTTTAATGTTCAATATTATCAGGAGTTTCATAAATTGATATAACCAGACGGAGACTCAGTACTAGAGTTAGACTCTAGTACTGACTCTAGTACTAAGATACCTATCTTACTTGTTTCTGCTCCCAATCAGCGGTGCTTGCATCACTTTTCCGGTTCGAAAGGTAAGACGGGCAGTGAAATTACTGGAAATTGTGACTTGACATCGTATGTCACATGTTGGCAACATAGATTGGGTGGAACATCTTGGGGTTATAGATTTGCAAATCTCCCAGAAAGCACATGTACTATAGGCAAACTGTAGCCACTTAACATGCTGCTTGTTGACCAACTTTATTGTATAAAAAAACATGGATTATAAATCGTGATGCGAACTTCAAAGAGGTGTGAAGGTAGTATCAAAAAATAAAACATTATGGACTTTCAATACCTCTTCCAGGGAACCTTATTTAATGTACGATGAAAACAACTCAGACAGCTTCGACAAGGAGTATACAGCAAGCGGCGTGACTCACGAAAGTTCACATCAGTGGTTTGGGGACCTCGTAACCTTGGACTGGTGGGACGCGGCTTGGCTGAACGAGGGATTCGCTACATTCTTTGAATATTTTATAACTGATAAAGTACGTATGGCTAAATATGTTATTATCATATCGAAAGTATCTTACCACCGTAATACATTTAACTTGATTCTTTTAAAAGGAAGCCTAGTCTTCTGGAACGTCTGGAACTTAAATCATAGAATGCAAGAGGGGCTAAGTGGGCCGGCAAATATTTCTATCCCACGTCATATGCCGTTAGGCGTTAATTTTAGGCGCTCTTTGTCGGCTTTTACGACGTCCAGAGAAAGAAAAGGCGACACAATATGTATTCTAAATTGTCCGCGCAGGTAAGGTTTTGTAAGGTTTCGTGCCCTCAATAAGTGATAATGACTCTGATGTTCCAAATATAGAGCTCGCTCTGTCTCTAAATATCATATTATCACAATATCATAATGGCAATAGTACATTACTGCCGCGGTCTATAATGACTACTTTGCTGGTCGCGCTGATGATGGCCGACAGCGCAGCTCCAGGCCGACACAGCGCGGTCAGCGTGCAGCACTTGATGGACGAGCTACGGTCTCGGCCTTTACTGTGAGGACAGCAAGGGCTGCAATGATGGCCAAGCTGGTAGGCCTAGAGCGTAGCTAGGCTAGCTCGAGGCTATCATAGCGTGACCAGCGAAGCAGTCATTGTGGGCCAAGGCTTGTATAGTGCTTTACTCAAAAATGCAAGTACCTAATCTAAATAAAACCAGCAAGTTATTAAAATAATAAATTAATTAACTAGAAGCAAAACTTTGCCGGCCGCTCCTTGAAACAGAACGGCAAGGTCGACTTTGCTCAAACAAGGTTGTCAAAACAATGACCACATTACATGCATTTTTGAGTAAAACATTATATTTACAGAACATCATTTATCAGCAATACATAATACTCACAATACTTCATCCATAAAAGATACATAAAGAGCAAAAATAAACTTATTTTTTTTATAATGACTTACTAATGCTATTAATACTAAACTAAATAAAATAGATAAAAATACGTTAAACGGCTTAATTGTAGAAAAAGTGGTATGATAATTTATGATAGAAATTGCATACTAGTGGACTCACTACATTGCCCCACTGGTGGGACCACGAGAAATGTGGTACCTCGTAGTCCCACTGGCCAATGAGACCACGCGAAATACCATTAAACATTCCTCGTTGGCCCATTTATAAGATCCTGTATTTCCTTATGGCCAAACTGATTTACCAAAATAGTTTGTTCACAAGGAATTATGCCAAACTCTTATTACTTATTATGTTATACATACACATGCCACCTACGCTCCCTCCATCTACCCAAAATAGGGAGAGCGTTTTCCGCATTTTTTATGGCAACAATTCCAAATTGTATATTTGTTAGCATAAGTTCTATGTCTAAAGTACTAATTAGTACTATAAACGAACGAACGATTAGTGGTATTCCGCCTGGTCTCATTGACCAGTGGGACCACGAGGAACTACATTTCCTCGTGATCCCACCAGTGGGGCAAAGTAGTGGGACCACGAGTAACGGCCCGCGAATATGATATTCTGCGCATAGAATGTTTTGCAAGTATAATGTTTAGCTAATATGATGTTCTGAGAATATGATGTTTTGCGATTATGATATTTTGATTATAATGATATTTAGATTCGGAGTGGATACTTGACATTTTCGCAGAGTGTATAAATTAAAATGAATACTACTCGTAAATCTAAATGCTTTCTTTTATAATACTTACATCCACTAAAAACGGTTTTGGGAAATTTAACTCAGGTAAGACCGTACTAGGCGGAACTGCACTGCAGCGGAGCGACGCGGTAGTACTAGATGAAGTTCGATATATCGCACTGAAACTGCAGCGGCTCGACAGTTTTGTCCGTTAGTCGGTCGGCAAGAGCTAAATGCGATGGATGAAATTGATACAATGTAGTCGTGGTCATTGTGTCACTACTTTGCGAGAAAAAAAAACTAATAATATGGCATGACATTCATACAGATTGTATTTTTCTAACTTTCAATGACTATGTAACAAAACCAAAATTGTAAATGGCGATTTAAAAAAAGAGATAAAATATTTGACCTTTCGAGTTTCTTGCCTGTTCTTCTCCCAATTTCCGAACAGGTCAACTTTCTTTCAGAGTCAACTTTTTTTTTCATTCCTACTTGTATTTGCAGACATCTTGAGTACTTACCTATATTTAGGATGTATGCACATACAAGGTCAATGTGTTACCTTTAAATTAGAATGTTTTACTTTGTTTTGACGTCAATAATTGCCTGTAAAGGCTTATGTTGAAAAAAGATTTTGGAATTTGAATACCAAAATCATTATTCTTTTCTAGTAGTAGTCACATTGTAGTATTCATTTTGTAAATCGTGTAGCTTGGATAGTTACTGACTAATAAAATTAACTCTTTTTCATCCATTTCAAGAACAAATTGCACGTCCGACACATTCTCTGCCTTGTATGAAATATGAGGTGACGCGTCGCGGTCGCTCTGCTTCCTAGCGGCAACGCAACTGCGCGTCGCGACACTGCGCTACATATTGGCATAGTTGGTCAACTTTGTCGCGCCGTGGCGCGTCGCGTAGTTCCGCTGCCGCGTAGTGCGTTCTATCTCATACTATTTCATACAAAGAATATTTGGTCGTGTCGCGTCGCGTCGTTCCGCTGCAGTTCAGTTCCACCTAGTGCGGTCTTACCTTAAGCGGGGCAAAATATGGATTTAAAGTTTTGGATGGAACTTGGTTATGTTCAAAGCCTACCAGCATGAGCACGTATTTAGGCTAATACCTACGTAGAATCGAGTAAATAAATATGCTTAAGGCTGTTTTTATATCTAAATAAGTTTAATTGAGCTTCTAATATTATTCTATGTTTGAATATAAGACTAAAATTATTAATCAACATGTTTTGTCGTATGTTTTCTAAAAGCTACGGGAGTAAAAAAATAAATGCGGGTAACGCTACAGGTGGAAAGCTAGTGGTACTACCTACCTATATAAAAAATTATCATCCCAGAAGATAACAATAAACATACTTACCTTCGTACTATTTCACCCAATATTAAAAACACATCTCCATAATTGTTTGCCGAAAATTTTAAATAGGTTCCTCTTATAATCTTTTTAAACCTTCTTTTTTCGAGCAAGGACAAATTACGAAAAAAATACTATAACGTGCTGAAAGTATAGGTTCACTGGCTGGCTAAACGGAGTTATTCCATGGACTTATTTTAGTTACTTAGTAGTACTTTTTCATCTGTAATCATGTTTGAAAAATCTATTAAGTGGCCATTTTAAGCAATAATTATGATTTCGGCTATTCCATACGGTTAATATGTACAAAATACGTAAATATAAATATCTATATTGAGTACCCTACTGTGCGATTTTATGTAGAAACGTCTTTAATTCATCATAATTAAAAAAAAAACGATGGCGGCGTTACTGGACTAACTGGGCCGAATCTCCGAATGAGGTGCAAACATAGATAAGTTCGTATTCACTGCGAAGAAGGACCCATTTATCGTAGTGCTTCAGTTCCTGGAAGTGCCTGGGAGTTACCCCTCGTATGTCCGATGGTATTGAGATCCTCGGTGCAGTCATTTGAAGGACAAAGCCAAATTGGCGAGCATAAAGCTGGGCATCCTAAACAGAGCAAAGCAGTACTTCAATCCTAACCAGCGCCTAATGCTTTATAAAGCACACGTGGCATATGGAGTACCGCTCACACCTCTGTGCAGGAGCTCCCAAAATATCAGCTCGACCCTCTTGACTCACTGCAAAGGCGTGCATTCCGCATCGTCGGTGATCCCAGTATCACGCCTCAATAAAGACGCTGGAGCAAAGGATAGACTTTGGTTCTCTTTGCGTGTTCTATCGGCTCTTTAACGGAGAGTGCTCTGAGCAACTGCTTGCATTGATGCATTGACCACCCGCCACCGCAGTAGAGTTCATCCATACCACCTGGAACCAATCTGGTCTAGAACAGTTCGGTTTCGGCGTTCATTTCTTCCACGTACGTGCATACTCTGGAACGAACTCCCAGCTGCGGTGTTTCCTGAGCGCTACGATAATTATGTCCCACTTCAAACGAGGTTTAAAAAGAGCACTTCTCTCCAGGAAGGCAGTGACTAAGCTATGAACCTAACATTGCAGATGTCCATGAGCGGTGGTTACCACTTACCATCAGATGGGCCACTTGCTCGTCTGCCACCGTTAGCAATAAAAAAATAACTAAACTTAGAGCATCCAAGCTGAATCACACCTTAATGCCACGGGTTGGCGTATGCTGTTATAGTCTATCTATGATAAGAAGGTTCCCGTGTCAGGTCGACGTTTTCCGTTTCATGCATACTAGTTTCCATGATTCACTCTTACCCACTCTCCTCTTCTTGTCAACTAAATTAAATATCTTTTTTCTGATAGTGTCTGGCACCAAAGCTTTAAAATATAGACCTTAAAATATATTTTCCGTTTCATGCATACTAGTTTCCATGATTCACTCTTACCCACTCTCCTCTTCTTGTCAACTAAATTAAATATCTTTTTTCTGATAGTGTCTGGCACCAAAGCTTTAAAAAAATATAGACCTTAAAATATATTTTATGTGTAATTTTACATTTTCGTAGCTCACGGATATGGAATATGCAACGCGTTTTATCATTGAACAAGTCCAGGGTGCGCTACTTGCTGATTCTTTTGATAGCCCTCAACCGCTGACCAATCCAGTGGATGGCAGTCCGGCATCAGTAAACGCCATGTTTTCTACCATCAGCTACAGCAAAGGTGGTTCTGTAATCAGAATGACAGACCACCTGATGGGATCCGAAAATCACAAACTAGGCTTACAGAAATATTTGAAAGCAAGGTGCAGTATATAAAATTAAGTTTTTAGTATTACTTTTAGTACCATTTAAAGTCTTTATTCTTTCACAATAGACGGATAGGTATATACTGATGCTAACACAATGTAGGATCGTACATTTAGGACATATTGCTGTTAGCAACTTTAGCGTTTCGGGACTTGACCCTGGTTTCTCTTGTTGCTTTTTGACTATGTCAATATTCTTCAAATTAATATAAAAAATAATTAAGCGTTCGATAGATAGATTTTGCTACAAATAAGTTTAAAAAAATTTAGCCAGTTTACTAAAAACAGCATTGAATTATTTTTGTAGGGCTTACCAAACGGCTCGTCCTATTGATCTTTTCGAAAATCTTCAAGAAGCTGCCTTGGAAACTGGGGCTATTGATGCCTACGGACCAGATTTCAGCATTGTCGATTATTATAAAACATGGACCGAACAAGGAGGGCACCCTATCCTGAACGTTGATGTAGACCGTCAGACTGGAGTCGTGACCATTCAACAGGTAACCGATTTTATGATCTGTTGATATAATAATATGATTGTCACCAAATAAACCTATATTCAAGAGGCTGGTTCATGAGTCATCACTTACATTAAAACATTAATCTCTAGCTGAAATCGAGCTAAAAATTTCTTTTATGTATATTTAGGGATATAGTAATGTTTGTGTGTGTGTCTGTATTAGATACTAAGTTTCTATTTCTCATTTTTCATTACTAATACTCGGAAAGTAGGGCTGAAGTTGCTTGAGGAGCGGGTTGAAAGTAATACTTTTCAGTTTTAGGGAGAATCCAACTGAACTGAGAATTCCAACTGTCTATACAGTCACTTAATTACAGCGCGGTGTAAAATTGAAATAACATTAAATTAAGTATTTATTAAATAATATATATTTTTTTAAAATTACGTTATTATAATCTACTGTTTCTTTAAAATAACATAGATTTACCATTTTGTCAATGATGAAATAAAAAATAATGACTGATGAATGAATGAAAATAATTGCTGGCCGCCCACAGGAAAAAAAACTAAATAGGCGGGAAAGCGTAAATCCGACCTTCATTTGTTTTTTCGAGCTGTAGAATTTTGTTTATACTTCCGTATAACAGAGATTTGTATTAACACAATGAGTCCATCTAATTCAGATATGGATTTAACGCTGATTCCATAAGAGTAGAGGCGAAAATAGAAGTTGTTGATTTATGTAGGTACAAAAAATTCACTCATTTTTTCTTTAGCTAATTTATGTTTTTATTTTTACTTTCCTTGCATTCTTAATGAAAAGCACAGTGTTTACCTCGGGTTAAAGACTTACATTTAGTCCCTCGAGCTATTCGTCTCGGGACTTAATGCATTAAGTCTAGTGCAAAGAAGTTTAAATCTTATATATAAAAAAAATGAAACGCTGTGTGTTTGTCTCGCAAAAACTCTGAAACGGCTCGACAGATTCTTACAAAATTTTCTGTGTGTATTTGAATAGGTTCAAGGAAGGTTTATACGTAATTTAATTGGACCCGATAGGTGGCGCTGTAATCGGGCAGGACAACGTCTGTCGGGCCCACTAGTAATAAATAAATATTTAGGTAAATCATGGACCGGATAAAAATCCTTCTGATTTTAAAATAATTTTGTAAAATTACCTTGTGTACCCAATCAGTTTTAATATTTATAAGAATAGTATTGATTGTTCACTTTTTTAAGTACTGTAAATTTTTAATTAAGTAACCAATTTAAATATCCAGAAGAGTATTTAAAATAATTAAATTTATTTTTAAATACATACATATAACTTGGAAAACCCAAATATGAGATAGTATTAACACACTTATTTATAATAACTTTATAATTTGATATGTTTAATTTTAGCGTCAGTTTAACATTGACAGTGGTAATACCACCCCCGAAATGAACTGGATTATACCAATCACGTTCGCCACTGCAAGGGATCCCGACTTCTTCGACACAAAACCTACTTATATTATTGGAGATGAAAACACGACCTTAGACCTTTCACTTGAACGTGACGAATGGATCATCTTCAATAAACAGCAAACTGGTAAGCAACTGGTAACAGCAAGAAGATCATTCAGAAGCATTATGTATTTTTTTTATTATGTTCCTAGCTGTCCCGAAAGATGTAACATTTAACAGTCACATAAATTTAAATTACCTTTATTACTTTACTAGCTGTGCCCGCGAATTCGTTCGCGTGGATAAATGGACTATCCAACACAAAAAGATTTTTTTCAATTTGAATTAGTAATTCCTTAGATCCGATTTTGAAAATTCTTTGTCTGATAAAATGTTTTATTATCATTTGAGTAACATAGGCTATAGAATTTTTTCCTATTTCCACTGAAAAAACAAAAAATAGCGGGCGAAACTGCGAGCGGAAAGCTACGAGGTATATCAAATATTTTCTTTCTTGTACTGATTCATGTGTTATTTCAAGTATAACTATCCATTTATACCACTGCCGAGTGGTGGCGCAAATCATGTTTGTGGTCCAATTAAATGCTATAGCAATTTTATTGCTTTTCATAAAACAGGTTTCTACAGGGTGAACTATGACGAATACAGTTGGGACCTTATTATAAGCCTTCTGCGTGGACCTGATCGTGATATAATTCACGAATACAATCGCGCTCAGGTAAATAAGTTCTGTTTATCTATTACACTGGCTAGTGTTAGTCATATTTATTTTTGTTGAATAAGACTTTTGTTTCTTAAACGTGTTCTTTTATGTCACACTAGGCTTCAGGATATTAAGGAACAGGCAAAATAGTTATTATGCGACTAGTTCCAATGCTGATTTTATTTAAACTTACTTTATTTGTATCATCTGATAAGATAAGTTTAATGGTATACAATTTCCGCGAGGTGACATAAGGACACTTACTTGTACACGTCGTCAACATCGTCAACTCGCATAAAGTACCTAGTCTGAAAATTAGGGTTAGGGTGAAAAGAAACAGGGATTGAGTGCTGAAACTGAGATTTTTTTTGTACGACAATCAATTTCACATGACAAACCATTACGGAAATGTACTATAAAGAAATGAACAGCAATTGTTTTTTGTTATGATAAAGGTTTGGTTCTGACAAACCCTTTTAATTTATGGCACAGAAGATATAATAGAACTGCGTATTTATGGGATTGATGTAGGATTAAATATTATATAAGGGGTCGACGAATAACTTCTGAACGATAACAGGGCGGTTATTTAAAGGAATGCATGAAAGGAATGGAAAAACGCGAACGTGAAAATAACAATAGTTAATTAATTGTTTCAATTGTGAAAACGAATTATAAAATGTTATTTCTTAAAACTGAATAATTTAAATTGCAACCTTATTTTATTATGTAATTTTAGAAAATCAACCTGTGCAATTATTATTTTTTAATAAACAGCATGCTTAATATTTTGTGAATATGGGCTTTTAGATCGTTGACGATGTTTTCCAATTCGCCCGATCCGGAATCATGAGTTACAACAGAGCGTTCAATATATTGTCATTCCTGAGGAATGAGACGGCATATACTCCTTGGCAGTCTGCCATGAACGGGTTCAGTTGGATCATCGATGAATTGCACGGATCTCCACTCGAACAACCGGTGAAGGTATGTTTTAATTGTATTTAAGAAATTCAGACCAGAAGAATATTATGTAGCTATTAACGTATGGACGCAATCGCTACACCTATGATAATTCAAATCGATAAATCACACAATGGAAACAGAAATATCAATGTTAATATTAAACAAAATCAAAAATGATAAGTAATAATGTAATGCGTTTACAACGTAATATTATTTAAAATAGACTTATAAAATATACTAACCACAAATATTTCAAAATGCAAAAATTTCTTGAAACATCCATTTTTCTGTTAGTCTTTTGTCAATAAAGTACTCGCAACAGTTTTATACATTTTCAGAATTTGTTTATGGAATGGGCGTCTGAGGTCATGACAAATTTAACATATTTGCCAGTAGAAGGAGAACCGTTCTTGCGAACACATCTTCGATTATATTTACCGCCGATGATGTGTCGCTATGGAAGTGAAGAATGCATCACAACAGCACGAAGTCTTTTCGCCGATCTTCATAACTGGGGAACCGAGTGCGTAAAGCTTTAATTGTATTTGAAACACAGTTTTTATAGTTACCTACTTCTTTTGCTAAAAACAGAACATATTTACTTTCAAGTTTAAATGTATTTTCACAGAGTTCCAATAAATATTCGGCAATGGGTTTACTGCAATGGTCTGCGGGAGGGCAACCCAGATTATTACCACTTCCTTTTCCACAGATACTTTAATAACCCGGTTAGCACGGAACAGGTTCGAATTATTAAGTTGCTTGGGTGTACCACGGACGAGTCTTCATTAATAAGGTAGGTAGCTATCATTGATTTTGTTATTGAGCTTTTGATTTTGATCGCTCGCGTGGTTGGTGTGAACCAATAATGCCAATTATTCAAGCAACACCTAACAATCTGCTTGAAATCATGTTTTCATTCTGCAATCGGAGAATTTTCGAACTTTTTTATATCGGACCACAGAAGCTTGGATAGGCGACACCGTTTCATGGTTAATATACCAAAGTATAGAACCATACCAAGAACCAAGCTCTTTAACTCCACTTTTCTTATAAGGGCAACTCTTTGGTGTGTTAATCAGACTAGCAACACGTCTATTATTCATATACTTCGCATATACCTTTGTCTTTGAACAAACAACATCAATGATCATCTTCTCTCTGGACATCATTGTACTGATATTATTCAACACCAATATTATGAATACAGGTGATTAAGCTTTTACCGCAATTCACTACATTACTTAAATGTAAATATCAAAATAATTCAATTTTGAGGTCAGTTGTTACCAAAACTGAATGATTGTAGATGGAATATCAATTTCTTCGGTTTGTGATGTATTGCTTATGATTTAATATCGTTCATTTGTCCTTCGAGACGTTAAAATAAAATAATATTCTGATACTTTCACAGATTCCTCGATACGATTTTTAACCAAAACTTCGTGGTTCGACCTCAAGACTTAGGTGACGCTTACTCTAGTGCCGTGGGGGATAATGAAGCTAACACGCAAATCGCGTTCCGATATATTCAGAAGAATCTTCAATCTGTTGCTGCAAAGTAAGTCTTATTATTTTTAGAAGCTATTTACTGAATACTTGTTGAATGTTATATTTTTGTGACCGACATAAAGTTGATCGCATTCAGGCCAAGAAAGTATTGCATGTGATCAGATTATTATATTGTTCTTGAATCTAAAGGTGCATATTTTTTTAGCCGCCTCTAGCTTAACCGCCTCCTTGATCTAGTGGCTAAGACCATCCAGTATTGATCTAGAAGCTCAGGGTTCAATTCCCCAAAAGGCAAAAGTTTTCCGGTTGGTTAGGTTGGTGGTGGGCTTCTGATTCCGCCTATAGACAGCGGTTGGGGCTTATCGTTTTCACTTAGGTAAGTCCGTCAAGGAAAGAACATCCACTTCGCAGGAAACCACAATCAAATAACGTCATGTTGTATTCCTTTTTAAAGATAGTCTACTACGATTCTAAGGGGTAAGGACTAAGCCGCCAATACCGCGTGAAAGAATCTACAAAATCGGTCCAGTATTTCCAAAAATTACTTTCTACAAACACTCTTCGTTAGTGTAGATACATATCTCAACTAAGTCTATAGTGAGGTAGGATTTTGATCGAGCTATGGGTAAGTGACTCTGTTGGCAAGCGTTCATAATCTGCAGTGCCTATATTTTTGACATCAGACGGGATCATCAATGGGATGGTAAATAAATTTCATTTTTCTGCCCATATTAGTTCTTAGAGTAAACTAACTTCGCATATGTTTTAGGTTCAATTCCATTTCAACGCCGCTCTTCTACATAACTTCCCTCCTCAGTTCAGAAGATGAAGTAAAACAGGTTGGTAAATGTTAGTAAGATTAGGTACTATAGTTTATTATTTTTAGCAGGGAACATCGTAATTACATGTAACATTACATGTAAGCTGATAAAAAAACTAGTTCTGCAAGTGTTCTAATACACTATCATCGTTTGCTCCTCATATTTATAAATGAAAAGAAAATCAACATCGTTTATGTGCAGTCAGCAACACGTCACGCTTTACAGTTGCATTACGAAAGCCGCCACTATTACGAGTGACATAAGGCCGGTGTCAAGGTCAACATGTAAAGCCTAGCGTGTTGTTGTGTGTACAACTGAGTTTAAAGTACTCAATAGGTACCTACTAGTAAAGGGGTTACTTTGAATTACGGGTGTATACCCTTGGCCCTCCTGGTTGCGGCTTGGTGATGATTGTAATGACGAGATAAGGTTGTTATTCGGAAATCACTTAGTCATAATCATATACTTTTGTAATGTAGGTTTTCCAAACACTTATTGACGTCATGAAACAGATTAAAACATTGAATTTGATAAAGCAAAATAAAAATAACTACCATGTAGAAAATATAAATTACTAGCTTGTAATCAATTCGAGTACCCACGTCAGTATTACTAGATATTCTATCTAACAGAACCCTTAATTGCCATGGGTGTCTATCTTCGGCATAGTCTTTGAGCCTATAATATGATTTACCAATAAGTTTATTTTTAAAGGTCTCTTTACATTGTGTATCCCTTAAGACTAAAGGTTTGTCAGGACTACACACACTCCACAAGTAATTACCTGACTAGCATTCTAAGCAAAACAAAGTTGACCATGAATAAAGTAATGTGTCCTGAACAGAGCAAAGCTCAAGTCGTCCTCATGTGGGGTACTGCTCACATCTCTGGGCAGGAGCCCCAAAATACCAAATTAAACCATTTGGCTCCCTACAAAGACGGGGGCTCAAATCATCGGTGATTCTGATCTGCTGGACTCATTAGAGTCGCTGGAGTCATAGAAAAGTCTATCGAATTTTCAACGGTGAGTGCTCCGAGGAACTGTTCGACTTGGTACCAACGTCACCTTTTTATCACCGTACCACTCGGCACCGCAGTACAGTTTATCCTTACTACCTGGAAGCAATATCGTCTAGCACGGTTCGCTTTCAGCGCTCTTTTTTACCACGTACGGTCCGGCTCTGGAATGAACTTCCTGCTGCTGTTTCCCGAGCGCTATAAAATGTCTATTTTCAAGCGAGGTTAAAGAAAAGTATTGCATTCAAATTAGGCAGCGGCTTGGCTGTGTCCCTGATATTGGCAAAGTCCATGGGCGGCGGTTACCACTTACTCGTATGACCATCAGGTGGACCGTTTGCTCGTCTGCCTTCTAAAGCAATAAAAAAAAAGTATGTAAACCATGTTAACTCAGATTACAGGTGAATGGATAGGCACTTAGGGATCTCGCGCACTAGCCGAGATAATTAATAAAACGATTTAAAAATAACTAGTGGTCGCTACATCGCAACGTGTACCATCGCAACCTCAATACACACAGGCGTGACGTCGCGCGACGTTTCAAATAATGTGTCGTCGCTAGTTTAGATTAGGTAAGGAAAATACATTATAATAATTACCGGAGGGAGACTGTACCAGGGTCGACTACTTGGGTACCTCTCACCTATTTCTGCCGCAAAGCAGCAGTCCTTGCATTGCTGTGTTCCGGTTTGAAGGGCAGTTAAATTACCGGGTACCGAGACTTTACATCTTATGTCACAAGTTGGCAACGTACACTGTGGCTCTTGTGGGGGTTGCAGATTTCCTGTGAAAAACACAAAAACCACAGGTAGGTTATAGGTGATTGTTAACACTTACCATTAGGTGGGCAGTTTGCTTATTTGCCAACTTAGTTGTATAAAAAACATATGAACGGTCGTGCACTTGGCTACAGCGACCAGGGGCTATATTTTTGAATTCTTCGTCCGGCATCGAGCGCTTTTCAAGCGTCATCTGTGCTTGATTCCTAGAGATTTTCGTTTCTCTTGCGATTAAAATCAATAGAACATTACGACAAAGATCGAAAACAAAACGAAAATAAGTAGAAATCGAACATTGACGAGCACTCGATGCCGGAAGAATGATTCAAAAATAGGGCCCCAGCGGCCAGAGACAATGGGCCGTTACGACTGGTCGTGGTCGTGGCGTCTAGTGCGCGAGGTCCCTACGTACCATGGCTAAAGACTCACGACCTTATCTCCAGTTCCAGGATTGGGCCACTGAAAATAAGGCTGCGTTAGGTGACAGCTATCAAGCCGTGTTCGATTCCGCGAACGACGCCCTAGATTCGCTGAAATGGGCAGCCTCCGTCCACGACGACATCAACAGTTACCTGACAGAAGGCGACAAGCCAGTGGGACCGCATGCCATCAACGATGTGGCGTAGTCTACTGACGACTCAAGTAGTCCGCGTGGTTCGATACGGAAATTGGAACAAATGGATAAAAAAGTTTGCCTAGTTGATCAAAAAATGCGGTTGAACCTGGCCAGAGAGCACTCTTCAGCTTGACTACATAAAATAAGTACTCGTCTATATTGTAATACATTTAGTATAAGTTTCTTATGGCTATTCCTAATCATAAAAAATCCTGACCTAGAGGTAGACTGGTTCTTGCCAAGTTATCTTGTATCTAAAAGTATAAACAGTATTATTATTTGTAAAAAATAGTGTAACAGCAAGTATAAAAAAATATATGTACCTAAAAAGGAAAAATATAATAATAAAGCAATATGGAAATAACATCTCGAGGATAGATTATTTTTATGAAATTTACCATTTTTTTTCTTGGGGAGGAAATGCGCAACCGCACCATACCCGTCGTTGGCTAGACGGCGAGCGTGTGTGGGGTTGGCCCGGCAGAGTGCCAGGCCGACCCACTAAAACCCCCCTGTGTTCTCCCTGCCCTTGTGGGCGCGCATGGTAGGGTCCACAATGCGACTACCACCACCATCGCGTCCGGGCAGGCCCGACCATGTTGGTCCGGCTATCGCCAAGGGGGGATTGCCCGAGAAAATCAGGGCAATCCCCAGACGGAGGGCCTTACGCTATTTTTTGCGCAGCTAATGTCATCTCCATACATTTTTTCTGAGGAACGACTGCGGACAAGTTAGCGTGTGGCATTTGTCTAGGGCCTCAGGACCGGGTTCATCATTACGGAAAGGATAGTTCTCGCCATCAAACGTCATAACAATGTTATATCATACTGACGGATCGGACGGAGTTGCATGTGTTCTTAGTGGACGTCACTTTCCTATCAACAAAAACATCATGAAAGCTGAAGCAAATAAAAACATTAATGTGAACCTTGATGTCCACTGATACTGGATTTGTGACAAGTGATGTCCACTGTGATCATATCAATTGTAGTCTCAATCAACGGCTTTGTCCTAACTACTCTTCGCGACTAGCTGAAGAGATTGGGATTGCGTGGCGAATCGAAAAGGCATATTATATATGGTACAACCTACGGCTAGGATCATTCAAGATCGTGACGCGAGATTTTTATACCGGGTGTAACGGACCGAAATAATATTTAAGGTTTTTGATTAACAAAAAAAATGTTTTAAATATAAATAATGTTTTAAATATAAAAAATGTTTTAAATATAAATGTTTTAAATTTAGATAGTTATAAAACAATTTTTTTGTTAATCAACAACCTTAAATATTATTTCGGTATTCTGTTACACCCGGTATAGGCAAAAAGCATTTTTATTTTTTAGAAAAACTGTGCTTTATATTTTGACTATATTTGTTAAGAACGATTGTGTTAAGAACAACGGTTCATAATCTACCTATTAAGAACAAAAATAAGTTAAAAAATTAACCTTAACCTATAAAACAATGCGTTTTTGCTCAACGCCTCTCCTGTTTCAATGAGCCCCAGGTCTGGGGTACAATGAAACGGTGTCTGGGGTACATTGGAACAAGGCTAATAAAGATAAAAAAATGGAAAATTCTATATTCACTCCTGCGTCTCTATCTCCTGCTGCTTTGTTTTTTTTAACATATCGATGTAATTTTACTGGACTTGGCATTTTTAGGTCATCAGCAGTTCGTTAACTCGTACCACATCCTACAAGTACAACAGCGCTGCTCGCATATCGTTTTATTATGCAAGCTCTTATCTATCTTTTTCTTACGACTTCTCACCATTATGACTTCAAAATCTGTAACAAAATTTGAATAATTTACCCTGGGCATATAATAACAGGGCACAATGCACACTGTCTCATAGTCCCCCGTTTCATTGCGCCCCATAAAGTATCTGAATCTTTTAAAAATATCTTTAAAATGGTGGGTTATGTTTTCCACTCCACTTGATACTGCATTTGATGCGTAAATTGATTAAAAATGATGCAAGAAAATATAACATACCTACCTCTTATTGATACTTTTCTTGTGAAATCGAAAATTCTTCGTAACGAAATTACAACTTTGGAGCCCTCAAAACAATTTTTTTCACATTGGAATTTTGCTGTCGAAGACTGGTCATTTTGCACTGCGCTATTATGTGCCGCATGAGACGCTCTTATTGATCGAAACAAAAGTGCGCGAATTTGTTTTAAATAACAATAATTATCGTCTTTGTTTTATTGTACCCCGTGTTCCAATGCGCCCCACTTGTCCTACTAGATGGTGCAAACGAAGCTATATCGAATGAACTATAAGTAATAGTGCAAACGAGACATATATTATAGTAGTTTATTATGTCTCATTTGCACCATCATGGTGCAAATGTACGTTTATTCGATGCTTTTACGGTGAAGGAAAACATCATGAGGAAGCCTGCACATACCTTTGAAGAAAGAATTTCGTTACAGGTTGTGTGTGAAGTCGACCAACCCGCACTTGGCCAGCGTGGTTGACTAAGGCTGAGGGGCTCAAGCCTACCCTAAACAAGGGCGATTCGCCCTAGTTTAGGGTAGGCTCGAGCCCCTCGAGGGGACGTATATGAGCTGTTGATGATGAGATATTACTTAAGTACTGACAATTTCTGGGTTTTTATACCAAAGTGTATAGAATTTTTCGAATAACGGATTTTTTATACTTACATTGTTTGCTGTTTCTCTGGCGAATTGACATGGTTTCGAGTTTTATTTACATAATGTTAGTTATAGCTTATGGTTGGTTATATTTGTATAGGTACAGTATTGTTACTATTTTGTAATGTTTATTATGCATGCAAACATCAAAACATTATTAACCTAACATTTCCTATTAGCGAAAACTGTTTATGGCATTTGTGTTCTATATCTTTAATATTCTATTTGTTGTTATTTATATGCTCTTTGTTTTCCAAATAAATAATTATTATTTGCAAAGAAGATTGTTTTCAACAAATAAACGTTTTTCATTTACAACGCGCAATGTATTTACAACGGAAGCTCTATTGCTGTCACGAGCTGCTGACTCACGCAAAGACGAGATCCGTAGCGCGCGCACTAGCGTAACATAATAAAATTGCGTGTACTTTGAGCAGTTGTTTTTTAAAACCTCCAAATAAATTTCATTTCGAACCAAAAAATATATATATAACTTAATATACACTCTAATACTGATATACGTGGTGTTTCAAATAACCAATAAATAATCAATTCTTTATCGAAAACTCATTATTAAAATGTGTTTACACGTAATGTTATTCAACCCAACATTTTCATGTAAATCATAGTATAATCATCATGACTTACATGAAAATTTTGGGTTAAATTACATTACATGTAAACAAATTAAAAGACCCAAAATAACAATACAATAAAAGACTTCATTAGACATTTGTTACTTGTAAAATGTGAAATGTATAAAGAAGAAAAAAAATTAAAAGTGGTCGACAACTTTGTAAAGCGCAGGCCACATTGCCAGTGGGCGGGCGATGGAACTATACAAACTAAGCGAATTTTCGGCGAGTGGTTTACATCGCAAGCGGGCGAGCGAGCGAGCGAGCGGGCTGGCGGGCGACCGGGAAGGGCAGGCTAGCGAACAAGCGAACGAACGGGCGAGCATCGTTTCACCTCTTTTCATACTTTGGTTCACACCGCGAACTACAGAACTATCTTCGCTTCGCTGGAATCGTTGGATATTACGTTCGCTTCGTTCGCATGGCTGACGTAGCTTAGCTCTGTGGTTCGCGGTGTGAACTAAAGTATGAAAAGAGGTGAAGCGACGCTCGCTCGGTTCGCTTTCCCGCCCGCCCGCTGGCCATGTGGCCAGTGGGCGGGCGGGCGGTTTGGCGGGCGAAGCGAAGCGATGGAAACCACAGACAGTTTAGAAACGCGTTTGATGTCGGACGATGCCGCCGGCAGCGTGGGAACTTACGCTGTCACTCGCAAATGTGTAAGGGTTGTCAAAAACGAAAAAAATAATTTAAATGCGATTATAATGTAATTTATTTACAAGAAGTACCCATATACCTAACTACATTTACATATGTTAGAGATGTTAGGTAGATATGTCAGGTAGGTGATCGGTGCTCGTAGATGAATTAAAGTTCAGACATCGAATACCTACCTAAGTTCGCCATATTTAAAAGGTATAAAAATGTCTACAAAGTAAAAAAATGTATTAAACTTTTTTGTCGTCTCTTACGACATCCACGGGAAGATACCTAGGTAGCGACGATACATGTATTATAGAGTTTATTCATAGTTCAGTATCTTATATATAAATAAAAATGGATCTTCGAAATGTATGTACGCCCATAACTTTCGAACGACTGGACCAAATTGGATGATTCTTGGTTTTATGTATTCGTTATTGTTAGGACAAGGTTTGTGTAATATAAAAATTACAATAATTTAACAAACATTTCAGGTAATTGCTACAAGAAAATATCAACTTTATACTCTCAAACATAATGCTTGAAATTGCTTATCGCGTTGTCGCTCCAACGCATGAATGAGATAGCACATCGTAATACGATGCCCGTCCGAGCGAGACGATTGTGATGTACTACTGACACTGACGTGAAGCGACATGTTTATGATTAAAATAATTGTTTTTTAATGGTTTTTACGAATATTTGAATACATGATAAGATGTGTAATGAGTTTACTCACGCAAAATATGAAATTCCGTCTTTTTTTTGCCGTTTCTGGCTATTGTTACAACTTTTGAATGCGCACTTCGGCATGTTTACGTGCCGACAGCTAATCACTCACTATGGAAAGGAACTGCACGAGTCGCGATTGAGCAGTTCTTCACCGGCCTACTTTTCGATCGTTCATGCGTTATCTACGTTTGGTAGTAAATCAATGATTGTAATAGTACAAACGAAACTATGCCTCCTTTCATCATCATCATCACAACAGCTCATATACGTCCCCACCGAGGGGCTCGAGTCTATTAAGGCCTTGGTCAACCACGCTGGCCCAGGGCGGATTGGTCGACTTCACATAGACTACCTTTTAATTTCTTCGCAGAAGTATGCAGGTTAACTCACGATGTTTCCCTTCACCGTAGGAGCATCGAACAAATGCACATATAAAATTCGCAAACAATAAACACGAATATTCTGAATTAGTAATTAACGTCTCGTTTTTTGGCGATAGTTGTTGTTAGTTCAGTAGTAGTGCGGGGTGAGTGACACTCGACGTAGGAGTAGGTACGATATTTTGTCACATATCGATATAAAGTTGAGCAGCAAACAATATTATTTTGTCATAACACAGTCAGATATTTATTTGGAACGTTATGTATTCAGGTGTGCGAGGGACGTTGTTTGTATGTTAATTATTTTTCTACGTGCATAATTTGAATTTTCTTTTATATACAAGGGCACTTTCGTGTCATTATCATTCCGTCTTGCACTTCAGTTTTTCTCTAAGTGTTCTTGTGCACTATTCTTTCAAATAAGTACTGTGTTTTATTCACACATATTAATTTATGTTTTCGTAAAAAATATTAGACTGCTCCTATCGGCAGCTCTGTATAAAAGACGTATAAGAAATAAGCATTGGTAGAGAAGAATTGAGTTCCCGTAAGTGAAACAGAATTTTTCAAAGCACGCTTTGAGTCTTCCATGCAGAGTGCACGCAAGACTAACAAGCTTTTATTTAAATGCGCTAAAAAGAAAAAATAAACTTTTACACTAAAACTTTTACTTACTTATAACGTCATTTCACATTTGACACAATTTATATGACATAAAAGCTTGTCGCGAGATTTACTTTTGTAGATAAACAAGTAAATTAAATAATTTAATGTGAGTAATTTTATACATTACAATTTTCAAACTAAGTAAATACGAGTAGGTACTTAAAAGTACTTTTAAGTTACTACACACAAGTAAATCTCGCGACAAGCTTTTATGTCATATAGATTGTGTCAAATGTGAAATGACGTTATAAGTAAGTTAAAGTTTTACAGCCTTACAAATAAACGTGGCATAAAGTTAAACTCGAGAATAAATTAAGAATAAGCAAAATGTCTACAAATAAACCAAGAATAACTTATACCGAGTATAACATTGACATTTCTATTGATACAAACGTTATTCCGAAGTTATACCAGCCCGCACCCTTGTATAAACCTAGTATAACTCGATTTGTGCTTGTTTGCTATTGTCATTTGAGGTTATTATATTTAAATATAGTTAATGGATACAGTAAAGTAGTCTTTATTCACTGTTAAAAATTAACAAAGTTCAAATGAGATCAATCATCATCATCATTTCAGCCAACAGACGCCCTCTGTTGGACATAGGCTTCCCCCAAGGATCTCCATACCGATCGGTCCTGCGCCTCTCGCATCCAGCGGCTTCCTGCGACCTTCATCAGGTCGTCGGTTCACCTTTTGGGGGGCTTACCAACGCGGCGTCTCTTACGGATCTCATCATTACTTATCGTTCACGTAAAGAAACTCCGAGCATAGCCATCTCCACCCCCCACCCTTCCTCCCCCAAATTAATGAGATCAATACAGTTAAAGATTTCGTCGGAGCTGATAAGAGCTCGGTGGTCGAAGTGGTCAAAGCGTCAATACGGTACGTTGGAGACACGGGTTCGATCCCCGCCCGAGACGAAATTTATTTATTGATTTATTCAGCATTTTTGAAAAAAAATCAAAGTTCTTTATCAAAATTTAACTATTTTCAAATTAATATAATTATTTACACGAAAGTATAAACAAATATAAAAATATGGAAATGAAACCAATCAACAAAACGGTCGCCCGGTCGAAAAACTGACAGCTTTCACTGATAAAATGTTACTTTTTTGTACATTTCTCTTTGATTGCGCTGTTGCCATATTGTGCATTTTGATAGATCGGAAGAATAGCTATACCGAAGATAAACCTCGTTTATTTGTCAAAAAATATTCTAGAGTTATTCTCGTTTTATACTAAGTATAACTATACCTAGTATAAGGGTGGAATAAATGTGGTATAACTCATTTTTATTTGTAAGACTGTTAGTGTAAAAGTTTATTTTTTCTTTAGCGCATTTAAATAAAAGCTTGTTTTTAAAAGGTTGTTTTACATTTAATTTATTTTTTACTTTTTAGTTATCACTGGACACGTTTCTCAGTATGTTCATCTCATTCAACGCATCATTGTTGCAAGGTCGTTTGCTGTAACGTCGATATAGAATTTCAGCTCAATCGGTTAGATATCTACTTCCAATTTGAGTTTTTAGCTTTAGAAGTACGCCATATTGGATTAATAGTGACATCATTTTATTTTTTAATTAATTCTTAGCAAGACCTTTGATTTGATACCCATATTGTAGGAGTGCATTAAAAATAATTGGTCCGCCATCTTGGGTATACCGCCATCTTAGATTTAGAATGACGTTACACAGTTAACCATGCATTTTCGTCCAAACTGTGTGTGTAGACAAAATTTCAGCATAATCGGTTAAAGATATCTACTTCAAAACTGTTTTTCAAGCTTTAGAAGTCCACCATATTAGATTAATAGTGACGTCACATTATTTTTCGAGTTACCCTTAGAAAGACCTTTTATTTGATATCCATATTGTAGGGGTACTTTAAAAATAATAGGTCCGCCATCTTGGCTATGCCGCCATCTTGGATTTAGAATGACGTCATACAGTCAACCATGCATTGTCATCCAAACTGAACATGTATACAAAATTTCAGCTTAATCGGTTAAAGATATCTGCTTCAAAATTGAGTTGCAAAATTTCATCCGAACATACATACTTACATTGCAAGTTAAATAAAAGCTTGTAAAAAGCGTGTTTTGCAGAACTATAGTCTATTCAAGATAAGAAAGTTTTCGTGACAGGTCCAATTTTTCCGTTTCATGCATACTAGTTTCCGTGATTAAAAATATTATGTTTTAAAAATATAACTTAGCTCTTTAGGTTATTTTTATCAAATATGCAATAATTAATTCCACATTAAATAAAAACAAGAATATCAGTCTAGTTAAATAAAATTATAATTCTGAAAAAATATTTGTTTAAAGTTAGGAAATAAAATATTTGTGTAAAGTATAAGTTCCGATTCACGACTCAAATAAATACTTAATGAAACAAATATTTTATCAGATATATTTAATATGTGACACAAAACAAACTTACCTTAAGTGATGTTCGATCATTATTATATGAAGTGCTTTGTTCGAAGATATCTGGGGGCACGGTAGTGCCCCCGCCAAGTCGAGCGCGAAGCAAACGCTGCCGTACCATCCTTTACTGGAACCATTTCGCCGCATTTTCAGGCCCCTATTTGAGAATCTCTGGATAAGACCAGAACGCAGAAATTTTCGTCATCCAGTAAGCTATAATCACATATTTAAAATCCAAAATTTCAAGTCTGTAGGTCATTTAGTTCCGAAGTTAAGCGAAAGCAAAGTTTCGCATTTATGAAAGACAGACACGCACTGACTCATGATCATCAAAATAGAACTAGTACTTCCCATAAACTCAGAGAGCTGAAATTTGGTACAGAGTTAGGGTTTAATGGCCACATAAAGGAAAAACTATAAAAACTAGGATAATCGCAGATCTGGAGTACCTGGTGAGTAATACCTGAGTATTAGAAAACACAAGAGCCCAACCAAACTATTAGAGATATCGACATACCGTCTTTACAAACAATATTCAACTTGGTGGGCCGCTTCCAATAAAGAAAAGAAAAAAACTACCCCTAAAAAGAAAAAAACTGTGTCAAATAAGAAAATCTAATAAATTAAATCAATAAGCTCACGTTTCTACAAAAAGAAGTGAAATCCCACCAAAAACATTCTGTAAAAAACTAGCCAAGTCTCGATGGAGCTGCTTGTTTATCTCTAAAAAGTAATGAAATCTAGACAAAGTCGTGCCAAGTCTAAGGTTCCTTTCTGCGATTTCTTTATGATTATAGTTAATGTTGTGTGACTTGGTCATTGAACATTCTTTATACCTTAGTGGGTACAAGTCAACGGCAAGTCATTTGCAAAAAAAAACGGGCACCTAAGCAATGAACCATTTCAAATGTTAATATTGCTTTGTTTGATAATTATAGGTAGTTTTATCCTCACAATTTGGTAAATTAATAAGAAAATAATCGTTTTCATCAGTATTTCATAAAATTTTGATACAATTTATGGGAAATAATGCTAAACCTCACTAGTAGTGTATGTTCGCCAGTAGTGCATATGCTCATGAAGTAAAAATAAAAAAGTTTTGTTTGTTTGTTCTTCTTTAATAAAGTAAAAGCAGATAAATGTTTAGTATCGAGTGTGACCCCCTCTAGCTAAAATCACAGCTTGAATTCGTCTGAGCATGCTAGCGAGTATATCCCAGATACTTGCTTGCGGAATACGTTCCCACTCCGCAGTAATCACATTCTTCAGCTCTATGATGGTCTGCGGAGCTGGTTGTACTGATCTCACACGCCGTTTCAGAACGTCCCAGACATGCTCTATGGGATTGAGGTCGGGACTTCGAGCTGGCCAATCCAAACGACGAATGCCGACCTCTTGCACATACGCTTTAACATCGCGAGATCGGTGAGCGCGAGCATTGTCGTCCATAAAAATCGAGTCTTCACCTAGAGCGGCCAATGCGGGTTGTGCATGAGGAATTAGAACTTCCGTTATGTATCGATGCCCAGTCAGTGAGCCGTTTTCAATGAAGACTAACTCTGTACGATCTATTGAATTTATTCCTGCCCAAAACATAACAGAGCCCCCACCATAAGGTGTGATTTCTTCGAAACATGCCTCTGCAAAGCGTTCTCCTTGTCTTCTTAGCACTCGCCGACGTTGATCTTCACCGAACAGAGATATCCTGGCTTCATCAGAGAACAAAACCCTATTCCAATCTTCTTGAGTCCATGATTCACAATTTCTACCGAACCTAAGCCTGTGAACTCGGTGCTCACGGAGTAATTTGGGGCCGGAAAAGAAAACGATCATCCCGTGGTTGGGTACATGGTTTTCTTCCAGAACTAGGCCTTCTCTCGACGGAACCAGTCTCCTGATATCGCTGCCAAGTCCTTTGGACCGTCGAGCGATTTTTTTTAAAGCGCAGCCACGTCCAAAGGACGCGCCGCTGCCGAACGAGGTCGTGGGAACCCTTACAGACCGACCATAACCCCGTCCGCGGCACCTGCCCACCAATGGCGGGCCCCTCACGCCCTCTCCAAGATGGAGATGGAGAGGAGTTCCCGGGGCATACTCCGGGTGGTAATTTTTTACTGTGGTTTTCTTCCACGCGGCCCGACGCTCAGTGCGCCAGGCCCCCGGCCCCGCTCAGTGCGGGGTAATGGGCTTGCCCGACGGCAGACCCCACTGGATCTACCGCCGCGCACACGAGCCGAAGCTCAGCGGCGCCAAAGCGCCGACCCACAGCAAAAAGCGGCCACGGTGGCCACACGAGGTGGCCCGCCGAGTAGCACTCAGCCATCCCACGCCCCCCTCATGGGGGCCGCACAAGTGTACCGAAGCCACACGTTGATCGGGTCAGCCTCAGTCCTTGGAACAACGACACGCCGGAGCTCTACGAGTCTCCGAGCCTCGGAACAACGACATGCCGAAGCTCAACAAGGACCCGCACCAACCCGATCAAAGGGGCAACGGCACAAGGCGCAACGCGCCATGACCCGCGAGCGGGTCCCCAGGCGACACACAACCCCATCTTCAAAAAGAAGGGGAGGTGACGCCCCACATGGCCACGTGAAATGGCCCGCCGGGTTAAACCCGGCCACACCACGCCCCCTCCACGGGGCAGCTGTCAGACTCTTAGCCCGCGGCAGAAAATCTGCCGGGTTGCCCAGGGTGCACCACGAGGAGGTGTTCTGACATCGCACCCCGACCGTCGAGCGACTAACATTTAGCCTCCTAGCCACGAAGCATTGGCTGCAACCCTCTTCAAGCAGCGCGATAATTTTGGTAGCTTTTACCACTTTATCTACAATTTTGATACAGCCAAACAGCAATAAATAAAGCTGACAGTCAAGGATATGAAATTAATCGAAGAAAATTGAATAAAAGTTATGAAAGTCGATGTTAACTTCTGGAACTTCGCGCCAACAATGTAGGATAAAAAGAGATTTTCTGTAAAAATGAGCATCAAATGAAAATTTGAATTTAGAATGTACTTTTTTAAATACCACGGTATTTTTAAAACCGGCCAGTAACGTGTACAAACGATTGAAACCTTTTTTGTATTGTATCTTTTTAAAGATGAATGAAAATCAAAACCGCCCGTTTTTTTGCAAATGAGTGTATAATAATAAAGAAATCGCAGAAAGGAATGTTAGACTTGGCACGACTTTGTCTAGATTTCATTACTTTTAGAGATAAACAAGCAGCTCCATCGAGACTTGGCTAGTTTTTTACAGAATGTTTTTGGTGGGATATACTTTACCATGTAGTCTCTTCACTCACTAGGCAACCAAACGCAAATTTAGAGCTAGAATAGTAAAACAGAAAAAGTTACTTTATCTATGCTCGCTCTAGCTCTGTGAATCCCTCTTGTTTCTTGTCATTCCTTCAGAGTCTTCTATCACAAAATCCCAGGGCTAAGAAAGAAATTTGCAAGAATTCTTTTATACTTGGGTAGGGTGGGTATATATCTTCGAACGAAGCACTTCATATAATAATGATCGAACATCACTTAAGGTAAGTTTGTTTGATCACATATTGTTGCGGAGATTACTGAATGAGAGGCCGAAAGTGGATGAAAATATGTATATTGCGAAATAATTATGTAAATATGTACAAGCAGTGTGATTGATGGCAAATGAGACAATAAGAATGACATTATGGGCTTTTCACAGTGAAGTAGAAAAACATAGACAAAACTATACAATATGTACAAAAGAGTACGCAACATCCTCCCCCTTTGTGCAAGCACTAATTATTGGAAGAAATATTTAGTCTCACAAGCTTGCTCAGGGGACGACGTAGTGTACCTGCCGCAGTTGATACGTCCACCACCCGTACTACATTATCGCGTCCTGGGTAAGTCGATATGACCCGACCGCGTGGCCATGTTCCGCGAGGGAGGTTGCTGTCAACGATGAGCACAAGGTCGCCTGTTGATATCTGGTTCGCCAGATGTTGCAGGGGAATCTGTCTAGGTTGCATTGTAGGCAGGACTTCCTTCACCCAGCGTGACCAAAAGAAGTCTGAGAGGCGCAGAGCCTTTTTCCACTCAGCCCGACCTACAAGTACCGAGTCATCCAAGGTGGCCGGCAACGCGCTGTTGGAAGTTGAGCCAATCAAAAAATGGAACGGCGTCAAGGTCTCCTGATCATCCGGGTGGACAGACACGTGTGTCAATGGGCGAGAATTGACGATTGCTTCAGCTTCCGCAAGTAAAGTTATGAGCGTCTCCTCTTTTGGGGCACGGCCCTTCAGGGTAGCGCTTAGAGCTGTCTTAATTGAACGGACGAGCCTCTCCCAACAACCACCAAAGTTCGGGGCGGCAGGAGGAATGAAGCTCCAGTTGATGCCGTTACTCGTAGCAAAATCGTGTACGCTATTATTGTAGAAGGCTCGAAGTATTCGGTTAGCGCCAACAAAGGCCGTGCCATTATCAGAAAATATTGTTGTCGGAGCACCTCTTTTTGCGATGAATCTGCGAATCGCCAATATAGCAGAATCTGCGGACAGTGAGTGTACCAGCTCTAGGTGTACTGCTCTCGACGTCATACACGTAAAAAGTGCGACGTATCTTTTGTCGTGTTTTCGACCAATCGCTACGATGATGGGACCAAAATAATCCAGCCCAGTGAAAGTAAAGCAGCGAGTATGATGTGCCATGCGCTGAGGTGGTAGATCGCCAGTTGGTGGTACTTGTGGCCGGTTCTTGCGAATTTTGCAGAAAGTGCACTGATGCGCTACGGATCTCACGGTGCTTCGAAGATGTAGCAACCAATATCGTTGCCGTAACTCATTGATTACCGCTTCATGGTTTGCATGACCCATCTTGGTATGGTAGTGGTACACCAACAATCGCGCCACTGGATGCCGGCCATCTAAAATAATTGGGGCTTTGACCTCATGACTCAATTCCTCAACTGCTGCAAGCCTTCCTGCTAGGCGAAGGATATAATCTTCTCCCAATACAGGTGATAGTTTAGCCAAACGGCTATTCTTGGGTAATGGTTTGCCGTAAAAAAGACAATGAAATTCTTCGGAAAAACATTCTAATTGCGTTTTTAATAATACATGCCTTTCTGCGGCTTTCAGGAACTCGAGAGTAAGAGGAATGGGGTCAAGTGGGATGGGAGTATTGGTTGTGGACGTATTTCTTAAACGACGACTATGGTCGGGAAACGGAGAATTTTGAATAAGCTGCCGAAATATAAACGCGGCTTGGTGAACACGTGCGGTAGCGCGTACCAAGCGCAGCCAGTTGCTATATCGTAAGCAATTTGCTGTGACTGCTGAAGGCAGTATGGCGCGCTCGTTAAGGGCCGCGACTACTTCTGACTTTTGCTTCAATTCCGTTTGAGCCAGCGGTAACTCGACAATTGGCTCTGAGGGCCAATCGTCAGCAGGAAGAAGAAGAAATGACGGCTTGGTAAACCATCTGCTAGTAGAGTTCAAGCAGCCTGACCGTAATCGTGTAGCATCATCAGCGACGTTCATGCCTGTCGGTACCCACCTCCAGTCCCTAACGCTAAAGATCTCGGTAATTTCGTCTATGCGGTGAGCAACGAAAGGCCTGAAAGTACGTGCGTCACTTCGCAACCACGCAAGGACGGTAGTAGAATCGGTCCTAAAAACCGTTTGGATCGGTTTTTTGACATGACCTTCCTTGATGGTTGCGGCGAGACGTGATGCCATTAAAGCAGCCTGCAATTCCAACCTTGGGACTGAGACTGGTTTCAAGGGTGCAACTCTGGCTTTGCTTTGTATAAGTGCAAGTTTAACGGATGTGTCAACGTACAAAAGCCGCCAATATGCAACACAGGCATAAGCCGATTCGCTCGCATCCGCAAAGATGTAAAGTTCGCGATGGATGGGTTCGGATTGGCTAGCGTGTGCATACCAACGTGGAATTTTGAATGTTGTCACCTCCGAAAGTTCTTGTAACCATTCTCTCCACTTTAATGCTTCAATAGTGGGAAGCTCTGTATCCCAGTCAATATTAGACCTCCAAAGCTGCTGGAAGAGTATACGACCTTTGACCACTATAGGCCCGAGTAAGCCTAAGGGGTCATATATACGCATTAAATGCGAAATAACTACGCGCTTGGTAAGATTTGTAGGTAAGATTTCATTTAGACCAGTTCGAAATCCCAAATAATCTGTGGTGGGATTCCACGCTATTCCTAGTGCCCTTATAACGGCAGTGTTACCTAAATTGACTTCGGAAAGTGTGTCTACTCGTAGGTCATTGGGAATAAGTCTCAAAGCAGACGGATCGTTTGAGACCCATCCTCGCATTTCCATGCATGCCAAACTGTGTACAGTCACTATGTCTTTGGCTATTTGTGCGGCATAGTCAGCATCATCATGGGATCCGAGATAGTCGTCCATGTAGTGGTTCTCAACAATCGCCTTTGCTGCGCTTGGGAACGCATGAGCATGTTCAGCAGCGTTTTTGTTTTTAACGAACAGCGCAGTAAAGGGGCTTGAAGAGGCACCAAAAATGACAGACGTCATTCTGTACTCCCTGATTGTTTGCCTCTGATCCCCATCTCTCCAAAGAAATCGTAAGGCGTCTCTGTCAGTAGGTCTGATACGAATCTGAGGAAACATTTCCTTGACATCTGCTGTCAGAGCAACGCGACCTTCCCTGAACCTGTATAAAATGTGAAGGAGATTTTGAAGAAGATCTGGACCAGAAAGCAACAGAGAGTTCAGACTGACTCCTTCATTGGTTGCTGCTGCGTCGTGGACGACACGGAGTTTTTGTTTTTGTGGGTGATATATGCCGAAATGTGGTAAGTACAGCTGAGGCGCTTCTGAATTTTGAAGCTTGGAATGACTGTAATAAGAGTCGACAGAGCATTCTTCTGCGTATCCCCTATTAATCATATTATTAATGAATGCCTTATATGCTGCTGCGAATTCCGGCTCACGACACATGCGTCTTTCGAGACTTAAGAGGCGCGACAAAGCCTGTGGATAGCTGTCAGGGATGTATGTGGTATCATCACGCCATGGTAAACCAACTTGAAAACGGCCTGATGGTAAGCGTTCAGCCGTAGCCTCCAAAATTTCGAGAGCACGCTTGTCGTGTTTATTGTGCAGCGTTTCGACCTGGCTTATACCTATACAGCCTTATTAATAAAAATCGCCTATTCCCTCCTTAATCCGAACGTACTCTCGGAGTAGTTACTACCAGTTTAAGCTAGGAGTAGCTTTGTGTTTATAACATTATTAATAAACACGGAGTAAGCGTAGACTAACAAAGCCTTCCTTACTCTCGGATTAACGCGTATGTTATGGCAACCCTTGCAATTTAAAAGTAAAAAGAATGAGTCGGTGAACGATTTGAGCATCGTGTGACAGACAGAAATACATGGGATGACAGTTTTTTTCTGTTTTTTCCACCTTTTTCAGTTTGAGATTGTCTTAGTAGTGTATTATTGTTCCTTCTATATCTCGTTCAATCGCAGACACGATTTCACTCCATCTAGAAGGAACAATAAAACACGTGGTAGCAGCGTCTAGTAAGTAAATTATCAGATAAGATTCAATTCAGGTCTGTAATTGGTTGTAAAATATTCCGCTATTTATAACGTTTTAACGCGACAATGCAGTCATCATTTTGTTGAAGTACACGCATCACATCGGTCACATTTAAGTGCAGATATGAAATTTATCAAACAAAAACAATCACTTAAATTAGAATGTATTTGTCCTACGTCAATGAATGAACCAAAGCGTCATGGCAACTTACTACCAAATACCATTCGCTGTGTTGTTTGTGGCCCATCGAATTGTGGAAAGACCAACTTAGTAATAAGTTTATTATTACATGAAGATGGTCCACGATTTCAAAATCTGTATGTTTATTCAAAGTCTTTGTATCAGCCTAAATATACATTCTTAGAAAAAGTTATGAGTATGGTTACGAACACGACTTATAATAAATATAATCATAATAGTGAAATTTTAAGCCCTCACGAAGCTTTGCCGAACTCGATCATTATATTTGACGATGTTGCTTGTGAGAATCAAAATAGCATCCGAGACTATTTTGCTATGGGACGTCATAAAAACATTGATTGTTTTTATATTAATCAAACTTATACTAAAATACCGAAACAATTAGTACGAGATAATTCTAACTTGATTATTTTATTTAAACTAGACGACATTAACTTAAGACATGTCTATGAGGAACATGTAGGGTCTGACATGTCTTGGGCTCAATTTCGAGAAATGTGCTCAACTGTTTGGAATCAACCATTCAGCTACATTGTTATCAATAAAGACTGCGAACGGAATAAGGGATGCTATAGAAAGGCATTTGACACATTTATTATGGTGGACTAGCATTCATAAAAAGGTGTTACATAAATATGGAATCAGTTTCATTTGTGATTTCATACCGAGAGGAAATATAAACAAAAATGGAACAAAATTTGAAAGAACAAATTATAAAATCTGCCGCAGCTGTGAAAAGGAAGGTTAATATGATAAAAGATGCAAAAGACGCTAGCAATATGGCATTAGAAACAATATTTAAGCCTATTGTAGAACCACTTAATGTGTTAACAAGCAAAAATAACGAAAGTCTTCATAAAAATTTGGATATTGACCAAAACCACCCAGTAAAAAAAAATAAGTACAGCGAAAGTGAGTCATCAAATTCTGTAAGTGAAGATTTCGAGGAAGCTATGAACGAAGAAGATGAAAACTCTTATGGTGATGAGGCTTATAAATTATCTAACAAAACTCTTACGATATTACCCTCTGAAGATCACGATGAGCATGAAAACTCGTTTAAATCCATTCAATCATCTCCGAGTATTGCAAAAGAATCTTTCTCGTGGCCTACGTCGTGTGATCTAATAAAAGATATACCTTATGGAGTCAGAAACGAGCGAGGTAAACTTTTGCTTGGCAAAACTCGCGTTTACGATGAAGGTTGTAGACTGAGGATTGGAAATCATGATCTGGAAAAAACACCCGGTTTAAAGGAATTATTGTTTAAAAAGATACCAAATTTAGACCTTGTCACTGACGACGACTTACAAAATTATAAACAGATACTAATAGATACTAATGCTCATAAACGTAATTACGATCCTTTAAAACCAGTGAACAGTAATAAAGGATTTAAATATATACGTATTATTAAACCACTGTTTAAATACACAAGAAATATTACAAGTAGTGTGGAAAGTATTCCTCGAGGAGAAGGTATAAACCTTTTAAAAAGGGTTAAAACAGATACTGATTTGGTTTACTGGGACGATCCAAATGAGTTAGTGGAACGATTAAAATTACTACTAGCATCAAAAGAAGCTGGTAATACCGGAGTGATAAATGAAATATATGCAATAATTGAAGAACTATATGAAGCTGGCATCATAAATGTAGAATATAAAAAGCATCCATCAGGAAAATTGTTCAGTCTCGTTTCAATGAAGACTGCATCAAGACGACAATGAATGTAGACAAATTTGGACATCATGTACACAAGCGTTTAAGATTATCAGAATTCATTAACACTCTCAATGATACTTTAGTAAAATCTGAAACAGGTGACTTTGATTTAAAATCAACAAAGTTGAAGGGTTTGCAATTTCCTGAAAATAACGACGAAGCAGTAAATAAAGAATACGTGGATAAATGTATTGAAGAACTAAGACAAGAAATAAAAAATAATAATAGTGATGTTAAAAGATATTTAAGTAGTTTAGAAAAGGCGACAATTGTTAGTTTGAGTGCCTTATTTTACACAAAAAAAGAAATAGATTTTATGATTCAAGCAAATTCAACTAAGGATGAGTAAGCAAGACGTAGTTAACGAACTTCACAAAGCAGCACGAAGAAATTTTTCTCGTCGATGTACATTCATAAAAGGAATTGATGATCTATGGCAAGCAGACCTTATGGATTTACAAAAATATTCACAATTCAATAAAGGTCATAAATACGTTCTAGTAGTGATTGATTGCTTATCAAAATACGTTTGGGCTAAACCTTTAAAATCAAAAACAGCAAACTGTGTTATGAATGCTATGCAAAGTATATTAACCACTTCTTCGCGTAATCCTAAAAATTTACAAACCGATTTAGGAACTGAGTTTTATAATACGAGTTTTAAAAAATTGATGGAAACGTATAAAATAAATCATTATTCTACATATTCTGCAAAAAAAGCATCCATTGTTGAACGTGTCATCAGAACAATCAAGTCTCATCTTTACAAATTATTTAGTCTTCATGGACGATATCAATGGCTTGAACATAATTTGGATGACGTGATACAAAACTATAACAACACTAAACATCGAATTACTAAATTTAAGCCTGTTGATGTTACTAAGTCAAACGAAATTTTTGTTAAGTCAAACATTGTTAAAACGCAACAACCTAAAACAAAAAAGAGATTTGCGTTTCGAATAGGTGATTATGTTCGTATAAGTAAATACAAAGGAGATTTTCGTAAGGGTTATACTCCAAATTGGTCTACAGAAATTTTCCGCATAGTAAAAGTTAATGAAACCAATCCTCAAACATATCAAATAGAAGATAAACACAAACAAATTATTTTGGGATCTTTTTACGGGTATGAATTACAAAAAACTAAAGTTCCTGATCTTTACCTTATTGAGAAAGTTTTAAAAAGAAAAGGAAACACACTATATGTAAAATGGTTAGGTCTAAATAATAAAGAGAACAGTTGGATTGACAAGAGTGAATTGGTTCAATAGTATAAATATTGCTACGCAATTCTGTATCTTCTATTCACTTTAGAATTATCAATGAAGGAAGGTGGTGGTATACTTAACACAATAATAAACAATTTACCGATTGAGTTACATTTACCTGGATATCAATTTTGTGGCCCTGGAACAAAACTTCATAAGCGGTTGCTTAAAGGTGAACGAGGCATAAACAAATTAGATAATGCTTGTATGTACCACGATATAGCTTATACAAATAGAAATTTAGACGTTCGACATAAAGCTGATTTAGGACTTTTAAATATGGCGAAAAGAAGGTTAAAATCCAAGGATGCTGGAAGAGGAGAAAAGTTTGCCTCTTGGATAGTTAAAAATGCAATGAAAGCTAAACTCAAAGCAGGGAGTGGGTTCAAATCATTTATGACCGGTGTAAAAAAAATACGCTTACAATTAAAAAAACTTAAATCTAAAGACAGTCACTCTGCAATTAAATATGCCCACGCTGCTGCAAAAAAAATATTTACAAATAAAAAGGGAATACGTTTGCCGCGTCGCATTCCTATTCCAAAATGTGGAGGACTTTTACCACTTATTCCGATTTTTGCGGGATTGTCGGCTTTAGGTTCATTAGCCGGAGGAGCAGCAGGTATAGCAAAGGCTGTTAATGATTCTAAAGCTGCACAAAAAAGTCTTCAGGAATCTGAACGACACAACAGGATGATGGAAGCTGTGGCTCTTGGAAAAGGGCTGTATATAAAACCTCACAAAAAAGGAGCTGGACTGTATTTTAATCCATCAAAAAACTAAATAAGGGGCTACCCAGACGTGCACTTACCAATATTGATATATTAGAACACGCAAGTGACATTCCATTTTTTCGCGGTGTTTTCATGAGAGATATGTTACCTACGAAACCTAAAAAGATAGAATGTGCGATATTGAATTTGGATAGCTCCAAAAATCCTGGAACACATTGGGTAGCCTTCGTCAAGCAAAACAATTACGCTGAATATTTTGATAGTTTTGGTAATTTGAAACCTCCATTAGAATTAATTCAATATTTACACAACTTACCAATAAACTATAATTACGTACAACACCAAAAATTTGGTACTACTAACTGTGGTCATCTATGTTTAAAATTTTTAAGATGTTATTGGAAAAATCATTTATATAACGTGTAAAATAAATAAAATTGTCAGTATAAAAATGTCTTTCACTGTGTCTATAACTGGGAGAGGAGCCTCCTTGACAACGAACTATTCGCCAACATTGGAGTTACATGGCGACTATGAATGTGGTCTTTTATATTTTTCTACTTTTAATTCTATTCCTAATATTGATAAACGAAACAATAAATTTTATTATGGCGAAAATGAAGTCATCGAAATTCCTGAAGGGTCTTATGAACTTCAAGATATTTGTGATTACATAAAAAGTAATATTAAAAACACCGTATTAAAATTGACTTGTAACAACAATACTCTAAAGACAAATATATTTTGTTCCAAAAATGTTCACTTTAACAAAAGTGATTCACTAGGTCAAATTTTAGGGTTTCGAACTGCAACAATACATGCAAATATAAGTACTGAATCTCAGAATCCGGTCAGCATTTTATCAACAACCATCGTGAGGATTGAATGCGACGTAGTCAGCGGTTCATTTGTGAACGGAAAAGCTAGTCATATAATTTATGAATTTGTGCCTAATGTACCACCAGGATATCGGATCATTGAAATACCTAAAAATTTAATATATTTTCCAGTAAACCAAAGTTCTATAAGTGCGATTAGCATACGGTTACTAGACGCTGAAAACAAACAGGTAAATTTACGAGGTGAAGAAGTACAACTATATTTGCATTTCCGAAAAAAAAATGATTGATTTCAATAAAAAGCAAGAGGCATCGTGTACTCGAGTCAGTTTGAAAAGATCACCTCAAAAAGACGCACCGCTTCGGCTTAGAAAGAAGTTGACTAAAAGCAATAAGGATTTTTTGAAGTTAGTGGGCTTGTTAAAATGAATATATTAAATATAACTCAACCGACGTCAATAGATAACAGCATTGAAAGTTTTGAATATCACTCGTACAAACCATATGTAACAAGTTTCAACAAGAATGATGAAATACGAATACCTATCAATCAGCAAGATTTGTATGTGCTGCCCTCACTCAGCACTTTGTATATTGAGGGCACAATTAATGTTTATAACAGCAAAAAAGAAAAGGTGTCAAGTGTGCATTTCGTAAATAATCCGGTGTTATTTCTATTTCAAGACATTCGATATGAACTAAACGGAGTGGAAATAGACAAAATAAAAAATGCAGGAATTAGCACAACTATAAAATCTTATTTATCATTAAATGAAAATGAATCCAAAAGCGCAAGAGCTTGGGGCTGGTCGACTACAGGTACAACTAGTGTTGGTGATGGCGGATTCTCTGCTTCTATACCAATGAACAAAATATTGGGTTTTGCAGAAGACTATGAAAAAGTTATAATAAACTGCAAACATGAGTTAGTATTGTTGAGAAGCAACACAAATCTGAATGCTTTGATATTAAATAAAGGTGAAATAGTGGATGATATAATAATTACTAAAATTGCTTGGCGAGTTCCGCACATTAAAGTATCAGACCGTGAAAGAATTAACTTACTAAAACATTTAGAGAGAGATCGAGCAATCACTTTAGCTTTTCGTAATTGGGACTTATATGAATATCCGTTATTACCGAAAACTCGTAAACATACTTGGTCTATCAAAACATCTTCACAAATAGAGAAACCTCGATTTGTTATAATTGCCTTACAAACTAATCGGAAACATAACGCTGAATTATCAATGGCAGAGTTCGATCATTGTCATGTACGTGACATACGAGTCTTTTTAAATTCGTCATATTATCCCTATGAAGGACTGAATGTAAATTTTTCAGATGATAAATTTACTTTATTATACGAACAGTACATTAGATTTCAACAGTCTTATCACGGACGTCGACCAGAGCCGTTGATGAGTCTAAAAGAATTCAGAGACGTCGCTCCTTTATTCATCATTGATTGTTCACGTCAGCATGAAACGTTAAAAGGATCTATTGACGTTAGAGTTGAAATTGAAACAGATCAAGAAATACCTGACCAAACAGCTGCATATTGTTTGATTCTGAACGATTGCATATTTGAATATAAACCTTTAAGCAATATTGTAAGGAAAATATCATGAACAACGATACGATAATTGTAGATTTGCAAGGATTTAAAAATAATAAAAATGAGTTTATAGTAAAAGAATTTGTTATAGCAACTCTCGAGTTTACCCATATATTTTTAATTAAACCTCCTTATCCGTTTTCTACACTAACTGATGAAGAAAAAAAACAAGTTTGTTGGATAGAAAGAAACAGAGGTTACCAATGGAGTGAAGGATATATAGACTACAGAGAATTTAACAGAATTATTAAACCTTTCTTGAAAGACAGGAAAATAATTGTAAAAGGTGAAGAAAAAGTTAAATGGGTAGAGAATTTATGTGGTCATAATAATATCATAGACATAAGTTATACAGGTATACCAAATTTAAATACGTTAAATGATTTGTATAGTAATAATATGTTCCATTGTGTAACTCATAAAAAAAGATGTGCGTTAAGAAATTCATTGTGTATTAAAAAATGGTGTTTTCTCAATGGATACACATTATATGATTTTTGAATCTAAATTTAGAGAAACAATCTTGTTTAAAAATTAATATACAACTATATTAAGAATTTTTCAAATAAAATGTCATGTGTAATAAAAGTTGTTTTTATTATGTTTGATACCCAAAAAGAAAAAAACTTAGTACTTGAAAATATTTTTTTTATTAGGAAAACGTTTTAACAAAATTAAAAAGTTATCTATAAGTTATCACCACAAAGTTTTTTGGATATTTTTCTTATAACGGTTTCCGTAAGGTCCATGATTTCATCCACCGGTTCCTGCACCACATATTGAGCACTCAGCACTACGTTTTCTTCCACATCAGCAATGTCAAAGCAGCTATTTGATGCACTTGAAGAATCGTTCACTAAGTCCAAGACCAGTATTTTAATTAATTTCACGCCTTTCTGCTCCTTAGTGATCACAAATGATTTTGTAGATTTTCGAGCTCTTTTTCTTGTCATGTCCTTTCTTTGTCTTATTTTTCTCTCTCCCTGTCTTGATTCATTAGTTTGTTCTTCTCGACGTATCATGTTTTGATATTCTTGCGTGAAGCCTTCCAATGGATCTTGTGCATATTGGGAAAACAAGATATCCGACGAGTTTGACATTATCTGTAACAAGTGAATAATAATAATGAATAAGTTGATATCCATAATTACCTCAATAATCAATAATGATTAAAAAATGATATGAAAAGAGAATGATACTTACAATAATATTACAATATGGACTGCTTGTCACGAACAACGAGTTATGAATGAATATAATATCAAATAAAGTTGAGGCTTAGACTAAATTTGCTTATCTAGCATTGCATCACACTTGACCTCAATACAACACGTGGAAATATATGACATGTGTAAGTGCAGTAATTTATAGTGTAGGTATGCAATAAAAAAACACAGAATACTATTTTAATGCTTATTTGGCATTGCATCATATTTGGCCTTAATATAACACGCGGAAATATGTAGCATGTGTAAGTGCAGTAATTTATAGCATACTAGCTTTCCGCTCGCGACTTCGCCCGAGTTATTTTTGTTTTCCTGTGAGAATTTTTTTTCCCGTAGGAAAATTACCCTATGTCCTTCCCCTGGTCTCGAACTATCCCTATACCAACTTTCATCTAAATTGGTTCAGTAGTTTCGAATCCTATTCAATACAAACAAACAAACAATCAAATCTTTCCTCTTTATAATATTAATATAGATGCAATAATAAATAAAACACATAATACTATTTTAATTGCATTTATTAACTATAAAAAATATTAACAGGTCAAAAACAATTATATTAACTAATTAAACACTATCTTAGATTAGATTTTCATGTCCCCAAGCCCAGGTTCTAATTTTATCGGATAAAATAAAACGTTTATCATCTTGATTAGATAAAGCTACTTTGTTAACACTCTGAGTAAAAATCTCATGCTTAATGCATCTAAACAAAATATTTTTTTTCCGTATTATTTTGTCGTGAAGCAGAACTGATTTATAATCATCTAATGTTAAGTCTCTTACTACATTTTTTTTCACACCTTTTGCTTTTTTAATAAATGCTGATTTCGTTTTTATACAGTACAACTTAGACCGGAGACCTACGAATTCTGTCATAATTTCACCTCTTAATTCATCTTTAAATAAGCCCGGTATCTTTTTGTTTTTTAAAGGCAGACCAAATATATTGTCACAACTATAGTTACTGGTGTCAAAGAAGCTTAAAAAGTTATCTTTCAAATCATGATAAAAATCTTTCGTTTCAATCTTATAAACAAAGCTATCAGTATCGGTGTAGCAAAGTTGTATTTTATTTCCATAGTAAGGTTTTATGACAGAATAATGGAATTGATACATATGACTTTTAGATAGTTCTAAAACAGTAAAGCCAATATAAATTGGCTTATCCAAGATAACCCTTTCAGGTTTCATTTGAACCGCAACTAAATTATTGGAAAAAATAGTAGCGCTGTGAAAATTAGGTCTCGCTATTAATTTGTCCGCTGAAATGAACTTTTTTGTCTTGTTAGATTTATCACACCACTTATTAACCAAGCGAACATCGACTCTTTTTTCACTGTCTTCCAATGTTTTTCCAAACACTGAATTATTCATCAACTTAAAAAGGTCTTGCTGAAAAATAGTTACAGCTTGTTTTCTCAGTTCTGTGTTTAAATTGATATATTTAGCCAAAAAAGGGCTTTGTTTAAAAATTAAGGCGCGATGAATTTTATTTAAAACAAGACCATTATTAATGCATGTTTTCAAATAAACATAATGGATTACATACTGATATTTAGAATACAGATTAGGACAGAGTTTAGAAGTTTTACCTCCGAGTGGTACAAATTTTTCGGGACAAAAAGGATAATCGTTATGGTCATTATGTAGCTCCTCGGGATATGTTAAGTCCACTTCAAGAATATATCCGAACTCAGCATCATCTGCTACGTTCATGATATTTAACAAATCTACTTCGCATTCGCTTAAAAGTCTAAAATCTGAAACAGGTAAGTACTGACACATACTATAACCATACAAGTTATTGCAATCGATGTAAACTAGAAAAGAATCTGGTTCTGTAAAATCATATTGTGGCATATATTTATTGTTTGCACGAGCATATCGCGTTGAGCACATACAGATACCTCCCCGTATCCCTTTCTGTATAAAACGTATAATTTCTAAGTCAGTTAATAATTCTAACTGAATGCCGGTCTTAAGTAACATAGCATCGAATGAAAGACTTGGAGCTGTTAAGTAAAAAGCAGGATCTAATTGATAGTTCAATTTACAAATTTCACGGAAATTTTCAAATACATCAGTCAATAGCAATACATCGGTTTTTAGGTAAAGGTCTGTGTACCCACCCATATCATGTATTCTAAATGTAGACCAAACTTCCTGAGCATGAGTGTAATCTTTATCACTTATATCTTCATCAGTTAAAGAATTATAGAAACCTTTTTTGTGTGGAAGTTGTTTCTCGGAAAATGATTTCCAATGTGTCATATGATCATACGGATATACTCCTTTGCGTGTTAATAATTTAAATTCAGTTGCGTTTGGAAAATATTTTTTTAAATGCTTAAAATCTGTTTTATCTAACCCACTCGCTAATTTTTCCAAACTGGTTCCTAAGAATTGAAACGAATCGACAAATCGTATTTGAGCATATTTGTCATTCTTTAACTGTAAAAATTTTGTAAATGATACGTATTTTTCCTTATTTTTAGGTATGACTTTAACAGGTCCTAAACTATCGGCTAATTCTTTGATGAACAGATGACAGTCATAGCCGGATAGGTTATGGAAAAAAACGGGAACTAATTTAGGAACGCTAAACCGTAAGTTACAGTATTGATGCGCAGCACCTCGATAACTTCCAGTGAGGTGACAATGATCTCTCACTTTGTCAAAAAATAATAATTGCTTACAAATATGACAAACATCGGTACGCGCATAGGCCTCTGCGTCATATTCATCGAATTCCATCGCAATTTCTTTATCTAAGATGTCATAAATCTTTTTAATGTCAAAATACAGTTTATCAAGAAATTTTTGGACACAGTCTTTTCCTCGATACTGGACAAAAGAATTCAGACTGGTATCGTACGAGCACACTATGTGATAAGCAAAAGCTGATGGAATGTGCTGTTGACGCTGAGAAGTAAAACTTAATGAAGGGTCAGGCTCACAGCCATCGAACGGTATAAGAAGAGTTTCAAAGTCAGCATAGACCACAAAAGGAACGTCTTGCTTCCGTTCGAAATTTTTGAATTGTAGATAAGTTCCTTTCTCAGGCAGTACTGTACAAACGCCGCTGCATGTATGATTATCAAGATTAACTTCAGAAGTAAAAAATAGCAAGCAATCATCACAAAAATATAGTTTCTTATGATTTTTCGTAATTTGACTTCTTACAAGTCGAGAAAGGTTTTTTATCAAAACAAAGTGACATAGAACATTATTTTCAAGTAGAAGCAAGTTAATTTTAGTTCTGGTTTTGGATTTATATCCAGACTTATAAATGGGACCTACAACTATCTGATTATTCTTTAATGAATATACGTTTACACTTAAATGTGGATTGTTTTGTTCGAATTTCGCGATATCCGTAAACGTTACTGGGAAAGATATATCGTCGGTGTTTAGGACCTGTTCAAAGTGCGGATACGACGACGTACGGTCACCGTTCTTTTTAGCCGGGTACAAAGCGGCAACGACGCTCCACAAAAAACAATATTCATCTTTATTCTTGATGTTAATACACGCCTTTTTCTTTTTTATCGCTAGTGGTAAATCTACATAAGTTGAACCAGACCCTCTTAGAGGATCATATCTATTAATGTTAACTTCTAAGGAAACATTACTTAAAAAAGTCCATCCACTGTCACGATCCTCAAATTCTTCAACTTTGTTCTTAATAGTATTTACGAGTGTTTCAAACAACTCGTTAAAATCAAAATTGCGATGAATCGTTAAATTTTTTGTAACAAACGACTTAATGTTATTTACCTCGTTCTTAAATAAAAGAAAATCGGCAAAATATTCAAAATTTACTTTTAAACATATATGCTTATTTAGAGACATTTGCAAAAGATTATAAATTTTAGAAAATATACTATGCAAGAATGAATCGGGTAAAGAGCATCGGTACTCATCTGTAGGAGTAATTCTGTATGTAACGATGCGACCTCTAAACGCACTCGCGAGTTCGACAACACCGGCGTCGTCGTGCGCCCGCGACACTGCGCACCTGCGCTTGTGCGCGCTGCTGCGCAGGTGTCCTACCCATTGTCTGCTGCCTACTTGCATCGAACACTCTGAGCAAAAAGGCATCGTAGCAATTCAGAAAAATAAAGTATACAACTTGTTACCTAACGCTAATCTATAGTCTTTTTAGTTAATTACTTATCCACTTAACTAAATGAATGATTACCGTACCTCATTAATACCTAAGTTACGACTGTAACTTTACCTGGACGTGGGCTCAAAAAAACCGGATTAAATATAAAAACCTATTGTAAAAAATATTTTACTTGCTTAGTTAATTTATTTATTTAATATTTGTTTTATTACTATAAAATACAGGCTTATCTTTAAACAATGACTTTGACCGCTTTAAAAACTGCTGCAAGTAGTCCCACTCGGGCTGGTCTGGCTCTAGCTGCACCTTGAGTGTGACAAGCGCCTTGGTGTACCGCTGGTCGGGCGCTACGGCCAACGCCTCGTCCGTGCTGTATACGCGCGTCTCCACGTAGTAACGACCGTCGAGCGGAGTACGCCGCAGGAGCGTGCCGTGCGCGGTCTTGTTGGCGAGGCTGCTGTCGAGTCGTTTGCCCTGCCTGACGCGTGACGCACGCTCGGCTGTAACTTCTTCGTCGTCCGACACCAACCCGAACAAATTCAACGACTCCTTTGAGCTCGACTTAGCCTTTTTCGATGAACCAGACCTGTAAAAGACAAAAGAGATTGTATTATATCCTATGTTAGGACAATCAGCAAGAACGTGAAACAACTCAACAATAATTGATATTACTATGTTGTTGTAGAACGCAGTGTTCCTATCCTACGATTGACACCTGCAATCTTCGAATTTATCTAACCCACTATGATCGATAAAGAAAACAACACTTCAATACAAAAAAAAACCACTCTATCAGTGATGAACCTAAAACGAAAATACCACTTCACTTGCATAAATAACTCATATCTTACCTGATAGTATCGCGAGAGATTGGTTTTCTCTTAGGCTTAGGCTTCTGCGCTGGCTCGAACAGTTCTTGCTCGGAGTCAGACCTGAAAAGATAAATTTAATAATATTGTTAGTCTCCTAGCTAATACTGATCAGCAACAGCACACTAACACCGTTCACTCATTCATAATCATTTTAGTGTTCAATTGTTATCTACTTCAATCTAATTCATTAATATGTGTACTGTTGGCATACCCTAATAAATAAATATTGTGGTATTATCACATAAAATCTTCACTAACGATTCGAAGATTTAATAAATACTATGACGACAACATAAATTAAACCTTACCTGATGTTATCTCGAGATGTTGGTTTTGTCTTAGGTTTGGTCTTCTGCACTGGTTGGAAGACTTCAAACTCGGAGTCAGACCTGAAAAAGTAACGCAAAATTGAGTATCGGAAAAAGACAATGCATACTTACACTGATCCTTCATTGTAAGTGTGACGATCTTTAAAACTATCTCATTGTTATTCTCTCCGTACGAAACTTGGAGGAAATAGTAATTACAACCAACTATCAGTAAACCTTTCAAAGTACTTACATAATGAACACTCACAAATAAAGTACTGTGGCTGAAGATCTGGGTGCTGGGGAGACTCCTCGACGACGACTGACGACACTGTTGCAGCTAGTTCCTTGGCTCGAAGCACTTTGAAGAACAGAATGAACCACTACTCGAAAATTTCGCATTATATAGGAACTTATTGAAAATTCATCAATTTTTACTAGGGTTGTCACAAATGTATCTGTTTTTGAAACCTGAATAAGAAAAACTACAACGAAAAATAGTATTAAAATATATACTTATTTATATCCAAATTATACGAATCAATGTATCTAAAAACCGAAAGGTCGGTCAACTGGTTTTAACTTTAAGTCTAACACAAAGAGATCAATACGAAGTGATAGTCGATGCACTGTGCTGATGCAAAAGTTGATGAAGGTTGATGAGCTGTTGACTGTACGTGAAAAAATTATCCTGAATGTTGTTTCAGTAAATCTACGTTAGTGAAAAACGTAATCAACTTTCATTAGAAAAAACAATTTGTATTTTTTTTAAGTAAAGTAGTTTATAAGTATTTTGTTTCTAGTTATTCCTTTTTTCTTTGTATACTAGTTTTAGTAAGACATTTCTGTGACGTCATTATTATGTCATCAATAATTAAAAATATTTGTTATTAAATAGAAAAAAACAATACAATGTATAATATTTATACATTGTTATTACAGATTTTGACTATTGTAACATTAAGCAAACAATCAATACCTATATGTTTAACAGGTCAGTACACTAGGATTGTCCTAAAACTAATTGAATACTATTACTACTAAAGTAAAATCTTACAGAAAATTTTTGTTGTCGACGTCCCGCTACGACTGACTCTCTGTCGTCACTCGTGACAACCCTATCGAGAGTTGCGCGCTAGACATTTTTCGCCGTGGTGCCGTGTGCAATAACCTATTTAAATGACTTTACGTATTGACCTTTAATTTGCTCGTTAAAAACTTTCCATTCATTATTGAAATAATTCAATTTTAAAGATTTATTATTTAAACACAAATTAAACAAAACATCAATTAAATTTTATACATAAAATATATTTATTAGGGTAGTTTATTGACATAATTGTGTTTTAAACGAAAGAAATTCATTATTAGATTTTAAAATTAATGTAAATAAGATACATATATACCCACGTTTTTAACTAAGACGACATTTGTTACTAAAAAGTTTTAAAAAATGCAGTAATAACCTTGTAAATGCATTTTTATAACTTTCAATGTATTTGAATTTTTTATATATTACTAGCTGTGCCGCGCGAACTACGTTTCGCCATAATAAAAAATAGTTTACGACCTATTCTCAGACCTACTGAAAATATTCAAAAAATTTCATAAAGATCGGTCAAGCCGTTTCGGAGGTATTTGATAACAAACACTGTGACACGAGAATTTTATATATTAGATTTATGTTTCAGTGTTATTAAAACAAACCAAAAAATAAGAATGAAACATTATTAAACACGAAAACTTATTGCAATTTTAATTAAAGTACAATCAACAGCACATCAACCTACGATAAATATTTAATTGGGTCTTTGTAATTTGTTGTTAATGCGTGACCACACCGTACTCGCCGTTGGCTAGACGACGAGCGTGTATGGGGCTCCCAGCAGAGTGCCGCTCTAACCACTAAACCACCCCGGTATTCTCCCTGCCCTTATAGGCGCGCGTGATAGGGTCCACACTGCAACTACCACCTAGTTAAAATGTGCATACGCTCATTATGCTGCTATTTATTTATATGCTTTATTATGTTAAACCTTATACATATTTAATTAAGACAGTAAATAGGCATGCCTCCTACCCAGTGGATAAGTGACCTGGTTAGGGTTGAAGGAGATTCATAGGGAGGCCTATGTCTTTTGAGCAGAAGACCTAATGGCTGATGATGATGTTGATATTTGATTCTAATCGCTAGTCCATATCCACTTATTTAACTTACATATATTAATATCTAGTGAATGCTAATAAATAAAACCAAATTCAGTAAGTCGTACATATATATTAACCTTGAGCGTTAATAATTGTAATAAATAAATAATTGGGTTTAACCATTATTTCTATATAGGTTTTCAAACGAATAATTTACATTTTGATATATACTTACATATAAAATTAAGTATTTTTGCTATCATTTGGGTCCGTTTCTTTACACTTATATCAAACAAAACTGACAAGGATTATAAACATAAAATAAAAATCCTACGTCATATGGAGTACATCTTTTTGTCTATTTTTAGTGCAAGCATAATATATATTTCATCATAACGCTTTCTGATTGTACGCTAATACTAGAAAAACCGCTAGTGTAACATTTTTCACATTTAGGAATGTCGCAAAATCATATAAACAAAGTGTCCTCTGTCCAAAGGTTCTCCGGAAGATATCACTCTTAGCGATAAGACTGTCGAAATTGTACATTTTAGCTTTGTAAAACTTCTGTAACTGTACTACTTTCGTGGTGGGTAACAAAGAGTATCTTTCTATCATCACTTCGTAGCCCAGGGTCTGATTTGCTTGGAATGACAATCACTCCAAAACATAGTTTTGACTGAGGTTTTTACAGCCGATCTGTCTGACGCCAACTTTCTTTGGATATAATAATAATAATGTCCTCCTAACCGATATTCGGTCACGGCGGACAATCTCCACAGAGACTAGTCATCTGCGCAGGAGATATTATAGGGCACAAGTGACTGCGCAAACGCAAGTGCACTCTCTGTTCCTTCACTCGCCTAGTCCGATGGGACGGTTAACCGACACGATCGGGGTGAGATCAGGCGCAGGACCCACTGTTTAACGTGCCTTCCGAAGCACGGAGGAGCTTGAGATGTTTCTTATTTTGGTCACCCATCCTAGGACTGACCACAGCGAACGTTGCTGTGGTCAGTCAAACAAAACCGTATTTCTAGCTGCAATATTCAATTCAATTTAAAATAATTATTTTTGAAGACAAAACAAGTGTAATTAGGTCGCGGACGCCGCGGTCACACGGGACGCGGCGAGCCATACGACACTAAGAATTTGCTGACAGTAAATACTTAACTACTTAATGGCGCAACGAGCCATATGACGCTAAACATTTGCTGACAGAAAATACTTAACTACTGAAATGGTTAGATTTGAAGTAAATTATTTTGAATGATAATTTATCAAAACATAACCAGCAATCGCTGGTTCGAATCATTAGGTGATTTTGTACTTAAACACGGAATAATACGAGCGTAAACTTCTAAACTGAAAATTTACTTTTGTAACTGTAAAAATCTGCTACCACGTGTTTTATTGTTCCTTATAGATGGAGTGAAATCGTGTCTGCGATTGAACGAGATATAGAAGGAACAATAATACACTACTTGTCTTTCAAGGTTATTTTGTGGTTATTTTGTTCGCGATTTGTGATCGCAATATAGCAACACTTCTTATTAGTGGAGCGCTATTTTCAATTTCTTCGATTTCGTCGATCAACATCAAATCATCTAAATAATAGTCACTTTCCATTTTAATACAATACAAAATTAACCACACCAACAATAAACACAAATTCGCTCAATTCGACTGTGAAAAATAAAACGGTCGCCATCTAATGACAAGATACGTGTCAAAGTTGACAAATTATATAGATTTACGCAAAGACAACGCTACTCCAACCTTAATCTGTCGCTAAACTAGGTAGCTAGCAGGTATAACATTTACTCCGTGAGTAGAGTTGGATTAGCTTACTCCTTCCCTACTCCGTGTTTATTAATATAAAAAATGTTTACTACTGACTTAATACTCGGAGTAAAGTTACTCCTGCCTTAGTCTACATTTATTAATAAGACGGATAGCGTCTAACTTGTACCCTTCTTTTATTAAATATTCTAAATTTTCAGTATTAGCTGCACTCTCCTGGTCTATAAATGTAGTGTGGTTAACAAATTGCAAACACTTGGTGGAACTGTTTGACAAACCGTAAAGAGTCCAACCTAAGGGCGTGAGGCAAGCTACTGGTTGATTATGAGTACCTGTACGTACGAGTTTATTGATTGACAAATGCCAATGTTCTGCGCCTATTAACACCATAGGAGTAGCTTGTACGTATGTGAGATAATGTGTAATGCCTTCAAGATGCTTATAATTAACGATACTTTGCTTGCGTACCGTCTGTGTGTGAAGTGACAACGACGGTAAAGCTCGAGCGCGTTTCACTTCAAAAATGTCATGTGTGTATCGACCCTTAATTTTAAAATCCACATAATTTATGTAAACAGTCTTACTAAGACCCCCGATACCGTTAATACTTATTTGTTGTCGTGGTCCCGATGCTCCGATTTTTGCGGCGACACCGGCATCAATAAGGGTGGCGGTGCTGCCGTCGTCGAGCAAGGCGTAAGTATCGTAACACCCAGCTTGACCAAATACGGTAACAGGAATGACTTTTAACAAAGTAGTGGGATTCGACGAAACGTATTTGGTGTCAGTGCCTGCTGATGTGGTTGAAATGATCACCTTTTCCTCAGGCGCTTCGCAGGTAAAATCAGAAGGTGAGCATATATTGGTAGGAATAGCATCAGAAGCATTATTTACAGTAATGTCAGTTCGAATTGGCCAATGGCCACCGTGGAACAAAGGGTTATGGTATAATGTACACCCGTCGACACCGCAAGGGTTAACTTTGCAAGTTTTCCATTTGTGCGACTTGCGGCGTAGACATCTGTAGCACACCTTTGATTCACGTTGCCATTGCCATTTTTTTTCGATAGGCAGTGCTTTAAATTCTGTACATGTCATTATTTTATGCGCCTTCTTACAAAACAGACAGATAATTTTATTTACATTGGGCACAAGGGAAAGTGAATTATTATTAGCAGTAGAAATATTTACACTATTTTTTGGTTGTTCAACAGAATAAATGTTCTCTCGTTTGTTGTGCCTGTCATGCGTTGAGCTTAACGGTTGCACGTAAGAAACGTGTTCAGGTGACAAGCCAAACTTGACGTATCGGTCGAACTCCCGTCCGAGAAAAACGGACAAAAGTTCGAGCTTAGGACGCTCAGGTGTTAAATTGTCGGCCGCAAAATCTGACCACCTCATTTTAATTGTAGGGTTAAATTTGCCTAATATGGTGTGGTAGAGTTCGGGGGAATGTAAATATTCGACATGGTTCAGCATACGAATAGTAGATAAACTATTACGAACCTTTGTGGCGAACGTACCCAGTTCGCGCAAATCATTACCCAACCGAGGTAAGTTTTTCAGCGAGTTGACCTCCTTATAGACGATCATCTCGGGACGTGCGAAGTTCTGTTCCAGCACGCTGATTATTTCGTCAGGCTCGGAGGCAGCGACAAGTAGGGCCGCCACGGCCTCACGCGCTGGACCGCGCAGAGCTTGCTGCAATCTCCCGACATTCTCTAGGGGAGAAAATGACGTTTTGCTTGTGTCAAACAACTTTTTGAAATGCAACCATTGAGACGTATCCCCAGAAAACGGTAAGAGATCGGTACATTTCTTGGTATGGTTTTGATTGACAGCGAGAGCTTTCGCTGCTTCCGCTGTATTTTCCACTGCTTGTATCAAACTGTGAATGTGAGGTCCACACAGGTCATTGCCTATGGGAGGTTGTGACTGGCTATGAGCCACAGCCTCAGACGTATTTGTGGCCTGTGATGGCTTGGGATGAAGATGAAATTGCTCAGGAATTCCAATGCCTACGTGAGAGTGACAGTTCTGTGCACACATCTCAGGCAAATTTGTGGTTTCAGGAGCATTCAAAATAAAAGGTGTGTTACGAACCGCATCTTGTACCCATGCCTCTGTTCTATCCGAACGGTGCGAGCGACTGGATCTGTGGTAGCTGCTACGTCGGCTACTTCGGCTACTTCGGCTAGCATCGGCTTCGATCGCCGCCAGTTCCGCCTGCAGCTCACACTCCTCTACCTCCTTTTGAAGTTCAGCAAGCTGCATTTCGCGTTCGTATTGACGTCGTTTCGCGAGTGCTTCCGCAGCGGTCTTACGCGCCTTGATTGTAGCCGCTGAAGACGTTGACGCACGGGACCTGAACACTTGAGAAGCATTAGATGGATGAGGCGCTGAGATGGGTTTAGTGGTGGTATTTATTTCAGCGAGTGAAGCTGCTTTCGACCTAGTAATCATGGTAATGAAAATATGCGATGGACTGTATGACAACTAAATGACAACTAAGATTATGTACGTATATCTATATGAATCGATAGATGAATTTTAGGCGAGATTGACGAATTGGTGATTTTTTAAGCTCGATGGACCAAATGTTGCGGAGATTACTGAATGAGAGGCCGAAAGTGGATGAAAATATGTATATTGCGAAATAATTATGTAAATATGTACAAGCAGTGTGATTGATGGCAAATGAGACAATAAGAATGGCATTATGGGCTTTTCACAGTGAAGTAGAAAAACATAGACAAAACTATACAATATGTACAAAAGAGTACGCAACACATATTATATTTCTGTGCTTCGTTCTCGATATATCATGAAGCAAATACAAAGAGGAGATGTTATAAGCATCTAGGTCCAGCTCCTATCACCAAAGTCCTGACGTCACGCATTTTTAGTTTTAGCTACTTAACGCCAGAGGCGCTGACATCAGTCGATCTTTTTATCTGTCGGATTAGTACGTCGTACGCTCTTCTTTTATTTTAGTTTTAAATTACCTAAATACAAAATGAAATGTTGTAGTCTATCGTGCAAAAGTTACACAGACGACAGAAAGAAAGTGAACGAAAAAAAAATCTCTTTCCATTTGTAAGTACATTAAACAAGCATTATTAATTTATTACTTGACGTATTGCTTCTAGAATGTTCGACGCCACATGGACGCTTCTGTCTGTCCCGATAAAGCACAAAAGGCCCTCTAGTGGCGAGTAAAAATACTAACGAAAACGTAGGATGTATTAAGGGCGAAAACAAAACACGTGAATTAATATAAGCAGTTTTAACGATTTTTATTTTTAGATTATATTGACACAGCACCTAATAAATTATCTTTCTCCTACGAATGTATCTTTTAACATAATTATCTTTCTCCTACGAATGTATCTTTTACTGCCACCTAGTAATGTATAGCGGAACTTTTATGTTAACGTCAATAATGCTGGCATTTTGGTCTGTACTAGCACTGCTGCCACCTAGTAATGTATAGCGGAACTTTTATGTTAACGTCAATAATGCTGGCATTTTAGTAATTCTACTCGCTACAAGGTGACAGTGGCGTCGCGCACCCTCCCCCCGCACCCCGATTTCCGGCTTCACTTGATTTCATACGGAAAACGCGATAGGGCACCTCCTCTTTGTATTTGCTTCATGCGATATATACTTAATCATGTAGATGTTTAGAGTAGGTATTATAGGGATTTTGTGAACCTTCTTCCATTTAATGTAGTGTCTGTTTATTAGATGCTGTAATTAAACAGTTAATTCATCTTAATCAGTCATTATTAGCACAATAATAAATCTTTCATATAAAATCAACAGTAAAAATTTAATAAAATCACTGTTATGTTAATGTAATAAAATCAATGTATTGGTTATATAATATTTTTCAATAATTATTAAAACATTTTTTTTTCGTCTAAACCATTTTGAAATAGTTAAAGAAACTTGTGAAAGAATAGTTAAAGAAAAATGGATTTTGCTAAATTGTTACAATCATTAACAATAGGTCTGTTATAAAATCTTGCGAAAACTTGAGATGTCTCTGTCTAGCCTGCTGTACTTTTAATAGTTTCTATAGATATACCATTCATATGAGCCATAGATGTTGATGCGTGGCGAGTTGAATGGCTTGTAAAAATAAATGTATCAATACCAGACTCTGATAGTGTATTTTTTATCCATCGACTTATAGTCGATGGTGTTGCTGCTTTATGTGGTTTTTTAATTGTTATAAATAAGTAACTTTTTAATTGTTATAACTAAGGTAAATTTAATATTGGTTGTGAACGGTTAGGAGCAGAGGTTTTTATTGAGTCTGTAATATTTATATGATACCCTGATTCTGTAGACACAATATTTTTAATTTTAATCAGGGAATGTGCATAAGGCTAGAAGCGTAACTAATTTTTTTGTCAATACTTCTAAGAATATAAATATATAAACGGGAATTAATACGATAAACACGAGGTATTTACATACCTATTTTATTGCCTGACGTTTCGGCTAGGTTGCACCAGCCGTGGTCGCAGGCGGACTGGAGCTGCGCTGTCAGGTCTCCGTGATGCGGCGTTCTTCTCGAACCACTGGCATATTTTTTGTCATCCAAGTACCGTCACACACTACACTCATAGTGTCCGTATTTCGAAAACCGACTGACGAGCCCGAACCAACCGACTGTGCAAATCGAGGTTCTGTTTTGGTCACCACTGGATTCCACGCAGTTAATAATTTGACACCATCTTCCCGATTGAAATTGTTTGGATATTTTTTGATTTCAATCGCTTCACGCACTACTCTTGAATAAAAGTGGCGATCTGTGGAGAGGACTTGTTTGAAAGTTAGTAATACTTCTAAGGTTAATGTGTTGCAAGGGTGCCATGATCTAAGAGTATTTAATACAGTAGATGGATTCCAAGAGATGAGATATTTTGATTTTGGAGGATTTGTTTTATAAAACCCTTTGAGTAATCTTTTAATACGTTTATCATTTCCTATATCAGAACCTATCAATAATGACGGCAGATTTATATTTAGCTCCGTTACCTGCATGCATACACAAAAATTGCATTACTTTTGGGACTGAAGCACACAAAGTATCAATTTTATAATCCTGACAAAATGTCCACCAACTTTTGAATGTCACATCATACTGTTTTGATGTATTTTTTGATAGTGAAGCTAGCATGGTATCTAAATATATTGTAGGAACTGCTTGCCTCATCATTGCTTGCCGGAGAAGATTCCGGCCGCCAGGATAAGTTGGTGGTGCAGAGGGTGACTGCTCCTGTAAGGAGAGAATAAATGATCTTTGTCTGGGCCAAAAAATAGCAGCTCAGATTTAAGCATTTCCTGCATGATAGGAAATCATGGCTGTGAAGGCGAGTATGGAATAATCATAATTCCTGTCGCTTTTTCTTGTTTAATTTTTTGTAAGCCTTTCAAAATTACACTGAAAGGTGGGAAAGCATAAAAAAAATAATAACACCAGCTAATAGTAAATGCATCAACATTTGATGCGTCTGGATCAGGTTTCCAAAAAGATGCAAAAAGGTCAATATCCGGTATCCCAATTTTTTTTTGTAATTTGAAGAAAATGTTGGTTATTTAATTCCCATTCTGTATCTATATTGATTTTTCGTGATTCTTTGTCAGCTTCTAAGTTTTCTGAAGATTTTATATAGGATGCAAAGAGTAATAATTTTCTTTCTTCGCACCACTCCCAGATGGCTCTGGCAAGATTATTGAGATGGGGGTACTGTATTCCACCCATCCGGTGAATGTAAGCAATTGCAGTTTTGTTATCTATTCTCAGTAAGACATGCAGTTATAAAATGTAAATTAAAAAAAGCTTTGTTTAGCTCTACGGTAACTGTGAGCTAATCGTAATCCAAAGTACATTTTTTTTGTCGCATACCATTTACAGTAACATAAAAAGATAGTAGATAATAAATAACATATAGTATTATATTATAGGAAATAGATTTGGTAGGTATAAGCAAACTCTATATTTGAGCTTGTAATTTGCCAACAAACTGTTTTAACAGTTTGGCAATTAATTAATATAATTAATGTATTGTACCTTTATTGAATAATAAAAATAAAAAAAAAGTTCTTTTTTGTCCCTAATAAATGTTTTTAAAGCTAAGAAAATGGCCAACAACTCTAAATAATATATATGTAAGTTAAGTTCATTTTCTTTCCATGCACCATTTATATGATTATTATTACAGACAGCACCCCAGCTTTTTTTTTTTTTCTCGGGGGGAAATGCGTGACCGCACCGTACCCGCCGTGGGCTAGACGGCGGGCGTGTGTGGGGCTCTCCTGGCAGAATACCAGGCCTACCCACTAAAACCCCCCGGTGTTCTCCCTGCCCTTATGGGCGCGCTAGGTAAGGTCCACAGTGCGACTCCACTACCCACGCGCCCGGGCAAGCCCGACCAATTGGTCGGGCTATCGCCAAGGGGGGATTGCCCGAGAACACCAGGGCAATCCCCAGACGGAGGGCCTTACGGCGGCGTGCACGGGGCCAACCGTGCACGCAGGCCTCCACGGCAGGGTCATTAGACGGGCATCGCTTGTGCGAATGCCCGTCTTCGCCTGCCTATCCGTCTGCGGCGGATGGGAGCGGCTTGAGGATCTGCCTCCCGCTCCCTCTCCGCGGCCTTCTTCTGCGAGATTACGTCCTCGCAGAAGGAGGCGACAGCCTCCCATTCCGCCTCGCCACGGAGCATGGCCACGACCATGCTCGGCAGCGAGAGGTTTCCGCCTCCCAGCGCAGCGTTGAGTTCACTACGCTGGCGTCGCCAAGCCGGGCACACCAATAGTGTGTGCTCGGCAGTGTCGTCGGGAGCGTCGCAGTGGTGACACTGCGGCGTTTCCTCCCGACGGGCGACCCGGTGCAGGTAGTGACCGAAGCAGCCATGCCCGGTAAGTACCTGCACCATGCGGAATGTTAGGCTGCCCTGCCGGCGCCCAACCCACTCCTCCAAAACCGGACGAATCGCCTCGATCGTCCGGTGGCCGGCAGCTGGGGAGACGAGTGCCTCACCCCACTGGCGCAGAGCCTCCCTCTGCGCCAGGGTACGAACTCGCTCCACCTCCTGTGGAGCAGATCGTCCCCTCCGTTCTCGTACAGCAACCCGATGCCGATACACCTCCGAATGGACGCGTGCATCGACATCCCACGGCATTTGGCCCGCAAGAACGCAGGCCGCGCCGTGGCTGACCGTGCGATAGGCTCGCACGGCCCGGGTTGCTATGACCCTCTGTGGACGTCTCAGAAGGGCCACCGTACGGGGGGAGAGGCACTCCGCCCATATCGGGGCTCCATAGAGTGCCATCGACCGTATTACCCCGTGATAAAGCCGACGGCAAGCCGATCCTGGTCCTCCTACGTTGGGGAGGACCCGCCCGAGTGCGGCCCCGGCGGCGCACAGCCGTGGAGCGAGGAGCTTAAAATGCTCCTCGAAGCTCCATCGGGAATCCAAAACCAGGCCAAGGTACTTAAAATGCGCCTCAACCGGTATACGGACTCCCTCCACTCGGACGCGGAGCCCCGATGGGATCCTGCGACGGGGGGCGTGGAATATCATAGCCCTCGTTTTTTCAAGGGCCACATCCAGACCCAGGAGGCGGATGCGTCGGACAACCAAGGAGGTGCCGACCGACGCAAGGTGGGCCGCTTCCTCTCCCGTTTTCGCTTTCGCCGCGACCAGCGTGTCATCGGCGAAGCAGACGACCTCCAATCGTGGAAGGAGGTTGCCACGCAGGACCCAGTTGTACCCCAGGTTCCATAGTAGAGGACCCAGTACGGAACCCTGGGGTACACCTGCCGCCATTGCCCACGTATGGACGCGACCGTCCGGGCCCTCGTAGAGAACTGACCTGCCTTCTAGGTAGTCCTCCACGAGGGCGCGGAGGTACGGAGGCACCCGGTGGAAACGGAGTGCCTCCTTAATGCACTCGTGGGGCAAGCTGTTAAAGGCGTTGCGGATGTCAAGAGACACCGCAACAACAGTCTCCCCACTGCTTGTATCAAACTGTGAATGTGAGGTCCACACAGGTCATTGCCTATGGGAGGTTGTGACTGGCTATGAGCCACAGCCTCAGACGTATTTGTGGCCTGTGATGGCTTGGGATGAAGATGAAATTGCTCAGGAATTCCAATGCCTACGTGAGAGTGACAGTTCTGTGCACACATCTCAGGCAAATTTGTGGTTTCAGGAGCATTCAAAATAAAAGGTGTGTTACGAACCGCATCTTGTACCCATGCCTCTGTTCTATCCGAACGGTGCGAGTGACTGGATCTGTGGTAGCTGCTACGTCGGCTACTTCGGCTACTTCGGCTAGCATCGGCTTCGATCGCCGCCAGTTCCGCCTGCAGCTCACACTCCTCTACCTCCTTTTGAAGTTCAGCAAGCTGCATTTCGCGTTCGTATTGACGTCGTTTCGCGAGTGCTTCCGCAGCGGTCTTACGCGCCTTGATTGTAGCCGCTGAAGACGTTGACGCACGGGACCTGAACACTTGAGAAGCATTAGATGGATGAGGCGCTGAGATGGGTTTAGTGGTGGTATTTATTTCAGCGAGTGAAGCTGCTTTCGACCTAGTAATCATGGTAATGAAAATATGCGATGGACTGTATGACAACTAAATGACAACTAAGATTATGTACGTATATCTATATGAATCGATAGATGAATTTTAGGCGAGATTGACGAATTGGTGATTTTTTAAGCTCGATGGACCAAATGTTGCGGAGATTACTGAATGAGAGGCCGAAAGTGGATGAAAATATGTATATTGCGAAATAATTATGTAAATATGTACAAGCAGTGTGATTGATGGCAAATGAGACAATAAGAATGGCATTATGGGCTTTTCACAGTGAAGTAGAAAAACATAGACAAAACTATACAATATGTACAAAAGAGTACGCAACACATATTATATTTCTGTGCTTCGTTCTCGATATATCATGAAGCAAATACAAAGAGGAGATGTTATAAGCATCTAGGTCCAGCTCCTATCACCAAAGTCCTGACGTCACGCATTTTTAGTTTTAGCTACTTAACGCCAGAGGCGCTGACATCAGTCGATCTTTTTATCTGTCGGATTAGTACGTCGTACGCTCTTCTTTTATTTTAGTTTTAAATTACCTAAATACAAAATGAAATGTTGTAGTCTATCGTGCAAAAGTTACACAGACGACAGAAAGAAAGTGAACGAAAAAAAAATCTCTTTCCATTTGTAAGTACATTAAACAAGCATTATTAATTTATTACTTGACGTATTGCTTCTAGAATGTTCGACGCCACATGGACGCTTCTGTCTGTCCCGATAAAGCACAAAAGGCCCTCTAGTGGCGAGTAAAAATACTAACGAAAACGTAGGATGTATTAAGGGCGAAAACAAAACACGTGAATTAATATAAGCAGTTTTAACGATTTTTATTTTTAGATTATATTGACACAGCACCTAATAAATTATCTTTCTCCTACGAATGTATCTTTTAACATAATTATCTTTCTCCTACGAATGTATCTTTTACTGCCACCTAGTAATGTATAGCGGAACTTTTATGTTAACGTCAATAATGCTGGCATTTTGGTCTGTACTAGCACTGCTGCCACCTAGTAATGTATAGCGGAACTTTTATGTTAACGTCAATAATGCTGGCATTTTAGTAATTCTACTCGCTACAAGGTGACAGTGGCGTCGCGCACCCTCCCCCCGCACCCCGATTTCCGGCTTCACTTGATTTCATACGGAAAACGCGATAGGGCACCTCCTCTTTGTATTTGCTTCATGCGATATATACTTAATCATGTAGATGTTTAGAGTAGGTATTATAGGGATTTTGTGAACCTTCTTCCATTTAATGTAGTGTCTGTTTATTAGATGCTGTAATTAAACAGTTAATTCATCTTAATCAGTCATTATTAGCACAATAATAAATCTTTCATATAAAATCAACAGTAAAAATTTAATAAAATCACTGTTATGTTAATGTAATAAAATCAATGTATTGGTTATATAATATTTTTCAATAATTATTAAAACATTTTTTTTTCGTCTAAACCATTTTGAAATAGTTAAAGAAACTTGTGAAAGAATAGTTAAAGAAAAATGGATTTTGCTAAATTGTTACAATCATTAACAATAGGTCTGTTATAAAATCTTGCGAAAACTTGAGATGTCTCTGTCTAGCCTGCTGTACTTTTAATAGTTTCTATAGATATACCATTCATATGAGCCATAGATGTTGATGCGTGGCGAGTTGAATGGCTTGTAAAAATAAATGTATCAATACCAGACTCTGATAGTGTATTTTTTATCCATCGACTTATAGTCGATGGTGTTGCTGCTTTATGTGGTTTTTTAATTGTTATAAATAAGTAACTTTTTAATTGTTATAACTAAGGTAAATTTAATATTGGTTGTGAACGGTTAGGAGCAGAGGTTTTTATTGAGTCTGTAATATTTATATGATACCCTGATTCTGTAGACACAATATTTTTAATTTTAATCAGGGAATGTGCATAAGGCTAGAAGCGTAACTAATTTTTTTGTCAATACTTCTAAGAATATAAATATATAAACGGGAATTAATACGATAAACACGAGGTATTTACATACCTATTTTATTGCCTGACGTTTCGGCTAGGTTGCACCAGCCGTGGTCGCAGGCGGACTGGAGCTGCGCTGTCAGGTCTCCGTGATGCGGCGTTCTTCTCGAACCACTGGCATATTTTTTGTCATCCAAGTACCGTCACACACTACACTCATAGTGTCCGTATTTCGAAAACCGACTGACGAGCCCGAACCAACCGACTGTGCAAATCGAGGTTCTGTTTTGGTCACCACTGGATTCCACGCAGTTAATAATTTGACACCATCTTCCCGATTGAAATTGTTTGGATATTTTTTGATTTCAATCGCTTCACGCACTACTCTTGAATAAAAGTGGCGATCTGTGGAGAGGACTTGTTTGAAAGTTAGTAATACTTCTAAGGTTAATGTGTTGCAAGGGTGCCATGATCTAAGAGTATTTAATACAGTAGATGGATTCCAAGAGATGAGATATTTTGATTTTGGAGGATTTGTTTTATAAAACCCTTTGAGTAATCTTTTAATACGTTTATCATTTCCTATATCAGAACCTATCAATAATGACGGCAGATTTATATTTAGCTCCGTTACCTGCATGCATACACAAAAATTGCATTACTTTTGGGACTGAAGCACACAAAGTATCAATTTTATAATCCTGACAAAATGTCCACCAACTTTTGAATGTCACATCATACTGTTTTGATGTATTTTTTGATAGTGAAGCTAGCATGGTATCTAAATATATTGTAGGAACTGCTTGCCTCATCATTGCTTGCCGGAGAAGATTCCGGCCGCCAGGATAAGTTGGTGGTGCAGAGGGTGACTGCTCCTGTAAGGAGAGAATAAATGATCTTTGTCTGGGCCAAAAAATAGCAGCTCAGATTTAAGCATTTCCTGCATGATAGGAAATCATGGCTGTGAAGGCGAGTATGGAATAATCATAATTCCTGTCGCTTTTTCTTGTTTAATTTTTTGTAAGCCTTTCAAAATTACACTGAAAGGTGGGAAAGCATAAAAAAAATAATAACACCAGCTAATAGTAAATGCATCAACATTTGATGCGTCTGGATCAGGTTTCCAAAAAGATGCAAAAAGGTCAATATCCGGTATCCCAATTTTTTTTTGTAATTTGAAGAAAATGTTGGTTATTTAATTCCCATTCTGTATCTATATTGATTTTTCGTGATTCTTTGTCAGCTTCTAAGTTTTCTGAAGATTTTATATAGGATGCAAAGAGTAATAATTTTCTTTCTTCGCACCACTCCCAGATGGCTCTGGCAAGATTATTGAGATGGGGGTACTGTATTCCACCCATCCGGTGAATGTAAGCAATTGCAGTTTTGTTATCTATTCTCAGTAAGACATGCAGTTATAAAATGTAAATTAAAAAAAGCTTTGTTTAGCTCTACGGTAACTGTGAGCTAATCGTAATCCAAAGTACATTTTTTTTGTCGCATACCATTTACAGTAACATAAAAAGATAGTAGATAATAAATAACATATAGTATTATATTATAGGAAATAGATTTGGTAGGTATAAGCAAACTCTATATTTGAGCTTGTAATTTGCCAACAAACTGTTTTAACAGTTTGGCAATTAATTAATATAATTAATGTATTGTACCTTTATTGAATAATAAAAAAAAAAAAAAAAAAGTTCTTTTTTGTCCCTAATAAATGTTTTTAAAGCTAAGAAAATGGCCAACAACTCTAAATAATATATATGTAAGTTAAGTTCATTTTCTTTCCATGCACCATTTATATGATTATTATTACAGACAGCACCCCAGCTTTTTTTTTTTTTCTCGGGGGGAAATGCGTGACCGCACCGTACCCGCCGTGGGCTAGACGGCGGGCGTGTGTGGGGCTCTCCTGGCAGAATACCAGGCCTACCCACTAAAACCCCCCGGTGTTCTCCCTGCCCTTATGGGCGCGCTAGGTAAGGTCCACAGTGCGACTCCACTACCCACGCGCCCGGGCAAGCCCGACCAATTGGTCGGGCTATCGCCAAGGGGGGATTGCCCGAGAACACCAGGGCAATCCCCAGACGGAGGGCCTTACGGCGGCGTGCACGGGGCCAACCGTGCACGCAGGCCTCCACGGCAGGGTCATTAGACGGGCATCGCTTGTGCGAATGCCCGTCTTCGCCTGCCTATCCGTCTGCGGCGGATGGGAGCGGCTTGAGGATCTGCCTCCCGCTCCCTCTCCGCGGCCTTCTTCTGCGAGATTACGTCCTCGCAGAAGGAGGCGACAGCCTCCCATTCCGCCTCGCCACGGAGCATGGCCACGACCATGCTCGGCAGCGAGAGGTTTCCGCCTCCCAGCGCAGCGTTGAGTTCACTGCGCTGGCGTCGCCAAGCCGGGCACACCAATAGTGTGTGCTCGGCAGTGTCGTCGGGAGCGTCGCAGTGGTGACACTGCGGCGTTTCCTCCCGACGGGCGACCCGGTGCAGGTAGTGACCGAAGCAGCCATGCCCGGTAAGTACCTGCACCATGCGGAATGTTAGGCTGCCCTGCCGGCGCCCAACCCACTCCTCCAAAACCGGACGAATCGCCTCGATCGTCCGGTGGCCGGCAGCTGGGGAGACGAGTGCCTCACCCCACTGGCGCAGAGCCTCCCTCTGCGCCAGGGTACGAACTCGCTCCACCTCCTGTGGAGCAGATCGTCCCCTCCGTTCTCGTACAGCAACCCGATGCCGATACACCTCCGAATGGACGCGTGCATCGACATCCCACGGCATTTGGCCCGCAAGAACGCAGGCCGCGCCGTGGCTGACCGTGCGATAGGCTCGCACGGCCCGGGTTGCTATGACCCTCTGTGGACGTCTCAGAAGGGCCACCGTACGGGGGGAGAGGCACTCCGCCCATATCGGGGCTCCATAGAGTGCCATCGACCATATTACCCCGTGATAAAGCCGACGGCAAGCCGATCCTGGTCCTCCTACGTTGGGGAGGACCCGCCCGAGTGCGGCCCCGGCGGCGCACAGCCGTGGAGCGAGGAGCTTAAAATGCTCCTCGAAGCTCCATCGGGAATCCAAAACCAGGCCAAGGTACTTAAAATGCGCCTCAACCGGTATACGGACTCCCTCCACTCGGACGCGGAGCCCCGATGGGATCCTGCGACGGGGGGCGTGGAATATCATAGCCCTCGTTTTTTCAAGGGCCACATCCAGACCCAGGAGGCGGATGCGTCGGACAACCAAGGAGGTGCCGACCGACGCAAGGTGGGCCGCTTCCTCTCCCGTTTTCGCTTTCGCCGCGACCAGCGTGTCATCGGCGAAGCAGACGACCTCCAATCGTGGAAGGAGGTTGCCACGCAGGACCCAGTTGTACCCCAGGTTCCATAGTAGAGGACCCAGTACGGAACCCTGGGGTACACCTGCCGCCATTGCCCACGTATGGACGCGACCGTCCGGGCCCTCGTAGAGAACTGACCTGCCTTCTAGGTAGTCCTCCACGAGGGCGCGGAGGTACGGAGGCACCCGGTGGAAACGGAGTGCCTCCTTAATGCACTCGTGGGGCAAGCTGTTAAAGGCGTTGCGGATGTCAAGAGACACCGCAACAACAGTCTCCCCACGAGCTGTGGCCTCCTCAGTCCACCTCTTGAGGAGGGCCACCGCGTCCATCGTGGACCGACCGGTGCGGAAGCCGAATTGGTTGACTGCCAAGTCCGGCCCCCGGTCCTCCAGGTGCTCGACGATGCGGGAAGCCAGAATTTTTTCTAGGAACTTCCCTGCCTCGTCGAGCAGCACCACCGGCCGGTAACCAGACGGGGAATCCGCCGGGCGGCTCTCCTTCCTTAGTAGGCAGAGCCTGCCCGCCTTCCACCGCCTGGGGAAGCGGCCCGAGGCGATGCACACATCGAGCACCGCCCGGAACCGCTCTTCGAGGTGTCCCAGGGCGAGGGCCAGAACCCTACTTGGGACACCGTCCGGCCCCGGCGCCTTCTTTTTGCGCCGGAACCGTTTCCTCACCGTGTCGAATTCCACGTTCGACACGGGAGGGATGGCGGCAGTCACTTCCACCGGAGGAGTGACCGGGGGGACCATTCTGGGGGGCTGGAACGGACCGGGATCAGGAAACAGAGTTTCTAACACCCGGTCCAGAAGCCCCCTATCCATGGCTGCGGTGGGGGGAGCAGAAGCTTTAAATTTCCCCCTCACCATTCGGTACGGATGCCCCCACGGATCGTCGACCAGGAGCCGAATAAAGTGCTCTCTGGACTCCTCCTTGGCCCTGCAGATTTCATTCCGCAGGGCTTTCTTGGCTGCCGCATACACCCGACGAAGCTCAGCTTCCTCGTCGGGTGTAGTTCTGGCGCGCCTACGACAACGCACGTAGGCGCGCCTGGCCCTCATACTGGTGGTACGCAAGTCCGCGATCTCCTGCGTCCACCAGTACACCTGTCCCTTTTCGGGGCAGGCCTGCGCCCTTGGCATGGCGGCTTGGCAGACGGCCTTCATATCGTCTGCGAAGAAATCCGCCATGCCATCGGCATCCCCGGCGAGGTGGGGTGGCACTTCCGACCACGCCCGCACCATCGCCGCCTCCTCCGCCACGTCCGGGCGGAGCTTGGTGAGCGCCCATCGAGGAAAGGCACTCACTGCGGAGCCCCTGCGGTTCGGGGCCCCTTGGGATGCCGTGGAGACCTCATATCGGACATAAAGATGGTCCGACAGGGTCTCCACATCTTCCTCAACTCGCCAGTCGTTGATTCGATTGGCGAGAGAGGGGGTGGCGAAGGACACGTCTACCACGGACGTGCCCTGCACCCGAACGTAGGTAGGGGTGGAGCCCCTATTCAGAATCTGGAGCCCCAGGGACAGAACCCAGGACTCCAGATCTCCACCCCTAGCATTGGTGCGGGAGGATCCCCACGCGGTGGATCATGCATTAAAGTCCCCCGCAACTAGCATCGGTACCGGGGCCGTCCTACGGACGACCCCCTCTAACGCAGCCAAGAAGACTTGGAAGTCCGCCCGGCTGCGATTGGGGGAGAAGTACGCTGAGACGATCAGCATTCTCCCCCACATGGCGGCAACGTAGCCAGTGCCCCTCTCTCTAAAAACGAGAGAGGGGGCTGTGTCACGCGCCACCCGCATAATGGCGGCGGAACCATCCGCCGCCACCAACCAATTTGACGACTGTGGCGGGACGTAATGCGGCTCCGCCACAATCGCCAAACTCACTCCCCACTCCGCCGCGGTCTGACACAAGAGGTCTTGTGCCGCGGCGCAGTGGTTAATGTTCGCTTGGAGGAGCTTAATGGGACCACTAGGCATTGGTGGTCTCTATGGGCTCCTCCTGGACCGCGGCTGCGGCCGGTGCTAACTGTGGTGCCGGAGATGCCGGTGTTTCCGGGCTTCTCGGCGCCACGGTCACCTTTACCGGGGCCAAACGGCCCCTGACCGACGGGGGGTTGCAATTCATACCCCCCATCCTGTGGCTGGCCGGTCTCTTGGCATCTGCACAGACGGCGCAATTTAGCGCCGCCGCGCAGTCCACCGCCTTATGTCCGTCGGAGCCGCAGCGGAAACACAATTCACTGCGGTCCTTGGCATAGGGGCACCGCTGGATGGGGTGCCCCAAGCCCATACAGCGGAAGCACCGCATGGGCTTTTGCTCCAGAAGTTGGATGGACGCAGAACTCCATCCAACTTCGAGCCGACCAGCATCAGCCAGACGCCTCGCCGCCTCCACAGGCACCGAGGCGAAGGCCGCCCCGACACCCCGCAACCCCGTATGCACGCGGCCCACCTTTATGTGGTGGGCCGGGCAGCCACCGGCCTGCGCCAAGACTTGACATAGTTCTTCAGCGGACACCGAGTCATCTAAACCGACGACACGAATGTCCGCTGTCTTCACAGGACGCGACACTTTTGCCGCATCCCCTAGCGCTTCCCCTAGCTTTGCGGCCAGCGTGTCGGCTTGGGACGGGGATGTCTCCTTAGGGAGCTCGATAATTCGAGCTCCGGTAATACCCGTCCTGAACTTGGCAGGTCCTATGCCTAGGGCGCCAAGGCTGACGGAGGCTTTGGCCTTGGCAATAGCCTCACTATAAGTGAGACCCTTCGCCACCGCCTCCGGTTTGAGGGCCAGCACCACCGCCAGGGAACGTGGTGCCTTGGGCAGTTTTGGCATCTTTTGCGCCACGGTGGCCCTCTTGGGCACCGTCACCTCCGCTGCCGGCTTTTTCCGGCCACGCTTGGTGACAACGGTCCAGGGATCCTCTATATTCGCCGTGTTTGCCACGACCCCAGAGGTAGACGGGACTGCCGCAGACTTCTTTTTTACCACTCTTGCTTCTTTCGGCATATTGGCCGGTGGGGCAAGAGTGGTATTGACCGTCAGCGTTTTCTCTGGCCGCTGCGGTTGTGGCTGCGGCTGCTTCACGCGATCCGACGCCAGCGGTGGCCTGCGAATCGGGGCCGGCATTAGGCACCCATCTATTTCGAGGCCCTCTAGTCGGGCCGAAACCATTGTACCCACTTGGGCCAGCAACTCCCGCTGAAGGAATTCAATACTCTCCAAGAATTCCCTCTTGGAGATTCCCTCAGCGGGGATGGCCCTGGCCGGCTGGGCTGCCGGCTGCTCCACCTCCGGAAGCTCCTCTAAATCGTCTCCCTCGGAGTCGACAGCCTCCGGTTCGACGTTATCCACAATCGTGGGGGCCGCAACCACACAACGGCCCTTAGGGCGCTCGAGCCCCCGTTCCGAGAAGGCCCGACGAAGGGCTTTTAGCTCACCCAACGACGTCCAGCTGACCCCGGAGCCTCTTGTTGTCGGCTTGAAGCCGACCCATCTCCTCCGAGGTTTTCCTGGACGCCAGGGTGCGGACAATCTCCAGGAGCGAGTCGGAGGCGTCCTTAATTTCTTTCACGTAAGTCCCTTTTAAGTTCCGGGACTTACGTGTTACTCCTAACAGCGCATTCACACTTTCCTCGGCCTTGCCACAAAGGAGCTCGGCAGTGGGCTCGGGAGAGCGCTTCCCCTTGCCTTTCCCCCTTTTTTCGGGGGACTCTGCAATCACCGACTCCTGGTCAGACTCTGACTCAGTATCGGCCTCCAACATTTGTAACTCGCGCCTAGCCTGGGAGAGCCCGACACTATGTCCTAGGCCTCCTCTGCCCCTTTTAGTACGAGCGACCTTGGGAGCGTAAGGCGCCGTTACCACCTCTTCTGCCTCTGTCGTTATTTCCAGGTCCGTGGCTAAGGGATCCTGGAAGAAGCGGCTATAACTTGGCCTCTTTCTACCACCAACTCGCGGTAGCGAGATATCCGCCTCCGACAATCCTGCTTTCCCGCTAGTAATGTCCCGATAGACGGAACGAGATCTTCCCGCTTTATCGCAGCTTTGACGGGGCGCTGCCCCCCCGCCGTTGGACAGCGACAAAACCGGGGACATTACACCATCAACTGGCTTCGCTGCACCGCCATTGACCGGTGAGCGGCTCTTCACCACACGGATGGCAACCTTAACAGGCCCCCCCTCATCTGCACCGTCCGTCTCGGACATGGTCCAATAGTGGGCCCAGCCCAGCAGAGATTCTGTAGGCGAAAACAGAGCAAGGTTGTCCTGTCTTCAGTCCAACAAAAATAATAACCGGGAACAAACCCCCGGCCCCGCGGAGAGTAACTCCTTTATATTAAAAAAAAAAAAAAAAATAACTTGGCTAAATGGTACAGTACCCTTTACCTTTAACAAAAAACAACGATCAAAAAGAAAACAAAACTAACCTATCTGATATGAAACTAACCTAAACAAATAATGGCTTGATACGACAAAAGAAAATAAAACGAACAACAAACAACGAAATAGACAAATAAATAAACTACTACTGATGCCGGGGAAACGCCCCGCACACCAATATCGATCAACAACAAAAATTAAATAAGGAAAAGAATGAAATCTATACCAAAAAAAGAACAAAAGACACCCAAAAAACAAGACGTTAACAACGGAATAATTTGTGTGTTTGACTTCAAACAAACAAATTATATTATTATATATACGACACAATAACAGAAATTACGAAACAAAACTCAATAACAATAAACTGAAGCCAATTCAATTGGAAACGATATCGAAATAACAAAACAAATCGGGAATGCGCGCGCTCACTATGACAGCTAAGCCGCGACTCCAGACAGCACCCCAGCCTGTGCGGGATGCATCAGTATAAATTTCAAAATGAAATTCAAAAGTTTGAATCGATTTACTTACATTCATAATATTTATTGACCACCACATAAGATTTTTACACCACAATTTTTATGTCTGGGTGTTTTTTCATAGTACTATCATAATTATTACCACATTTAAGTAAGGAAAGATATTTTTGTCTTTCTAGATGTTTTATGTGTACCCAGCCATATTGTACAGCAGGACACGATGACACGAGCATACCAATTAATTGGGCTAGATCTCATATCAAACATTTATTTAATTTAAGGAATTTATCTAGCAAGATTTTAATATGTTGTCTTTTTTCTATTGGTAATTCCATTATTATGCTGTTAGTATTAAAAATGAACCTTAGAAAATTACTACTTTTAGAGGGCTCTAAGTGACTTTTATTAAAATTAATAACAAATCCTAAACATTTTAAAATAGATATGGTTTGTCTGACATTATCAAGACATGACTTATTATCTGACCCAAAACAGAGTAGGTCATCTATGTATATAACATTTTTGTATCCTCTTTCTCGTAAGTGTGTAATTACCACTCTCATAATTTTAGTAAAAATGTAAGGAGCAGAGGAGAGCCCATAGGGTAAAGAATTAAATTCATACAAATCATCATTAAATTGAAAGCGAAGGTACTTCCTATCCTTAGGATTGACAAAACTAAATATGATTTTTAAGGTCAATTTTTGCTAAAAAACATTTTTGGGTAATCATTGCTGCAGCTGTTCTATGATCTTCCATTTTATTTATTTATTTATTTATTTAATATTGGTACATTGACAAATTACAATCATTACATACTCTATTAATATAACTTAAAAACTAGGCTAGATTGTAATCCTAGATTAATGTACACAGCATGACGAAAAAGTTGCGAAGACATGTTTACAGCTATTTATCTTAGGTCTAAACTTACTAATGCATCAACATCTGCAGTATACCTACACAAATATTATACATATTACATTTTTTTTTTGTCTTTAAAGTGGAATGTTGATACAAATTTATTTAAAGGTGTAAGATTTAAAATGAATCTTTTGTTACCATCAGGTTTTGGAATAAGAAAAATTGAGGATAAAAATTGGTTTGGACTTGGTTTACATATATTTATAGCCTTTAAATTAAGAAGCTTTACGATAGCAGCTTTCATTTCATGTTTCTCAAAATCTGAATTGGCAAGGTATGGTTTTGGTACAGTATTCTGAACAGGTGTTGATATAAAAGGTATAGAATAACCTCTGATATGTTGTAAGATTGAGACATCATTACATTTCTGGCTTTGATTTCCTCACTGGAGGAGGATGGATGATGGAGTTGTTTGTAGGGAGGGTTCCTTTCTGTTGTTAAACGTTTCTGCCCGCTTCGGTTGTAAGTCTTTGATGATTGATACCGAGGCGGGCCTTTGAAGTTTCCCAAGCTACTGGGTGTACTAAAACTTCCGGGCCTTCTTGTTGATGTAACTTTAAAAGTGTCAGTCTTTTTAATTGTTTGCCCCCTTTTCTTAGCATTTTTCATTGCCCTTATTTTCTCAGACAAATTCTCACCATACAAATATTCATCTCTTTCCACATCCTTTATTATGTCCAAGAACTTTTTGTCCAATATAGGAGTTATTAATTTTTTTCTACTCATGGATTGGCGACAATGGAGGTCTGTCAATATCTTAGAGGCATCGCTCAAAGTTTTGATTATGGTGAGCCTATCACTTGTGTTAGTTACTATTAAAGACAGTGCTTGGTTTAGTGCGGTTATACCTTGTCCCAATTGTTGTTGTTCAGCTTGAATTTTTTTGTCTCTATTATTTATGTTGTCTGAAATTGTGGCAATTATTTCAGGGTTCAACTTTGGGGCTTGTAGAACTTTACAGTTTTCTGGAATTAAGTAATTGTTGAAGAGAGTATCTCCTGAATCTTTGTCTAACCCATTTTTTAAAACAGTCATGCAGCGCTTGGCTATGTCGGAATTTATATTTGGGCCATATTGTTGTTTTTCTTTGATTGGGTCTCCAAGCGCTTGTAGCGTTTCGTCATCCAATATGGGCTCATCAGGGTCAGGGATTTCTAACACCTTATTTGAAGTTTTATCCAATAAATTGGTATTCAAATCTATATTTTCATTTGCAATTATTGTTGAATGGCAGGAAAGTGCATCCAAGCGAGACTCGGCTCGACTATAATGACCGCTTAAGCTTTGATCTGATGGTTCCTCCCTCCTTTTCTTTGGCGTCAAATCCGATTCTGAAAGATAGGTTTGACATTTTTATACAATAGTATTTACCTTCGCTATGCCTCACGGACATTACCCCGGCATACAATCTTGTGTGTACATCTCGTATATACCCCAAGATATAGTATAACACGTCAGTGCATCACGTACACTACCCGTGTAATCAGATCTGCGGTTTGCAATTTTCAGTTTCAAGGTTATATTTATACCAGAAAAATCTTCATAATGTTACGTTTTAGCATTACACGTATTCTAGTTTCCTAAGTAAAAAAAAAACAACAATGAAAGCTTACCTGTACGTTTTTCATTATTTGATAATTCATCAGAATTAGAACTCCAAGAACTGCGACGCCGACGTCGATCATCGCGTTTTTGTAGTCGACGTATTTTATTTCTATATTTAAGTATCTTTTCTTCGTTATTAATTTTGTGTTTGGGCATGTTAGAAATGCACAAAAAAACTGTAAAAATACTTGTATTTTCCTTTTCCATGACTAAACTCTTCATACAGCCAACAAAAAAGGGCCAAACAGCCAACATTCAAAACTAAATAAAGCGAATATTTTAGTTTTTAAAAAACAAGTTTGTGTGGATTTTTAATAATTTATTTTAGTTATAGTTATTAATTATTGTTTTTTTTAAATGTCTTTGTTAATTTAATATTTAAGTAACCTGTTCATTTGTAGGCTGTTCATTTGTTTCCAATTGGCATCCGCATTAAGACATGTTAGAAAAAAGTGTATTAAGCGACAAATTTAAGAATGCGTACTGGACATACATTTACTTTGCAATCTTGAACAAATTTGAATTTGTCGTGTTAAGATTACCGCACTTGTGCCATTATGTAAAGTGAAAAGCACTCGTGTTAAATATGCTGAATAACGGGTCTAAATGCAAGGTAATAAGATCCAAATAACGAACGAACCCGATGGGTGACCAAAATAAGAACAAGGTCCTGCGTGCTTCGGAAGGCACGTTAAACAGTGGGTCCTGCGCCTGATCTCGCCCCAGTCGTGTCGGCTGACTGAATATCGATTAGGAGGACATTATAATAAGACCTACTTTACGAGCAAGTGTGTTGAAAATCATCATTTTTAACTGGACTGATAATAATGTTTCTATATAATGTGGAATTAATTGTTGCATTGTTGATAAAAATAACCGAAGGAGATGTTATATTTTTAAAACATAATATTTTTTATCACGGAAACTAGTATGCATGAAACGGAAAAATACGCCCTGTCACTGGAACTTTCTTATCTTGAACAGACTATAGGTAGTTGCTAAGCAGAACAAACAAAATGATCGTTTATTATTGAAAACATTATACACAAAAATTATTATCTGGTCAATCAGACGATTAATGGACGATGATTATTTTGTTGATATACGACATCCTGGCGACGTTATCACAACAACACAGCATGAAATCCTTGCAATAAGAACTATTCTAAGATGACATACTTCTAGAAGTTTTCACCATAGAGTCGATTTTTGCTTGCAATATACCTACCAAGTTAAGGAATCAATATACGTACCAACATCAGAAAGGCGATTTCATAATCGGCAATCTGCTATTGATTGTAGGTATGCCTTGATTATTATTTTGTTTGATTAAAAAACCGAATTTAATGTATTTAGTGTTTTGTGTTGTCGCAGTAAAAGCTATTCAAATTCAATATCCTTTATTCAATTGGGATTTTACAATCACTTTTGAACGTCAAAGAAGCTACGCCATTGGTTCACAAGTCTACGGCGGGAGACCTTGTACTGGAAAGAACCAGCAAGAAAACCAGCAAGGGCTATTTTTTTCTCCCTGTATTGTTACAGAGGTTTCATTACTTAAACTATATTTCATTATAATATGTTTCATTACTTATACTCGGAAAGTAGGTCTGAAGTTGCCTGAAGAGCGGGTTGAAAGTAATACTTTCAGCCCTAGGGAGAATTGCTTTCAACTGACAGTTGGTAAAGAAACTAGTTCTATTTTCACATTTCTAAACAGCCACTCAATTACAGCGCGGTGTAAAATTCAAATGACAATGTTAAGTATTAATTAAAGAAATTTTTTTTCAATGACTATTATAATTTACTTTCAACTATTTCTTTAAAATAACATAGATTTGGGCAAAATACTGTTAGGTTGCCTCGTAGAGATTGCCACTTTGGCAATAAGGCCGCCTTTTGTTAATAAGGACTAATTTCAAGGACAATTCTTGTAAAGTATTTTTAGCAATAGAGTTGTACATACTTACATTATAAATGGCAATACATATCAACTCAAATCAAATCGTTTATTTGCTGGAATATGGTTTTACAAGGTGTTATGTTCAGTTTTCCGTCATATCCTATCGATAGTTCGATGTGCAAATATATTTAAGTTAATTTATTATAAATAACCTTTATTCATAAATATCTAGTTCTATATATATTATATCACATTAATATATAAAAAAATAATAAAATATACGTGACGATCTCTGGACCTTATCATTAACTAATATTATGTTGCATAACGCGAAAAATAACAATTTGCAAATGAGAATTAATGAAATAGGTACATACTTAATTCTTTATTCAAAAATACAACGCCATAAGCATAAGCATATATTTTAATAAAAGCATTGACAGACACTAATATAATGAAATGGCAATAGTTTCATTTCTCAATGATAATAAACAAAAAAATAGAACAACTGTGGCATCAAAACATAGATTTTCATGCATTGGTCTATTTATTGTGATAGTTTTAATAGGTTATCTATGTTGTTAGCGAAAATATCAAACAACATAATTAAATTATTTATAATATGCCCGGCTGTAACTGTAAGGTTATATATGTATGTAGTCAAGTCTGGTACTTTACCTCCTCGATTTAGGTGTTACCTAGGTCGATCATAGAATATAGGTGCGCAGGCTCAGGGCTTCTTTTATTCTCCAGGCAATCTTTTAGGCACTAATTATCACTCCACGTTCTAGGTAGGTGCGCGAGTACCATGGTCAGTTAGGTATACGTCTCGTGTAGCGAAGGAAACAAATCACAAGAAACAAATCACGGCGCGCGCAAAGGACACGTTTTCGTAACACATTGGTAGCAGAGCGTGGTTTCGATCCACGGACCTCTGGGTTATGGGCCCAGAGGTCGGTGGATCGAAACCACACTAAACGAATCAATTTGAAAACTGACGAAACTTATCATTTCTAGATTACCAATAATTGGCTGCATTTTGCAACTTTTCTATCGTTAGACGGCTTCGTCTCTGCCACACACGTATCCATGTTACGTTTGCTGCTGATATTAGGTGTTCCAAAAACTTGTAATGATATTTTAAGAGGTTGTTCGGACCATCAAACAAAACAATTTTCATTAAGGGACAAAAATTTAAAATTCATTTAAGAAATATCTGCTGTTCCTTGTTACTTTCTTAAATTGTTACGTTTGCATTTCAATCTATGTTTATATCTGGTTTATTACTAGAGATGAAACGGATATCCGGTAACTACCCGGTATCCGGCCTATCCGGCCTAATATTAGTATCCGGTCGGATACCGGATAACAATGTCTATCCGGCCGCCGGATACCGGGTATAAATACATACATATATTTTCGCCACCCACGACTTCATCCGCTCTATACTAAAGGAACCTATAGGTAAAAAATAATTAGAATTGCTTTTTGCTTCTGAAAACAAATTAGTATAGCCGCAGCCTTGCGACCTTTACTTTTTTGCTGAGCTTGGTGAAAGAATGAGAAATACAAAACCGAATTGTGGAAGGGCAAGTCGTAAAAATGCAAGGGCTCGGGTCGTGAAGAAGCTGACAAAAGAAGACTTCCAGCACTGTTTTTAACCATGGCTGATTCGCATGGAGTGTTGTAAGTAGGGATAGAGCACTAGAGGCGTGTATGTTGAAAGTAATAATAAGTAATTATATGTATGTTATCAAAATAAAATATTTAAACCTTACTTTTTTTATATAATTCAAACCTCGTCAAAACGTTTCAAATAACAAGACCCAAATTCGACCGACGTTCGCGGCACACAAATGACACGAACGTTCGTGGCGGGATCTATGCAAACACGCTTCTTGCACTGCACCAAATGGCCATATTCGGCCTGATAACCGACGGCCGGATATCCGGCGCTCCGGTTACGAGGTAGGCCGGTTATCCGGTATTCGGTATCCGGCAGCCGTCTCATCTCTACATTATTCTCGAACCGATTCCGATCGATCGATATTGGGATTGTCGGAAAATCATACCGGAAGTTTCTTATACAATCCTCATAAAAATATTGTTTGGTGCGTGTTAATGAAATTGCGCGCAAATCTTTAAATTAGTTCGTTAAAAAACGAGAGCAGAATGGATTCCATTAATGAAAAATATGGCACATATTATGTACAAAAAAAAAATTTGCTTAGCTCTATCGTCTCTATCTCTTATCGGCCGAGCCGCATCATACTCGCAGCGCAAAGTAAATAGACACAGCGAGCCAGCTACCTCCACTGGAGACGCATTTTTGAATTATTAGAAATGAATCTTGAATTCAAACACGTATACAGTTACGTGCGAAATTATTTTGTTGTGCATTGCGTGGTGTTGCATTGGACTGGTTCAATAGCTATTTAAGGGAGCGGAGACAGTGTGTAAGAGTCGGTTAATCAGTTAGTGACTCTCAAACTGTCAGTTTTGGCGTTCCTCAGGGCAGCATTCTGGGTCCCACTTTGTTTATTACTTATATAAATGATATATAATATATTCTTGATCTATTAATACATAATGCTGATATCCTATGATATGCGGATGACACAGCCTTGCTGTTCTGGGGATCTTCCTGGGAGGAGGTCAGTATTGTTGCAGATATAGGAATGAAAACAATTCACAAGTGGTTGCAAAAAAATCTTCTCGCACTGAACATACAAAAAACAAAATACATATTATCACAAAACTAAGTCCTCCGATCCTCCACTGACTTTACCACCGCTCAAAATATATACCTGTGCTACTCAATGTCCAAATTGCAACTGTGATCAGCTTACTAGAGAAGGCTCAATTAAATATCTAGGTGTGACCATTGACGAGAACTCTCATTCAAAAAGCATATTGATTTATTATCTAATCGTGTAAGAAAAATGGTATACGTGATGAAGCAACTGCGCAATGCAGCAGAATTCAGCACTCTAAGATCCGTTTACATTGCTTTAGGTCAATCGCTGTTAACGTACTGCATAAGATGCTGGGGCTCTGCAACCAAAACTTCTCTCATTTTGTCTGAAAGAGCTCAACGCTCAGTTTTAAAAGTTATGCTCCATAAACCGCGTCGATATTCAACGTTAGAGGTTTACAGGGATAGTGACATACTAACTGTAAGACAGTTGTTTATCCTCCAAACTTTTGTATCGGTTCACAGGTCTGTACTGCTATCTGCAGAAAATATGCTCAAAAGACGTATCTATAAAGTATCATCACCACAATGTTCATCAAAATTTGCCCAACGTTTTGGCGATTTTATTAGAGGCTTAGTGTACAATAGAGTCATCAAACATTGTGAGGAACACAGATTTAGAGTAGGCTAGATACCACTTGTTCATTAAATAGTATGAGAACCGAGCGTGCCTCCGTATCCCCACTCACTATGACGTCACGCGAGTCATTTAGTGATGTACACACATAAAAAGAATCGTTTCAATCGCAACGCGCGATGCGCCGCGCTCGCTCAGTGAGCCAACAGACTTCGACGAGAGACGATGCGCGTTTAAAAACTATCTGTGTGCCAAATTTCATCCAAATCCGTCATCCACATTAACAAACATTGAGACACAGACACACGAACAAACATTCACACTATAATAAAATTGATAGAATGTAATAAAATGTTTTTAATTCCCTAAATTACCTGTAATAGCTTCCTTTTTCTGGGAGAACCAGAAAATGTCGTATTTTCATTTGTTGTTGGTTGGTGGTAAACTTTCTGTAAAATAGAATATTATTTCTTTTTTAGCCCACTTGATTCAGACTTGACCAAGTAGGCTCGTTAAAGAATAGAATAGAATCTCAAAATTACTAATAAATGTCATAATTATCAGTAGCAGGTATATGTCATTAGTCATTAGCATAGAACACTTATCCACTTACTTCTTCATTTTGTGTCGTATTCAGCACCAAAATTTTCGGATATGCTGTTCCGGATAATCGTCTTAACTTTTTGCTGATTACATAGTCCTCTTTATTGAAGTGGATTGAGCAAATTGTACTGTGTGGTGAAGGAAACCAATTTCTATTACCTGTCGCTTCAATCCATTTATTTTTTACAATGGGATCGCTTAGAAAACTGAAAACAATCATACCCTATCTATACTTAATTCGAAAATGCATTTTCATTGGTCGTTCTTAAACCGAATTGATGGCTCGATTGCTTGAATCGATTTGAAAGTAACCATTGTACATCACTAATCGCAAAATTTGACAGACGAATGATAAAAGCCCTTGTACCACGAAACTTGTTTACTTTGAAGTGATTCTCTCGTTTAAAATTCATTGCGTACGGCCAGAACACCCGATGGTGGTCTTTCAAAGCCAAACCCGCAATGTAAAATAAATATATCAACATTCCCAAATACGAATTTATCGCAGTAGTATCACGCGAATATCACAACAAATCATAAATAATTGATTTTAAAATGAATTACAGCTATTTGTGAAACAAAGTTACTTACCGATGATAGGATACATCTCCATTGACACGATTTACTACTTTTGAAGAGTTTTACAGTTTACAATTTGCGCAATTTGGAATTTTTACGTTTTCAACCACAGGACTTGTCAACGTGACGTTAGAATGCCAACTAAAGTAGAAGCGCGGTCAGTTTGAGCATTGCTCAAACTCGGGGCGTCTCGGGGCACGCTGCGCCGGGCAACAGGTGGTATCTAGCCTACTCTAAATCTATGGTGAGGAAGTAAAACATCAAACAGTCAAATATGCTAGATTATCAGTCACTAAATGGTTGGCTAAATTGTCGTATGCTGACACTGAAAATCTACTGGTCATGATAAAGTAGGACAAAAAATTACATTTACTCGTCCACTTAATTATATTAATTTCATTTTAGCTTTATTCTCTAAACTTCACATCGAGTACAACAGGCAATTTGGAGCTGAGGTCTTGTTCACTGGAAATCGTATCCTTATTCACGCGACACAGGCTTCGCCTAGTGCGTGGATCGTTAGGCAAACTCTTAAATACAATCATGTCTTCTCAAACTTGTATGTTGTACTTGTATTCTGTATTAAGTTATTTATAAGCTTGTCACTTGTTTGAGTTAAATAAATTATTTTCATTTTTTCATTTTCATTTTTTACTGTTCCCAATTTTAAAGATTTCAAATCACTCCATTTTACGAGTAGTATTGTCATTAAAAACTAATTCTATATTAGAAACCGTTACACGCAGGAAAAATAAAATCCGGTACGCAGTAGGTTTTGATTCCCTTGCGAGTGTCGAAAATTTGCAGAAATTTGCGGCATAAACGGCTGTATCTTTTGATTGCGTTAGCTTAGAAGTTTGATTTTTCAGAGCTCCAAGGGACAGGAGACCTTTTTTTTATTGCTGTAAGTAGCAGACGGCCCACCTGTAAGCGGTATCCGCCGCCTATAGACTTCGCCAATATCAGGGACACAGCTAAGTCGCTGCCAACTTTGAATATAGGGCTCTCTTTAAACCTCTCTTGAAAAGGGATATGTCGTAGCGTTCGGGAAACACAGCAGTGGAAAGTTCGTTCCAGAGGCGACATGTTCGTAGTAAAAATGAGCGCTGAAAGCGAACTGTACTAGACGGCATTGCTTCCATGTAATATGGATGAACCCCACTGCGGTGTCGAGTGATACGATGATAGAAAGGTGACGTTGGTACCAATTCGAACAGTTCCTCGGAGCACTCACCGTTGAAGAGACGGTAGAACACAGAGAGAGAGCTAAAGTCCCTCCGTGAGTTTTTAAACTTTCGCGTTGCATTTTAAATTACTAAAACTTTTACGGGATTAAAACGCGTTTGGTACCTTATTTTGGCTCCGACGTTTCGGCCAGGTTTCACTGGCCGTGGTCACGGGCTGACTGTAGCAGCGATGTTACGCCTCAGTGTCCGATGAAGAATCTTCCTCCACCGTCACACTATTTCTCCAACTAACACTAACAGTGTCCCTATTCCGAACGATAGCCGTATTCTGGAGGTTTACCGACTGCGAATTAAAAGGAGATTTTGTGTTTGCAAACACCGGATTCCACGCTGTTGACAGTTTAAATCCATCTTCCCGATTGAAATTATTTGGATTTTTTCTGATTTCAATCGCTTCTCGTACTACTCTTGAATAAAAGTGACGATTAGTGGAAAGGACTTGCGTACGGTGAAATTCAATCCAGTGATTTGCGCCTTTTTCTAAAAGATGCTCCGCAATCGCCGATTTATTAGACTGGCGGTTTTTAACAGCGGCTATATGTTCTCTAATCCTTTCATGGATCGTTCTTTTTGTTTGGCCAATGTAAGAGCTGCCACAACTGCAGTCTATTTTGTAAACCTCTGGTGTTTGTAAGGGCAAGACATCCTTCGGGGTGCCCACCATATTACTCACCTTTATGCCAGGACTATAGATTGTCGGTATAGAGTATTCACGCAATGCGTGGCCGATCTTGTCCGTCACTCCTTTGAGCTCAGTGACTCTAGCGAGTCCGTTAGATTGGCATCCCCGATGATTCGAGTAGCTCGCCTTTGCAGAGAGTCAAATGGATCCAGCTGGTATTTAGGAGCCCCTGCCCACAGATGCGAGCAGTACTCCACGTGCGGACGAACTTGGGCCTTATAGGCTTATTGGGACAAGGCGTTGATAGGGCGTGAAGTACCGCTTCGCTCTACTAAGCACACCAAGCTTCTTGCTGGCTAGTTTGACCTTGCTATCCAGATGGCTCCCAAATTGGACCTTACTCGTGATCTCAACACCGAGGATACCAATGCTTTCGCCACCTTGTCACCCTTCTTCGGGATCGGGTGGACAAGAGCTATCTTCCAGGAAGATGGAACCTTATGAGATGTGTAAGAGAGACGATAGAGACGTGTCAGAACTGGGGACAACTCAGGGGCGCACGTCTTCAACACTACTGCGGGGATACCGTCCGACCCACTCGACTTGTGGACGTTGAGAAGTCTTAGCTCTCGCCTTACTGCACGTTGAGTAAAGCGAATCTCAGCCAGAGAACTTTCACACCGTTTAATCGTCGGTGGAGTAGCTCCTCCATCGTCCAAAGTAGAGTTTGAGGCAAAGAGATGCGCCAGGAGATCGGCCTATCCTTTGCACTATGGGTCAAGCTGTCATCAGGCTTACGCAGCGGTGAGAGGCTAGACTGGCAAATGTTGCCCTCCGCAGCCTTGGCGAGCGACCAGAAGGCACGGCTCCCGGAGGGAAAACCTACAAGTCGCTCGCCAATTCTGGCAACATGTTGCGCTTTGGCATCAGCAATCGCCTTTTTGCTGGATCTGGACGCGGCATTAAATTTTCGTTTTAAGTCTCCGACATTCCGGTGCTGATGATTCCTAGCTGCATTCCATTCTAGGTAAACATACTTTTTTCGGTTCACAGCCTCCTTACAGTTTTTATTGAACTAAGGACGACTACGCCCGCCAACGGGAATAGTTGAGGTGGGTATGAACAATTCCATACCAAACGCTATTGTTTCCGTAATGGAGTCTGCACAGACATTGGGATCATCGGAAGAGAAGCAAAGCCGGTTCCAAGGGGCGGACGCATAGCACTCACGCAGTCCGTCCCAATCTGCTGCCTTGTATTGCCAGACTCTGCGTGCCCCAGTTGCTGTACAGCGATCGGGACGCGCAACGGGGGCTGTGCAGCGGACAAGACAGTGGTCAGATGTCCCAAGAGGGGCATCCAACACTATACCGTAACCATTGGGATGGGTGGTCAGCAGAAGATCCAGTAGAGAGGGTTCGTGGTTCTCAATATCTGGGACACGGGTGGGCTGTGACACCAGTTGTGAGAGACCATAAGCCGATGCCATGCTAAAAGCAGTTTGACCCGGGAGGTCAGTGGTCCGGGATCCCAGCCACTCTTTATGATGAGCGTTAAAATCTCCAAGGACCACCACCTCCGCGGATGGACACTGCTCCAGCATTTGGTCAATGCCATCTTGGACGTTCTCGAAAAGTAGAGCTGACCTCAGATCGGTCCCATGGCAGTGGGACCCGTAAAGACAAGCGTAGATTCGGGTTGAGCCCCTATAGTCTACGCGTAACCACATTATTGACAGATCCCTATGTTCGCGGCCTCGAAGGCGGCGACAGCATATATCGCTCCGGACAAAAGCGCACACTCCAGCTTTTCGGATGAATGAATGCTCCAATTCATAGCCGGGATATTTAAGATATGAGATATCATCCGGAGCACATATTTGCGTCTCCGTCAAAAAGAGCAGCGCTGGCCGAGCTGTTTCCAGGTGGTTGTGAACAGCGTCGATGTTGCTATGTAGACCCCTGATATTGGCGAAATCCATTTTAAATGTGGATAGGGTGTCTGCCGTAGTAACTAAACTCTTTTAGTACGAAGCGTACTAATGGAATAAGAGAATAAGAGAATTAAATATTTAAATCATCACTGTGCAAATCCGTGCGAAATTGCGCAGCAATGATTTATATACAGGCAGTCAAGCCTACTAGCGATCATGTTCAAGATGCTGTTAGGACTACCACGCACCCTACGCACCAAGGACGCGCATCTTTTGCACATTGTTGTGTAGAAGCAGTCTACGCGATTCCCTGCAAACATCCCTGAAGCACTACAGTGCCGCGGCAGACCCAACAGCACCCTGAACGCATTATTATATTGAACCCGGAGGGCGCCGTAAGATTTCTGAGTGTAGTCCGCCCATAGGGTGGAGGTATAAAAAGATGTGCAGTAGTACCTAAAGAGTGTAATTTTCACCTCCCTTGAACAACGGGCAAACCTACGGGCTATCATATTGGATCTAACCGCCAGCGCCCTCCGTTCTCTTTCAATTTCGTCGAGTGTAATTTTCACCTCCCTTGAACAACGGGCAAACCTACGGGCTATCATATTGGATCTAACCGCCAGCGCCCTCCGTTCTCTTTCAATTTCGTCATTGTCCTTGAGGTCAGATGTCAGAAGATGTCCCAAGTACTTAACTTTATTTACCTCTTGTAAGGAAGAACCATAAAGCTTAACTGCTGGATATGAAATAGCACGCTTGCCTCTGGCCGCAAAAACCATGACTTCTCTTTTAACGACATTATACTTAAGACCATGTCGCTCAGCGTAAGCTTCACAAATAGCAACCAGCTTTCTTAAGCTGCACACAGATGCACTCAGTAGCACCATGTTATCAGCGTAACTTATGTTATTAACATTAATCCCATCTATGTGACAGCCAGTATGTGTATGTGTGATAATCCACCCTGCCTCACTCCGCATTCCAATTTATACAATTTTGACATGCTTCCCGCCCATCGTACGCTATTGTGATTTCCATACCAGTATTTACAAATAATGATAAGTTCTTGTGGTATTTTACTCTCTTCAAGTTTTTTCCAGAGGATATCATATATTATATTGTTTTAAAAATGCGCATCCACGCCTACGCAAGCAAAGACGCGTGTATACAGTGATCTCGTCGTGGAGGTTTGGAGTAAGTGCGAACGCACACGACAGACTATATAGGTGACAAATTTTTTTACGGTGGAAACTAAAACTTACGGAGTTCTACGTTGCAACGCACACGAACTACAAAAGTCGCCCAAAAAAAATCGATGAATCCCGACCGAGTCGATTTATTGATGAACAATGGAACGTTCGTAAATGTGTACATTAATGCAGAAAAAATCGTCTGTTACCGATAGTTGGTCGTGTGCGTTTGCACTATACGATAGGCTGATTGTGATAGCACCGCACGTCATATTTTTTTGTGTGACTCTCGCCGCTATCGCTTTATCGTGTAATTAATGATACTTAATTTAAGGTATTTGGTGTAAAATCAATTGAGAATGCATTAAGTGTTGTTGTGCCTATGCATACCTAAATACAAATAATTTTATTTTAAGTCACCGAGATTTAAATAAAGGTAAGAATTTATCTCACATTTCAAATATTAAACAGCGAAATCTTCCTCACTTTTCTAACCGGCTTAAAAAAGGAGGAGGTTCTAAAAATCGGTTGGTATTTTTTTTATTTATGTACATCGATTACGAAATTTCTGATCTGATTTAGGTGATTACTTTTTTTGTTCGATGCGGAATAGTTGCCATTTGGTCCCACAAAAATTTTATTCAGTTTGATCCAGTAATTTTTATTTAAAAAATCTGGTTTTTTATGTAAAAACTAGTCAATTCAATTCCCGAACTTGAATTACATCCCAAGTGAAATAAATATATTGTGTAAGTAATTTTCTGTAAATTATTAGTAAGGATGATTTAACGAAATTATTTTTATCTACGAGTATGTTATTAGTCTGAATTTGGCACCTAGACTGGGGACACTTGATCCTCCCTTTTGTTTTTCATCCCTAATTTCCTTAGTGAGTATCCGTTTTAAAAGATGTTGGTACTGAAATACGTGAAATTACCTAGGAACTTACCTAAGGTCCTATGCTTTTGATCTGATCAGACCTCATTTGGAATAGATATATTAGTATCAAAATATGAGAACGACCCACTATAAATAAATATTGGGTATATAGTAGGAAAAGTGTTCTCTGTCAAGGTCTATAGGCCTCAAATCACGCATAGAATGTAAAACTCGAATTGTGATGACCACCAAAACAAAATGCCGGAATAAATATCCTTTCACGATAATTAATATGCCTAAATTATGTTCAATGAGACTAAAATTGTATTTAAGAAAGCCCATGTAAATTAATATTTAAAAAATAAACAATTTCTTAATATGTTTCTATATTTATTGGGGTACACCTATACCCCAGGATACCATTAAAGAAAGTCTAACATGGGTACGGTTCTAGAGTTAAAGCGATAGAAATTTATCATTTAAGTAAAAAAATTCTTTCATGGTAAATTGTGAAATGTTCAACATGTAAATTCATTTTATAGTGATTTTTTTTTAAATTTATTTTGGCATCAAACATTCATTTACAATTAACATTCACATATACTATAACATTTGTCACGATAAAAGACCTACAGTGCCCAAAATTACGTGTACAATAAACTTAGATCAAACATGATCAGCTAAAATCACAAACAAAACAAACTCTTACATGAAATATTTACAAATTAAGGTGAGAACTAAAAAACAAATAATATATGCTAGTTTTCCATGTATCGAGCTCGTAGGGAGAATTTTAAATTTCTTTTTAGTCGTGGCAGTGAAATATCAAAGAAGTCAACTTCATGAAATTATTTGTTGTATATGTAGGAGGAACGATGAAAGTATGAGTTTCGGGTGTAATTTTTATAGCGTCGCGGGGGTACAAACAGTGGTAGTTTGCGTGAGGAGCGTACGGGGAGACGAGCATGACCTATAAACCGAACGAAACCAAGTAACTCTGATGAATCGATCAAAGAATTCGCGATTTTGTATAGCAGTATTATATCAAAGTATTTTCGACGGTCGCCCAGAGAAAGTAATTTGTGCTTTGTGAGTGCAGCTTCAAATGAATGTTTGGAACAATCACTCTTGCGATAACTGAGGGATTTAATAAATTTCTTTTGGATCCTTTCAAGTCTTTTGATGTGAACACCATAGCAGGGATTCCAGACCGTGCTACAAAAATCCAATACAAAAATCCAAAAGTATAGACCGAACAAATGAGCAATATAGAATCTTTAGTGTGTTTATGTTTTTAAAGGGTTTGCTAATTCTAAGAATAAATCCTAACTGACGAAAAGCAGTGCCGACAATGTGATCAATATGATGGTTAAATATAAGCTCGGAGTCCATGATGATCCCCAAATCTCTTATGCGGGTTACTCTTTTGATAACATTAGTTTCAATGTAATAATCAAAGTTAAGTTTGTTTTTTTTTGCGTGTATAAGACATAACATGGCATTTTTTAATATTAAGAAATAGATATCAATATTCTTTTCTGTTATTGTAATTATTTGTTTCTTTTTCAGTATGTAGCAGGATTCTACATCACGTAGTTAATTTACGACAAACGATGATGATTAGATTATATTATATCGATTTATTCGATCGCCTACTTAATATAGTTTGTTTCATCACCATTTTTTTGTAATATTTAATTTTATATTGCAGATTACTATGGGGAGCGTTATCCTTTTGGTGATGGTGATCTGTGTAGGTGTGCACGGCTTTCCTGAAAAATCTTCCCCACACAGAACCAACATCTTCACAAAAGGAGAAGTTATTAAGAAAGTTGACGAAATTCAAGTTTCTACTAAAGACGACAATCCTTATCGCCTCCCAAACACAACGGAACCCGTTCATTACAATATACTGTGGAAGATTGATATTAATCCACCAATACTTGCATTCTCTGGTACCGTAGATATAGATCTTCGAGCTACACAACCAAATGTTAACGAAATTGTAATTCATTCCCGAAATTTGACTATTGAATCATTGACGTTGCAGTTAGATAACACTGTTATAAATCAAACGTACTCCTTCGATTTGGATCATGAATTTTTGATAGTAAGCCTTGCTACTGAATCCTTACAATACAATGCTGCTATGCCGGTCTGTTACAGACTGACCATTTCATTTAATGCTCCGCTGAGGACGGATATGTCTGGACTTTATAGTAGCTGGTATTGGAACTTGGGCAAAATTAAGTGAGTGAAGAATACAAATTAGTATCAGATTTAATCGAAATATTAGTTGTTTGGCAGTTAGAAAAGTCAAACTTGTTAAATTCGAATTTAGTGATATATAATCAAAGACAAGCGTAGGTACATTGTTAAAATCAGATTAAAATGAGAGCTAGTTTGAGCAGCAGAAGAAAAGGAAAGACTTCTAAAATTGATGTTATCGCTCTTTTATTGTTATATTAATAAACTAATACTATTGATCAATCAGAACAATAAACCAAGATGTTTCATCGCAGATTGTCTTACTTTTTTAATTCATTTTATAGCTGGATGGCAACAAGCCAGTTTGAATCAACATCAGCCCGCTCCGCTGTCCCGTGCTATGATGAACCGGCCTTCAAAGCAACATTCGACGTGACTATTACTCGTCAGCAAAATTTCAAAAGTTGGTCAAACATGAGACCAAAAGAAAGCAGAGCCAGTGTCTATAAGTATGTAGTAAAGAAATAGTGTCATTGATAAGTTTTAACTGAGCCTTTTCGTAACCTTGTATAACATAAGCTTCGAAGTTAGTAGTAAATGTATTACTATTTCAGTGGCTATGAAGACGACGTGTATTACACTACCCCTGTCATGTCCACATACTTAGTGGCGGTGATTGTTGCTGAGTACGATTCGCTAGCTGAGGATGATAATGCAAATGCTAGCGAAGAGGTGTTTGAAGTGATTGCGAGACCTGATGCAATTCGTACTGGTCAGGGCGATTATATATTTAATTTAGGACAGACGATTCTAGAGACGCTGAACAATTACACTGCCATAGATTACTACAGTTTTCAAGAAGCTATGAAACTGACACATGCCGCTATTCCTGATTTCAATAAAGGAGCTATGGAGAACTGGGGTTTGATCACATATAGGTAAAGTAAAATTTTAACGTTTAATGAGAGCCCTGCATGGGGCTTTCGAGGACAGCTGTTTTGTTATTGATTATATTTTACTGGCTTATGGACTTTGCTTTAAATTTCCCTGCTTGTTTTATACTACAGATTGGCCTATGCTATGAAAATGCAATAGATGAATTGTACAAACGCGTATACAAATAATAATATAACGGAACTGCAATTCCACCTTTGCAATCTAAAGATTCAGAAATATACATTTTTTCAAAAAATAAAAGTGGAAGATACAATAATAACCAGTAAAATAGTTACTCCTTACAAAGAACAAATAATACATTTGAATACTCGTAAGTGTATTTCTCTCTATGAATTACAAAATGCAAAGGTATAAAATCTTAGAGCGTTAACAGACGAACGATGTTTCGACTACGGTGAAGGCTAGGCTACTTCAGCCGTTGATTCGTCGGCGGCAGAATTACATGATAGTTCGACGGGGTTTTCTAATCTTATTTTTACGTGCTTACTACTAAGTATTTGTGATAACAGTAGTTTTATTTATTTACTTTAATTCATTTATTCAATTCAAATGAAAAATGAATAAAATCCATAAATAAAACAATTCGTCCCAGGCGGGATTTGTTATTAACAGTGAATAATTTGGCTTTACAAAGAATAAAGGAGATCAATAAGGTTAGAATTTCGTCGGGGCGGGTAAGAGCTAGGTGGCCTAGTTGGTCAAGGCATCAACACGGTATGTTGGAGCCGCGGGTTCAAATCCCGTCCGAGACGAAGACTTTTCTTTATTGATTTTGTTATTTTTTTCAATTTATTTAGCATCTTTAAAAAAACTGCAATGTTCTATATAAAAAAATATATTCAAATCTTTACCGCATGCTAGTACAAAATAGATGGTTTACAAGATTCTCTAATCATTATGGACCAGTTTAGCATGAAATCGTTCAAATTTTATAGTAATCATTCATTACTCCGTGAACAGCAATTATTTATTGGGGTATATGTGGCTTTCCTCGGCTCATTTTCCTTATGTGTGGCTTCTAAAACAAATATAAATTATGAGCGTTTATTTTCAGGGAAGCTGTGTTAATGTACAACGAAAACAACTCGGACGCTTACGAAAAGCAGTTCACAGCTAGCACTGTAACTCACGAAACCACTCATTCGTGGTTTGGTGACCTTGTGACCTTGGATTGGTGGGATGTCACTTGGCTTAACGAAGGATTCGCTACTTTCTTTCAATATTTCATCGCTGATGAAGTGAGTAAATATCAGTTTTGTACGATATCAAGTTTGGTTTGTAGATTGTGCTTGCTGCCTCGAAAAGAAAATTTAGATTCCTAAACGATATAAGTAATCAATGAAATAGCCCTGGTGAGGTTAGTAATGTGGGATATACCTTCGCCACATAACACTACACGCTTGCTCAGTAGAGTCCTGATCCTTTAACTTTTATCTTGCAATTGTTATCGCATTCAATTGTGAAATTAAAAATCTACGTCATCACGTATACGCATTGCCGACAATTATTCTTAAGCACAAAAAAAACATAATTATCATATTAACATAACAGAGATCATTGAGATGTGCTAATCAGATCATATTGTTCGTAGTGACAATAAATAAACTTAGAACAGGCCATTTTTTTATACCTACTCTGTTTATTATGATATAAATAGATAAATTCAAAAGAATGCATGCACAAGTCTCAAAAATGCAATCCTACAATAAACATCATTATAAGCCTGTTGTCCATAACTCTTTAAAAAAATTTGTAGTTACATCATCATGACTTTAGTCAGCCGAAGGCCATCCAATTTTCGAACAGGGTTAAGTATAGGCTGCTGTAGTGTAAAGCAACTTTTTTTTTTAATTTTACCTGTATTTGTATTTTGCATACAAACATCTTGATCATAGTTGGGGTGGATGTATATCACGGACTGAATTATTAATTGTCAAATGTTAAATAAGATTTATAATAAAATTAGATTCTTGGTAACTTAATTTGAATTTTGAGTTTTGTTTGACGTTTCGATAAGTTGCGTTCTAACGGCCTTGTCAGTTCGGTGCACTTATGAAACAGCAATATGGATGATGACTGAATTCTAATTTTCACGTCTCGTCATAAAATATTAAAATACCGTAGAAAAAGATACAATCCTGTGAAATTAGAATTAAAATCGGCTTAGAAATCCATTAGATATTTGGAAGCGATTAGACAGAGAGATCCGATATCAACCATGACGTCATCGTTTAGTACGGCCATATAAACTCCATGTAAATTGCCGTTTTGCTAGAAAGAGATGGAGGAAAATCTTTAATACCTTATATCTTGATTGTTTTTTTAGTTATTCGAAAACCGATTTTTTTCTTTCAGTTTATTATATGAATGAGCTTCTATTAAAGCAAAAAAAAAAGTCATCTAGCCTCTTAGTGGGAATGATGTTACAGTGTTACAAAATCTTAACTTGTTTGACTTAAGTTGTTTGTTCAGGTCGCATGTTCAAGTTTTCATTAGGTACTCATACTAAAACTTGATCTTATCATTTTCTCTATAGCAATCTGTGTCCATAGTATTAACTTTTATCAATTTTCAGTTCTATTAATTGAATACATATGTATATATCAACAAAATTATTTGAGGAAATAAGTATATTTCCTTATACTCTCCAACATAATATAGTGCCACAGATTAGATAACAGTTACTACGCTATGTGCTTTTTTTACCTTGACTTTTATATGCAATAGACTAGATGACAAAAATTTTTTTTGCTTTAATAGAAGCTCATTCATTAATAAACAGAAAGAAAAAATCGGTTTTCGAATAACTATAAAAACAACCAAGATATAAGGTATTAAAGATTTTTCTCCATCTATTTCCAGCAAAACGAGCAAAACGGCAATTTACAAGGAGTTTATATGGCCGTACTCAACAATGACGTCACGGTTTATGTCGGATCTCTCTGTCTAATCGCCTTCAATTTAACAACTTAAAATGCTTGTATCTAATTTATTTCTAAGCCGATTTTAATTCCTTATCTTTTTCCACGGTATTTTAATATTTAATGACGAGACGAAAAATTAGAATTCAGTCATCATCCCAATTATTAACGTAAGATTACTTTTCCCTAGCTCACTGATATGAAATATGCGTTATATACAATTATTAACGTAAAATTACTTTTCCCTAGCTCACTGATATGAAATATGCGAAGCGTTTCATCGTCGAAGAAGTACAGGTAGGGCTTCTTGCCGATTCTTTCGACGATCCACAACCGCTAACCAACACAGGGGTAGACAGCCCGGATTCCATTGATAGCATGTTCTCAACGATCAGCTACAGCAAAGGTGCCTCTGTTATCAGAATGACTGCTCACCTGATGGGTTTCGAAAATCACCAACTAGGCTTACGAAAATATTTGAAAGCAAGGTTGGTGTACAAACCGATAAATAATAATTCTATTTTAATTAGACAAGTGTTATTCTATTATATATACATATAAGCGGAAAGCCACTCACTCACTTCACCATCACAGCTCATTTACGTTCCCACCTAGGTGACCTAGGGGCTCGAGCCTACCCTGAGATTAGGGTATTTAGGCTTTAGTCAACCACGCTGGCCCAGCGCGGATTGGTCGACTACACATACATCTTTGAATTTCTTGGCATATGTATGCGCGATGTTTCCCTACATCGTAGGAGCATCGAATAAATGGGGTTATTGCCCGTGGTTTACCTATATAGTGTTAAAGTAAACGACATATTTTCTTAGTAAACCGTGAATTTATTCAGGTACACATGAATGACAACAATATAAACAAAGGTTGCTAGACAACGCTAACGGCGTTCTCTATACCTTGACATCCCCACTTGTTTTCAAACCAATCTTTGTGCAGAGTTTAACCATTCTTGGTTTGAATAACGGTTTGGTGAACATGTCAGCCAATTGCTCTTCTGAAGAAACATGTTCCAACTTTACCTCAGATTCTGTCACGCATTGCGTCACATAAAAATGTTTAAGTTTAATGTGTTTTGTTTTACTATGATATTCATCGGGTGGATTCTGGCCAATCTTAATTGCAGATTCATTATCTACGAATAATACTGGAGGTTCTAATTTTTCACTTAAATTTTGAAATAATCGTTTAAGCCAAATAATCTCGCGGCACGCCTCACTGGCAGCTACTACTTTTGCTTCGGTGGACGACAGCGCAACTGACGTTTGTTTCACACTACGCCAAGAGATAGCTGATCCTGCAAACAGAGATACAATTCCGCTTGTAGAACAACCATCATATTCATCGCCTCCGTGATCTGCATCACTATAGCATATAAGACGAGTAATATTTCTGGTAGTTGATCTAATGATAGTGCTTTATTCAAATCATGCCAAATATTCTTAATTGCAGAAATATATGATCCTATTGTATGTGTAGAATCTTTCTGATATCTAAAGAATTTCATGCATAAGTCGTACGACTTGTCTTCTGACGTATGTTCATAGAGACGGCTTAATTCATCCCACATACTTTTAGCAGTTGTGAATCGCATTACTTTGTTAACATTTCGTCGCTCATATTAGTAGTAAGCATTAACAGAGCCATACTTTCTACCTCATCATACTGATCACATTCATTTTGATACCTTTTTAATTGAACTTCACTTGTTTCTGGACCGCTTTTCAGATTTCCTTGTACTGCATCAAGTGCATCAGGATGGCTCCGAAGCAACAACATCACTTTGTATTTCCAGGTCGGCCAATTATTTCCGTCAAACAATCCAATGTTGATTTTGACTTTTGATGTCGTGATTAACTTTATGGATATACTAATCGGAAAATAATGAAGCTTAATATTTAACGCTTTACGCGATTTAACGCTCTGCTACCGTTAAAGTAAACGACATATTTACGTAGTAAACTGTGAATTTATTCAGGTACACATGAATGACAACAATATAAACAAAGGTTGCTAGACAACGCTAAGGGCGTTCTCTATACCTTGACATATAGTTCACCTATGTACATATTAATATGAAATTTGTAAAACGAAAAACATTAGTATGAGTTGGGTTCGAACCCCGGACCTGTCTTTTGGAAGGCGAAAACTATTTAGCCTATAAACATGAAATTTGGCAGGTTACATTACCTTCCCCTAAAAAACAGAAAAAAGTATAAAAGTTTGAAGATGATTTAAAAATTCATGTAATTTTCTGAGACTTGCAATAATTGACATGGAAATTTTTGTAACGGGAAAATATAAAATTCCCACGGGGAGAACGAAAATAGCGCGGGTGAAGTAGGGTAGCGGAAAGATACACAAATTTTGTAACAAACGTAAATTTATAAAACCAACTTGTCCCGAAACTTTTCACCTAAGCAGTCAACTACAAAATAATGCAATTCAGCTTGTGCAATGAGCCCACTTCTTTTTAATCGACCTCAAAAAAAGGAGGTTTTAACCGACTTCAAAAAAAAGGAGGTTATCAATTCGACCCATATGTATGTAATATTTCCAGAACTGTCCAGTTTTCGTATATGTTAGTCTATATCAGCGTCTGAACAATTGTGCCAAATTTCAAAAGTGTAATGTATGTATGTTTTTATGTTTGTGTTCGCATATCTCCGGAACTACAAGTCCGATTTAATTTAATTCTTTTTTGTTGTATTAGGTATTGTTCAACTTAATTATTATTAGTTTGTATTATTGAGGAGCTTGGTGGCGCATTGGCGCGTGCGCTCAGCGAACGATTGCTAAGGTTAAGCAACGTTCGCTGTGGTCAGCCCATGGGTGACCAAAATAAGAACACCTCAAGCTCCTCCGCGCTTCGGAAGGCACGTTAAACAGTGGGTCCTGCGCCTGATCTTGCCCCGGTCGTGTCGGTTAACCGTCCGATCGGACTAGGCGAGTGAAGGAACAGAGAGTGCACTTGCGTTTGCGCAATCACTTGTGCACTATAATATCTCCTGCGCAGATGGCTAGTCTCTGTGGAGATTGGCCGCCGTGACCAAATATCGGTTAGGAGGACATTATTATTATTGTTCAACTTAGGGAATACTGCAAGTTTCATCAAAATCGGTTCAGTAGTTTTTGAGAAAGGGAATTTTAACCGACTTTTTAACCGACTTCAAAAAAAAGTTACAAATAAAAATTTATTTTACAAAAAATAAAAACCGACTTCAAAAAAGTTAAAAATAATATAAGAATAGGCACAGACAAGATCACACTTCTATATTTAAGTCGGTGACAAATTGTTGTCTGTGCCTATTCTTATATTATTTTTAACTTTTTTGAAGTCGGTTTTTATTTTTTGTTAAATAATTTTAAATATGTATGATGTCGTTGAAAACTAAATAACAATGGTACTGAGGCTCCTAGACTAAGGCGATTGGGACTGGAGTTGGTGGTAGTTATATTTTGTCCTCAGTGTCCGGTTACCGACCGTGATTAAGGTCGGTAACGGACACTGAGGGCTCCCAAATTTTTTTTGTTCAATTAAACATTATGTATTACACATAAGTTGTTCCAAAAAGGTGTGTAACACTGAAGTTCACTGAACTACCTTCACAAAGGGATCAACTCTAATATCTCAAAAAGTTTAATAAATAACGCTACCAAAAGAATTGATACCGCAGGTATCTTAATGAAAATACCAGTAATTACCCGTGTTGTTGGGTAGCGTAGGTAACGTTATCAAGCCATAGATTATACGATACGTGAGCTTATAGAATAGCCAAAAAGGTAACTAACCATATACACATTTTAGTTCTTTTGTTCAGGTTTAAAGGCTCTAAAATATCGTCAATTTTTGGAGCCCAAAAAGCGCAATATTATGTACAATTATTTAAGCCCCAAATTTGGGGCTAAAAGCCCTAAGTTTGTAAGCCTGCTCGCCTCGTGTACCGTTTTGCTCAAGTTTTTATTTACGTGCTTACTAAAAGCAGCATTTTGGGCGTTCCGCAGGGCATCTGGCAACACTAGTGGCAACTCTAGTACTGAATATTCGATTACGTTTTCAGAGCTTACCAAACAGCCCGTCCCATTGATCTTTTCGAAAATCTTCAAGAAGCTGCCTTGGAAACTGGGGCTATTGTCGAATATGGACCAGACTTCAGCATTGTTGATTATTATGAAACTTGGACCGAACAAGGCGGACACCCCATCCTGAATGTTAGCGTTGACCGTGAGACTGGAGTCGTGACTATCAATCAGGTAACCAATTCTATCTATTGATCAAACGCTTATAGTATTAAATTATAAAAAATATTGTGTAATTGTATAACACATTTCAGCTGAATACTTTATACCTACTTATAGTATGTAAGTAGTAATTTAATTTTTTGCTCTCATATTCAAAACCCAAACCCACTTTTGTACTTTAAATATTTTTTTCATATCATGATTTAGTAGGTATTAATTAAATAGGAAATTTGGTTGGTTCACTTAATAATTTCCTTATGTTTCTGTTTCTATTCAGTATGATCCGTAACCGATACATTCTCATGAGTACTTACTGAGTTTAACATTTTTGTCAGAGCGCCACAGGGTGGTATTATTACAAGCTTTTATTTACTTTCACCTGTCCCGGTGTCTGTAATGAAATCTTGCAAGCTAAATTTGACCCACTTCCCGGTTTCCGATTGAGCCGAAATTTTGTATATCGCGTGGCAATGCAATAATAAAAGCTTGCTTAAATTTTTAAAGCGGACTTTTAGTAATTGAATAACTTTTTTACTATCTTCGTCCTACCTATTACTTTAATGCTGACCAACTCGAAATTTACACTCGTGCATCGATAGGACGATCTGGATAAAACAATTGATATAAATGACGTGGACCTGAGACTTATTTCAGATTGGGTTTCTAGTGAATAAAAAACTAATCGATTACATTTTAAAGCTCCTGGTACTCTTACAGAATTTATACATATACTGTATAAATAGTATTCGATGAGTCCGTAATTACTTTTAATAAAGAGGTGCGAAACATGAGCGTTTATTTTGATAATTACGGATTTCCGTGGTAGAAGCAGGTGTTGAAAGTTAGTAAGATTATTTGGTACATATGTACGATTCACTTAAGCGTCTCAAAAATATACATTTAATCAAATCAATAATTATTTCTTTATATTTAAGATTATTTCGATAGTTATCCTGATTATTTCGCTTCTCTACAAATAACAGCGTTAGCAGAACCCTTAATATAACCATATCTCTTATTATTGCTCAATAATTCAGTGTAAGACATTCACCGTCGAAAAAATCGTCATTTCCTTTTTAAAACAAGAAAACATGAATTCATTAAAATACTACATCTAACCAACGTACACAACAAGGTGCATACTATTAACTGAATTTCTTTTAAATACGTTGAATCTTCGTATCTTCTAATAATGAACTTCGACATAATGAATGTAATATTGTATTATTAATTTTAGCGTCAGTTCAACATGAACAGTGGTTATACCACTCCCAAAATGAACTGGATCATTCCAATCACATTCGCCACTGCAAGTAATCCTGACTTCTTCGCAATGAAGCCCACTCATATCATTAGAGATGCAAACACTACCTTACCCCTCGCTCTAGGGGTTAACGAATGGATCATCTTCAACAAACAGCAGACTGGTAAGTTCGCAGCTCATCTGAATTGTCGTTCAGTAGTTGTATTTGCGATTCTGTAGTTATACCCAAGTTTAAGTTATTCGTAAAACAGAGATTATCTCTTTTGTATACTTTGACATCGAAATATATCATAAAGATCAAAATTATATAAACTTTCACTATAGCGGGTTCAACTATATGTAATAAGAAGATAACTTTACAGGAGAGAATTACCGTACCGGTAACACATCCAACCAGAGGAAAAAATATATTTTTCTTTTCTAAATTTTTATAATTTAATGACAATTATTTTTTATTACCAAAATATAGTTACGAAGATAACTGATTCCGACTTATTTTGTCGTTTGTCGACATGCCAATATTTTATGAAAATTATTATGCAAAACACAATACTGCCATAATATTTTGTACCCAGTATCTATTAAAATACAGAGAAAATAGAACTTGTGGATATAAGATAATAATCTTACTATTAAAAATTAGCCCAAATACAGGGAACCAGAAATTTTACCAGAGAGAGACTCTGTACCAGGGTCGTCAGCATAGGTACCTCCATCTTACCTAATTCTACCTCAAAGCAGAAGTGCTTGCATTGCTGTAATCCAGTTTGAAGGGTAAGATAATGGCAATGAAATTACTGGGTACCGTGACATTACATCTGATGTTACAAGTTGGCAACGTACCCTGTGGTTCTTGTGGAGGTTGGAGCCACATGTATTATAGGTGACTGTTACCACTTATTATCAGGTGGACAGTTTGCTTGTTTGCCAACTTAGTAGCAATAAAAAAAACCCTGCTAACTACGCAACTTTATGAAATATAATTAATAATTAATATAATTAATATATTATAATTAATATAATACTAGCTACCGGGATAAAAAGTAGCCCATGTTCTTCCCAAGGACTCAAGCTATCCCTAAGCCAAATATTATTATTTAAAAAAAAAACGCCGTCCCACCTACACTAGGATTTTCTCCTGTGTCGTAGCTGCAGTTGCAAACATAGAATATCACATGCACATACGCCCAGACCGGAACAAATTTTTGTAGGCCGTACAAAATATTTATCCCGTATGGGAATCGAACCAGCGAGCGACCCGTTGCGCAGTAAGCGATCACTCAACCTCTGCGCTAACCGTTCAGTGGCTTAGGCGTGATGAAAACGTAACAAACAAACTCATTTTCGCATTTAGGACTCACAAAATTAGGCTGAAGTTGTTTTTTGTCAATATTTTAATTGCGTTATTCCAAAAATATAACATTAAAAATATCTCGATGATCTTTTTTGTGGATTTATAGGTTTGTTGATTTGTATGCACGTTTTAATGAAATCTTTTGAATAGAAATCTAAAATCTGTTATATTATTATATTCTGTTTCATAAAAAGGTTATATTTATATCTAATATTTTCTTCCTTTTTCTACTACTCCACGTTTTTAAAGTAAAGCGTATTATTTTATCAACACTGGTTAACAAAAGCCACATAAGTAAGTAAGTACAATGATGATGATAAATTATTTGTCTGTGTCAAACAGGTTTCTACAGGGTGAATTATGATGAACACAGTTGGGACCTTATTATAAGCCTTCTGCGTGGACCTGATCGTGAATTGATTCACGAGTACAATCGAGCTCAGGTAAATCAATTATGTTAAATAATATATTAATACGTCAACAATGTAATTTTAAAATTATATGTTAATGTAGAGCGTCACCGGTGGCGCTATGGACTCGGCACTTGCCGTCCAATCGGTAGGTCTGGGATTCGAAACCGAATTTCAAAATTCATATGTACATTTGTCTGGCGCTCCAACGGTAAAGGAAAACATCGTGAGGCGATCTGCATACAGCTGATATGAAATTCAAAGATGTATGTGAAATCGACCAATCCGCACGTCGTCGTCCAAGTTGTTATCATAATGATGTAAACAATAGCCCGATAGACCCCACTGAATTGCGAACCTTAAGTGGCACTGGGCAGGACACGTCGCTCGAGGGATTGACGGCCGTTGGGGTGGATGGTTCTCGAGTGACTGCCGCATAACGGGAGAGGTAGTGTTGGGGGCCCCCGAGGTCCGAGAATCTGGTAAAGGTCACGGGAGGCTCTTGATTATTATAAGCGGCTATGGTTTGTCACTGCGACTTATAAGATCTATTGTGACCGAGGCTCTTAATGCGAGAAGCGCCATACTAATCGGTTTGGAGATTCTTCGGCAAGGCCTTTTTTCAGCATTTGGCGTCTTTCGACCGATATGATGATGTTGATGACTTATATTTTAAAGAAATCAACCTGAGCCAAGGTATCAGGTTGCCATTGGTGCTATTGGTTACATCTGATTTTGTACTCCTAGATCGTGGACGATGTCTTCCAATTCGCTCGATCCGGGATCATGAGTTTCAATAGAGCGTTCAATATATTATCCTTCCTGAAAAATGAGACGGCCTACACGCCATGGTTATCTGCGAAAAACGGATTCACTTGGCTTGCCAGTAAACTGAGCGGATCTCCACTCGAACAACCGGTAAAAGTAAGTATGAATTGACTTGTCTATAATACTATAAGCTTTTTAAAGGGTATAATCGTAATTTTCTTTTATCATTTCAAACTGTTATGACGATTATGCATCGACGCGAACGCGATACAGCATCAATACAAACTCTTGTATCAAGATTACTTTACATTAGGCAGTTGTCTCACCGACGGCGAGGAAACGACTAACTATCCGCTATTTTCTTGCTCAAGAAACGTACAATAGATATACATTCCGTGTAAACAAAAGAGATGCATATATAAATAGTTGATCGCTGACTGTTCAGTTCATACTGCCGGCGAGGAGTCGAGGACTCGCTCCACTTGTTCGTCGCTGAGCGACAAGAGCTATCAAAGATAATTAATGATTAAACGAACTTACCTGTACGTGAAGTTCAATCATAATTATACGAAGGCTTCGTCCGAAGGGATTAGCAAATAATACTTGTAGTAACGCCTAGTGATACGCCAGTCACGCACTTTATTTGAGGGTATAAATAAAATTTCAAATGAGTCTCACGTCAACAAGGTGGGCGACCTATCCGCTCGCTTCATTTAGTTTAGAGTAGCCGCATCCGGAATATTTCACACAAAAATGGGGACTTGTAGTTGGGAGGGAGGGTTGCTAATCCCTTCGGACGAAGCCTTCGTATAATTATGATTGAACTTCACGTACAGGTAAGTTCGTTTAATCATTAATTATACTCGGCTTCGTCCTCGGGATTAGCAAATAATACTTGTAGACTTTTAGAGATAATAGTGTGAAATATTTTGTTTATTCCTGAATTTTCATTAATTTATGTTAATAAGAATAAACATCAATCATCATTTGAATTACTCGTATTATTAACAATTGTTCTGGCAAAATAATTATTTCCATTAGTATTGACATTACTTATGGTTCTATTATAGAATCGATAGAATGTGCTTGAAGAGCCGCTCCATCCAGCGGTTCGTCTTATTTGATCTAGGCCGACACCTAGGTGATGAGCTGCGGATGTAGCGGCGTGCTGTGCGCGGTAAATATGTTTAGATCAAAAACGCTATCGCGCAGTGTGTTCTTTATTCACTGACTTAAGGTTTGGGAACCGACAGCATTATAAGGCTTTTTAGCACTTATGAAGAGAAGGAAAGATTTCAATACTTTTAATATTAATCTAGGACAATGTTTGTACTTTGTGTGCTGTCAACAGCGCAATGAAAGTGATGAGTTTTTTCGAAAGTTTTTCAAAAGACAATGTTTCATTGGCGCAAAATTGGCTGACATAATTAATAACTATTGAAGTATCCCACATATTTGGGCAAGGGAGGGCGTAACCGAAATATTCCTTTAAAATATCTTCTTACTCTGTCATCTTCTCGTAAATTATTTTCCCCTAAGCAGGGCGAGCGTGGATCTATAGGAGTTAAGCGTGCCATATTGAGCTCCCTCTTCATAATAGTTTGTTGAAATAAATTATTTGTGGAATTGAAGGATTATACAAGTCACAATTATTGTCGTTACAGTAATTGAATCAGCGCCGTAAATAAACATTATATTGTTTAAAAGAACTTTGGAATATAGATGCTAATATCGGCGGTACACTCCACGCCGTTCGCATAAGTTCCCCGCTATACAATGACAGAGAACGGGGTGAAAGCATAAAAATTAAAATCGGCCCAGGAAATGCATCTGGGTCCCTATGCCAGGAGACATAATCAGTGCATTTAGTATTTATTTGACTAGCGAATAAGTCTACTTGAGGTGCCCCATACGATGAGACAATTTCCTGATATGCCCAGTCCGCTAACTCCAATTTTTTTTTTTTTTTTTTTAAATACGTCGCCCTACACTAGGATTTTCTCCTGTGTCGTGGGTGCAGTTACAAACATAGAATATCACATGCACATACGCCCAGACCGGAACAAATTTCTGTAGGCCATAAAACATTTGTCCCGTACGGGAATCGAACCCGCGACCCGTTGCGCAGTAGGTGATCACTCGACCTTTGCGCTAAACGTGTCGTCGATTCTATGTCAGGATGTACCCGCCTTGATTCGGCAACTGCCGTTATATTATCTGATAAGCTAATGTAATAAGCCATAACATACAAATTGCGACATTCACACCACTGCCATAGTTGACGAGTGATGTCAGTGAAGTGGGGGAACTGAATACCCCCCATTGTATTGATGTAAGAGATTACTGTAGTGTTGTCGATGCGGAGAAATTTGACAACTAGGTACTTACATTTTTCGCGAACACTTTTAATCTTAGAAAAGCAGCTAGAATTTCTAGGTAGTTAATGTATTGTGTTCTCTCCTGAATGCTCCACAACCCGCTAACCTTCTCTTTGCCACGTACAGCCCCGTATTTGAGGCGTCTGAGAAAATTTCCAGATCATGTGTATCATGTTTGATTTTACAAAACGGTATTTGTATTGCGTCATTCCTAGGGATATTTATAAATTTATCATAATTATCATTAATGATGATTTTAAGTTTAATTACTTAATGCGCTCGAATATTTTAGTATAAGGCTAGTGTATTCTACAGCCGGGCAAACTGAGACTAGTAATTCGACTATTTGTGCGAATTGACGTATTCAACATCTTCTAAGAGTTAACCATTTTTTTTTTTTTTTTTTTTTTAATTTCTGATTTGTGATCTGGAAATTTTTAGTCTAGATTAGAACGAAACCTTAAAAATGTACATATATTACTAGGTATCATTAAACTTTTGGCCTCGTTAATTAAAATCAAAGAGAGGTAATTAATTTTTTGGTTTGTATATTTGGCCAATAATTATCTAAATAATTAGTTGATTTTAGGTCCGCAGAACGGAGTAATCGGACAATTGGTTTTATTGCCTTGATGGTGCAGTACTCAAGCCAAATAGTTCTTGTTCAATTTGAAATCTTAAATATTTTCTTGAATTAGGGTCAAAAGGCATCTTTTAAATCTATTTTTGTCATGAAACAATTTTTTGTTTTAAATTTTAGCACTGAGCGTAAATTTTCAATTTTTAAATGATCTGCTTTTATAAATTTATTAAAGTTTTTTTTTTTTTTTTTTTTTTTACTCTGCACCCTATTTATTTATCGCCTTTGCAGTCTTAATAATTTCTGACAGGTTTTCGCCTAAAATGAATGAATAAAAAATGGTTAAGTATTTTGAAGCTGGTCTTTCATGTCCTTTTTAAGGGAAGACAGAATAAAATTCCGTCGTATGACTGAATCCGGTATTGTAAGTCACAGAGAATACGTTCTGTGTCCATCAACATTTTTATTAATTCTGGGTCACTGTTATTTTTCGAGGTCAGCGAATTAATAGCTTGGTTCAAGCATGAAATAGCCGTAGAAACTTGTTTTTGCCTAATTTCGATATTTTTATAACGTTTAGCGTTTATATCGGAGATAGCCAGTTTCGGCATTCAGTACCTACGGGAGCATTAATTAGTTTGCAGTTAGTCGGCGAAAGGTATTTCACATTAATGTGTGTTCCAACTTAACTGCAAAGTCTTTGTGAATGTTGGCTCCAAAAGTATTCGAAATAGTTGGATCCTCGCCCAATATTTCAAGTATTGTGGTGTTTAGCATCGCATTAGCTGACCCAGGCTCGTCGGTATCCGTCACTTGCTCAGGCGCGCCGGCGGCGGCGGTGGTGGCGGTGGTGGCGACCACCACGGGGGTGACCGTCATGACGGCACAGAAGATATAAACGGCGGGCGTAGCCACTTCGGCGGGTTCTGGGTCGAGGTCGACCTGCATCTCCGAACGTGGCTCAGAACCAATAATCCCATCGAGCAGTAGGCCAATTATAAATCTTTCATCGTATGACATGGCATAATAGTACATGAAATGCCTCATTTCGTATTACCGATCTCCAATGATATCATTACTATGGCATAATTTCGATGATGTCAATATCATATAACGAACGAATGATCAAAAATCTGACCGAAAATCATAATTTTCGCTTTGCACTATGATATCATATGATATTATTTGAAAACCGTGAGATCGTAATAGGCCTGCAGGTTTAAAACGTTGTTATTACGTTCTTGCTCTGAGAACCACCGATATCTCCATTAGTCATGAAACAGACCAAAGTACTGTTCGCGAGACTAATTTATAGGGTAGTACAGCTCCAAAGAGAAGTACGCAAACCCGGATATGTAACCATTGCCACTATGAATACTCCGATATCTCCATTAGTCATGAAACAGACCAAAGTACTGTTCGCGAGACTAATTTATAGGGTGGTACAGCTCCAAAGAGAAGTACGCAAACCCGGATATGTAACCATTGCCACTATGAATACACCGATATCTCCATTAGTCATGAAACAGACCAAAGTACTGTTCGCGAGACTAATTTATAGGGTGGTACAGCTCCAAAGAGAAGTACGCAAACCCGGAGAGGTTACCATTACCATAAGGTAGTACAGCTCCAAAGAGAAGTTCGCAAACCAGGATAGGTAACCATTACCACTATGTATATAGGTACTGTATTTGTTCTTTAGTATATAATCATAAAAAGTAGGTGCATGTTACGATTGGATAATTATTATTACTGCTAATCAGTTAAGGAACAATCCTAAAATACTGTTCGCAAAATTATTATTGGGTAGTGCAACCCCAAAGAGAGGTACGCAAGCCCAGTTTAGTGAATAATCACTGTAGCAATAACTATTATTTAGTAAACTTTCTTCTTAGAGATATAGTGTCATAAAAATTCATACAAAATAAGCCCACTAGGTAGGTATGAAATAAATCTTATTTAACAGTTTTCGTAAAACTATTTCATTGGATTATAAAACTTCATTTCAGAGGAAACCAGTAAAAAATAAAAACGTGACAAATTTACCATTATAGGTATAATTCGTCATTAACTAATTAAGTTTCTCTAGTACTTATGAGAATATAACAAGATGGCTGACTTATCATACTTCTGCCCGTTATCAAACGAGCATTGTACGGGCAGCAAATAGAAAATGACATTTTCGGCCATAGTCACTAATAAATGCACTTATTCACACAATGACTAACCTTGAGACTCCGCGTACGGCATCTTCGTAACACTTCGAGTTTTTTAAACTTACACAACAGATTTGACAATCCTCCTCACTTTTCCGCTTAGGCATTATAAATAAGCACTACCTCACTTAAAGTAAAAACTTTTAAGACGCGAGAGTGTGATCGTGGCGAGCACTAAAAAGCGAATGAAGCGAGCGGATAGGTCGCCCACCTTGTTGACGTGAGACTCATTTGAAATTTTATTTATACCCTCAAATAAAGTGCGTGACTGGCGTATCACTAGGCGTTACTACAAGTATTATTTGCTAATCCCGAGGACGAAGCCGAGTATAATACTCGCTTAGCGATACTTGCTCAGCGAACAGAACTCACTCCGAGAGAGCAACCAGTGGTTATTTCTCTACAGTGCAGATCTAAAAGTGCACGTATTTTTAATTAATTATGAATGTCACACAATCATTTGTATTATCATTGTTGTGTAGTTCAGACGACGATGATGATGTATTTTATGATAGCGTTAGAGTAGTGGCAGCGACAATTCTGAAAAAAAAACGTGAGTGGCGCGAGTGATCGCCCGTCTTACTCGCACACTCGCTTATAGCCCAGGCGACAAAACTATTGAAACTACACACTCGCTTTCCGCTGCTCGCCAACTCGTTTTTAATTCTAGCTCTACTCGCTTTTCGTTTATCGTCGGCGGTGGGACAACTTCTTTAGCAATGTATCGCTACAGAAAGTCGCAATGTGTAGGGTTGTACGTTGTAACTTTTTGTAGTAACACAAGTCACAATGCCAACGTGGTACAAGTAGCACGCCGTCTAGTCTCTCTCTCTCTCTCTCTCCCTATCTGTATATAGACCTGGTTTTCCATTCAAGCATCACCATTTTTTCACGCTAACATAATGTTAACCATGTTTTGCGATTCTTTTAAGAAATGTTAACAGTTTTACCCGCGCTATTTTTAACAAAGGTAATCTAATTCAAAAATAAAGATAGTGTTGAAGTGAAACGCATTACGTTGATATACGATACTAGCACTGCTAGTGTCAAAAGCTAACAAAACGTGATGGTGCTTAAGATCTTGAAAATGCTGCAAATCTGTGCTTATATGGAACGCACCTCACGTTACGTACTCACGACCATAATCGTGACACAGTTGGTTTGGTGTATCAAAGACTGTATCGGGTTTGCATTGCGACAATGCCGCTGCAAAAAGTCGAATTTGTATAGTGTCAACATAATTTACAGTAATCATATTATTTACTAACTATCAAACATCTAACTATGAAACTAAAGAATTTTTTTTTTATTGCTAAAGGTGGCAGACGAGCAAGTGGCCCACCTGATGGTAAGTGGTAACCACCGCTCATGGACATCTGCAATGCCAGGGGCAAAGCTCAGTTGCTGCCTACCTGGAGAGAATGTGTTGAAAATTAACCATAGCTGAAACTTCAAAATTAAAGCAACAATTTCTTAAGTCACCTTTTTGAATTCTTAACAATCCATTGAACTATTCTAAAAGATACTGTACATTTCCAGAATTTGTTTTTGGAATGGACATCGAATGTTATGGCGAATTTAACATATTTGCCAGTCGAAGGAGAGCCGTACATGAGGACTAGTCTTAGAGTATATATGGCACCGGTAATGTGCCGCTTTGGAGGTGAAGAATGCATTGCAACAGCACGAAAGCTTTTTGCTGATCTTTATAACTGGGGCATTGAGTACGTAAACCAATAATTGTTCCTAAGATATAAATCGCAACGTTTTGGTGAATCGCGATTATTTTTCTCTCTTTAAACTAAACACTTCATTGTCTTCACTATTCACAGGGTTCCAATAAATATTCGGGGGTGGGTTTACTGCAATGGTCTGCGTGTGGGCGACCCAAATTATTACGACTTCCTCTACAACAAATACTTTTATAGCCCGTATAACACCGAACAGGTCCGAATCATTGGGTTGCTTGGATGCACCACTGACGAGTCTTCTTTACTCAGGTTTGATGCTATTGTTAATTTTGTTTTCGCTGAGGCCCAATTCTGCTAATAAGTTACAGCCGAATCGAAACTAAACCGTTGCGATCGACCAATCGTAGCGCGTATATTGCCATGCAACTGTTCGATGACGTAATAAGGTGGCGTTCTGATTGGTCGATCGCAACGGTTTAGTTTCGATTCAGCTGTAACTTATTAGCTGAATTGGACCCCTGGTATTGATCATGATTTGCGAAGTGTAGGACGCCCTCAGACTAGGTGGAGTGACGAACTTTGCAAGGTTGCTGGCAAAAGCTGGAAGAGAGTAGCCGCGGATCTTGCCCAGTGGCTAGCACTTGGAGAGGCCTATGTCCAGCAGTGGACGTGTGTGGGCTGATGATGATGATAATAATGATGATCATGATTGCTCATGTGGGGTTTTTTTTTATTGCAGAAAGTTGGCAAACAAGCAAACTGCCCACCTGATGGTAAGTGGTAACGGTCACCTATAATACATGTGGCTCTTGTGAGATTCGCAGCAAAACTGCAACCCCCACAAGAACCACAGTGTACGTTGCCAACTTGTGACACAAGATGTAAAGTCACAGTACCCAGTAATTTTACTGTCATATCTTACCCTTCAAACCGGAACACAGCAATGCAAGGACTGCTGCTTTGCGGCAGAAATAGGTAAGACGGAGGTACCTAAGCAGACGAACCTGGTACAGAGTCTCCCTCCAGTAGTTTTGATATTAGTGATGCTGATGACATTTATGCAAGTAAATGCCCTAAATTAATTTATTATACTCTGAAATAATGAGAATTATGAGCGAGAGATAAGATTTATAGGAGACGAAAAATTTCTTAGTCTCATGCCTGTTCTTACAGGTAAACCGGTAAAACAAAAACCGGTAAATTTACCGGTAGTAAATATGATCGGTAATCGCATGCCCTAGCCACCACCGTCTAACCTAGGTTTGTCGCCATAATAACAATGTTGGTAGCATTGTCATGTTCCGACAATTACACGTAAGATAGCCAGTTCGTCAGCTGTTAAGGAATCCAGATGACACTCGATTCCATTTTCGACTTTATCGCCTCTGAGCATGAGGTGAGATGAAGGTCAAGAGCTTCTCTGCTGTGCCAATAAGTTAGATTGTATTGAAATATTGTTTATTCCTTTTAACTTCTTTTCTTCATTAATCACATAATAACCGCATGGATACGGTGCGAAGATGACAGCTATTGGATGATTTGAACATTTTTCTAATAATTGAGCGTCGGTGGCTCTGTGGGCTACGCACTTGCCTTCCAATCGCGAAGGTATTGACGCTATAAGACCGCTATATGTACCAATGTTTTTTTTTTTCGCTTTTCGAATTTCATGTGTATATTTGTCTGGCGCTCCTACGGTGAAGGTAAAAATCTTGCGGCAACCTTCATACATCTGATGATAGGGTAGGCTCGAGCCCTTCGGTAGGACCGTATATGAGCTGTTATGATAATGATCAATATTCTGTTTCTTTTTAGCTACCTCGACGCGATATTCAAACAAAACTTCGTGGTGCGACCGCAAGAGTTATCAAACGCCTTCTTTAGTGCCATAGGGGACAATATGGCTAACACGCAGATCGCGTTCCAATATATTCAGCAAAATTTGCAATCTGTTGGGGCAAAGTAAGTTTATTATTCAATCAAATTTATTTCAGTTTTATTCAAACTCTCGCTTTCTTATACTTATTGAATGTTTTAATTACGTGCAATCTGACTACAAATATACCGGTGGCGTCTGCGTCACGAAAAAGCATACACCCTCGCAGCTACTGTACGGCAAACTAATTATTTGATTCTAAGCGCCTCTGGGGAGGCCTATTTCAAACAGTGAGCGTCTTCTTTTCTTTAGATATCTTAATCACGAAGAGCCCCTTCTATCTGGATTGCATCAAAATTACAGAATCAGATACGACGGGTGTAATGCACGGTCGTATGTACGCAGCCCAAGTAGATACTCGGGAGCGCTCGCTGGTTCTCGGGTCTCATCGCGGGGTGGCACGCAGGTACACGGCCCAAGCTGTGTACGCGATCAACAGTACAGTTGGCTCGCCGAAAACGAACCGTCTAGTGTAATTTCGTTCATACATCTTCCGCGTCTCTCGCTTCCTGTTTATTTCTGTTATACTGCGAACTTTTAGTTAGTAACGAATGTGTGTAAACAAAGTTATAAGATAATAAACGAGTTACGAAAACTTAAATTGGCGCCCAACGTGGGGCCTCGAATCTACACCGAACTATTATTGTATACATTCGCCGCGCGCAACGCTTACAGCGTACGTACTTATTACTACGAAAGAACAAGATAAGTGCGAAATAAAATGACGAGGAATAGGCGAAACAAGAAGACAACTAACAACGAAAACTTATATTGGCGCCCAACACGCGTTTATTATCTTATACGAGCAACTATAGTAATAGGCACAGTGGTTAACCCAAAAGCTGCCCAGTTATCAGTTTTCTCTGAATCTTTAAAATATTGTCCCGAATGACCTAAAAAAGGCCTTTCCTACTTGGCATGGTATCCACCTCCACCATGCAAAAGGCTGCCTCTGAATATAGGTGTTCAAGCGTAAATAATGAAAGTTCAATCGCCTCCGTGGTTTAGTGGTTGGTACCACCTGGTTCTGATCAGGAGATCCAGAGTTCCCATAGGCTTCCTTATCGTGTGTAAAAAATTACTATATTACTATATAAGTTTATAAAAAAAAAATATTTTTCAGGTTCAGCTCTATCGCCGAACCGCTCTCAGATGTAGCATTCCTCCTAAGATCGGAAAGTGAGGTGAAACAGGTTGGTAAATTGCTCATAATTATTTACTGATGTTAGTACCTTCAGCAGGGCAAATTCTAGCTTTATTGGCGTAGCTGGCACTGGCAAATTAAAAACAAGTTCTATTTTCAAACCGCTATATTTCCATACTCTCAACTATTGTCCACGCAGCAACACGCGAATCTTTACACGACGATCTTGAGACCGATTCTATGTAGCTTGTAATAGCGACGATAATCCTAATGCAAATGTAAATCCTGACGTACTGCTGATTGTACAGCCGACTTCAAAAGTAGATAAAGACTTTAGTAACATGTCGTACCAATGCAATATAGGTGTAAACATACTCAATAAAAGGAATAGTTGGTATGACATGGTACTAAATCTGCTAAAAATGCTTATCTACTTTTGAAGCCGGCTGCACATCATAAGTACAGTCGGCCAAAAAAGTGGTTTGATATCCTGAGGTTAAAAAGTTTTATGTCATAAAACAACACAGTTGACTTACCGTTGTAATAACACACTGACAGCCCAAACCCAAGATAACCTTAACAATATTTTGTTATACGCAAAGTTTTGTCGAAAGTGGTATGTACACCACTTTTTTGGCCGACCGTACAATTACCAACTATAGCGTTAGGCTACAGCTACATAGTGGACTTTTTCCTTTTTTTTCATTTTAAACTGACTAAACTATGGATGTTTATGAATGGATCTATGTTGGGCAACAAAGGAATGAGAATGATGAGTTCACGTGGCGAAGATGAGAATATTTAGACGGATGGTTTGGTGTGACTAGAATGAGTAAGATTAGGAATTAATATCGGGGGAAGTTTGAAAGTAGCACCAGTGACATCTAGGATAAGAAGTAATCGGTTAACGTGGTATGGACATATGACGGAAGGGGGGACGAGTTATATTACCAAATATAGAAATAAACGTGGACGGACATAATGGTTTAGGAACGCCTATGAAAGTTTGGATATGCATAGAAAGATATGCATGGGGAGAATGTCAGTGCTGAGAAGGTAGTCAAGTCACTGTACCCAGTAATTTCATTGCCTGTACACTCGAAACCGGAATACAGTAGTGCAAGCAGCACTGCTTGGCGGCAGAAATAGGTAAGATACAGCGACCCACTCAGACGACTCTGGAACTCTCCCCCTGCAATGGTAATTTGTGAAGATTGTGTACTATAGACAATAACCCACAATTTGATCTCTAGTTCCAGGATTGGGCCACCCAAAATAAGGCTGCGTTGGGTGACAGCTATCAAGCGGTATTCGATTCCGCGAACGATGTCCTAGACCGGCTGAAATGGGCTGCCTCCGTCCAGGACGACATCAACAGCTACCTGACACATGGCGACACGCCCGTGGGGCCGGCTGCCATCAACAAAGTGGCGTAGTCTCCTATTGTTGCCAGCTTGGCCATATAAATAAGACTATGCCTGTATTGTAAATAGAGTATACTTAAAAACTTGTAATTATATACACGGATATAGACTGAACGGTAAGGTCTAAGCTGAACTGACAAGTAGGGTTGTTGTGACATAGTATTTTAAATAAAATTTTCTACATAAAATTGTTTAATTTTTTCAAGCGTTTGGGACTTTGGGCAGCCTTCAGAGCGTCAGAGTCATTAAAGCGAGAGTATTTCTCACACTCACCCTGAGGCGAATGCTATACGTTCATGAAATATCACGTCAATCCATCAATTAATATCACGACCCGCGGCCGTACCGCCTAACTTATAGCGATTAACGATGGCGATAGCGAGTGACTCGCTATCGTTTTGATGTCACGAGTTTGCTATGAAAGGCGATACGAAATAACAAGATTAGAGAGCTAAAACTATAACGAGTGAATTAGGCGGTAGGGCCGTCGCCGATCATAGCAAACTCGTGAAATTGAAACGACACTCGCTATCGCCATTGTTAATCGCTATGAGTTAGGTTAGGTTAGGTAGGGCCGCTAGAATCGTTTATATAATGTTGATGGATCGTGATCCTTCAATATCATACATTACACGATCAATAAATATTACGATCCTGGATCGTAATCCAAAATATCGTGATGAGTGATCGCTTTGAGTTAGGCGGTACGGCCGCCGGTTCGATGGGCGCTGTCGATACTAAAAGCACAGAATAGCTTAATTTGGACCACGGTTAGTTACAATTTGTCAAAAGTCAATATTATGGCAAAGATATTTCTCAAAAAAATGAGGACAATGCCCATCGTATGTAGATTTGCTTAACGAAGAATTTGATGACAGTGGCTGCCTCTATCACATAATTTTAAAATTATTTGTTTTTGACATTGACATAATATCTGTCAGAGTACCTACCCAGAGTTTGGTTTGGTAGCCCCCCCGGTTATTATCAGTAAGTATTCGAAGTGCACTCGAGCGTAGGTTCTAAACGCAGTGGGATTGAGCGGCGCCATGTTGGCATATTTTGGCTCAATTGTATATTACATTAAATAATTTTTAAAGCTGTGCGCTCTTATCGTCAATTCGGCATCGGATCAGTGATGCGTAACAGAATTTGAGCGCTCGTGTCATACGATAAGTTTCAATTTCGCGTGCAGGTCGATGAAGGTCATAAGAGTAGGCAAATTTTTTTACCTTAAAGCAGAGGCTCCCAACAGTCCCAACCTTTTAACCTATGCGCCTCACCCAACATTATGCTTAAATACTACGCCCCCCTAGGGGCCGAAATGGGGAGTCAAAATAAAAAAATTAAACAAACGATGAAAATATTGGCGTGTTTAGTTTTATTCAAAAGTTATCAACAAAAAAAGTAAAACATACAATTAATGAGACCAGTGTGTAACGTGTCGCTGACTTCGTATAGGTGGCACCGTCCGCGCCGGGCTAGTTTATACCGCTCGCTGCGCCTCCCCTTGGTTCACTGTACGCCCGCCAAGTGGGGCGCGCCTCACTGGTTGGGAAACCGCGCCTTAACCCTTTCAGACCTGAATTCTTTTTTTTTCTCGGAATGGTTTCATAAAAAAAATTAAGTTTAAATAGGCTACGGAGACCACGTAAAAAATAATTTAAAAAATATTCTTTGTTATTTTCCTGAGAAAAATGTGTTTTTCCTTATGTGCACATATGCGGACACCCGTCCTAAGTGATGTTTCAAAGAATGTATGCGGTGTTTTTCATACAAACAAAATGCCTCTTATTAATCAATATTTATTTATAGAAAACATTTAAACTAAATAACAATATTAAATTTTCTTCCTTTGGCACAAAGAGCACAATTATCACAAAAAAATAGGAACTATTAGTGAATCAATCAAAAAAACTAAAATGCACTTATATTTGAGTTACTTAGGTATGGAAAGCTAAAAAACAGTTTTTATCTTTAGTCAGACATAAATGTACTTTGCACTTTATGCATTTCACACGGGATTTCCCCTTGCAACCCACCATTTTGCATCGTGTTCCAGCTCCATCATCGTGTGCAGGCATGTGTCCTACACCATCACGAGCAACTTCACTTGCAGGGCGAACTTCACCCGGTTTCCTAGGAATGACTTGCTGCAAGGAACTGCTACTGGGACGGCCTCTTTTAGCAGCAGAAATTTTATTTCGAAGCACTAAACTTTCAGCTAGACGGCGGCGGAAGTGGAGCAAAGTAAGCTGTTTGTTTTTAGGCATACTAAGCAGTTCGCTATCAATTTGATACTCTCGAAAAGCCTGAACAACTGCTAGGTCCGATGCGTGAAAAATCATTCGGAGGGTCCATTTTTTTGATTTTATGAATGTTCTATAGTAGCTCATAAGCTGATCCAGCAAATCGACGCCTCCCATTGCGTGATTATACCTTTTTACTATTTCAGGTCTTTCAACATTTATGAATCTCTTCTCTTTTTTACACCACCTTCTTACTTTATCTTTTTCTCCTATACCAACAAAATTAGAAGCAAGGTTAGTAACTTTATTATCCAACCACTTGACTACAGTAACATCACCATCGTTGCTGGTTACTTCTTGTGCAAAGCCCCTTGTTTTCTTTAGAGTTTCTTTGTCACTGAGCAACGTTGGATTAGAAAATCTATTGATACGGGCTGTGCAAGCGGCCATTATTCCTTTCTGTTTCAATATTTGAAGTAAGTGATAGGACGAAAAGTAGTTGTCGAAGTATAGTTCGTGACCGGTGCTTTCACCAATCCGCTTTGTAAGATGTAGAACCACAGACGCACCGTAACCAATTTTTTTTATATTATCACTTAGTTCTGGAGATGAGCTCTGATAAAGTATAAAGTCGTATGCCTGGCCATGCTTACCACATAAAAAGAAAATCTTCAGTCCCCATGGACAAGGTTTCCCTTTTATATATTGCTTAGCGGCATGTTTCCCGGTGAAAGGAACTATTTGTTCATCTACACAAAGTTGTCTCTCAAGTGTTAGTTCCAAACATCGACTTCTCACAGTATCGTAGATCGGTCGGACTTTGTGGAAAACATCATTACAGTCAGTAGGTATATTTGTATTGTCGACAATATGTAAGTTATTACGTAGTTCAAAGAACCTATCTCTCGACATGTTTTCTCCAAACAATGGAATACTGATAGTAGACTCCCAGTACATTTTTAGACAGGGATAATTAAACACTCCAGTGGCTAAATGCAATCCGAACAAAACTTCTAACTCTTCAGGACTAGTGGGTTTGAATCTTGTTCTTTGTGACTGAACAGCGTATAAGTTTGTCATCTCTGCCATTACGGTAAATAAAGATTTAGTAACATACCTGTAATAGTAATCAACAGGAGCTAAAATTTGAGGGTCTATTGCTACTGGTGGTAACCAACCGGATGGTATATTATTTTCAATATTTCTGTGTCTCCATCTAATCCTATCTTTAGGAGTTAGATTCGGAAGATATTCGTCAGTTGAGATATGATGAAGTTCTTGTGTGTCGTTTGGCATTTCAGACAAAACATCAGCTGAGGTACCTGGTTCCTGACAGACGATAGGTATTTCTTCGTCATCCGATTCTGGTGGTAATATCTCTGTCTGGTTCGGTCGTATGATGTTTGCACCGACTCGAACAGATCGTGACTCCACATCGAGACTTCTCCCATACTGCTCATCATCATCGGAAGATAAATCTAAGTCTGACAGATTACCTTCTTTTAGGATATTCCACACCTCTCGTGAGAACATTATTATCAATGGATCTTATCTGAAACGTATAAAAGTATATGTCAGATACTTCTATAATATTAAAATAATTCAAAAACTTCATAATAAGTCAATTTGAACAACTAATTGTAAAAGATTTTATAAACCGTTACATAGTTTGAACAGCACTAAAAACATCAAGTGACACCTGTTGGGAACAATTGAGGACATATCGAAAAAACCGAATAAATACTGTGAGTAATCAATAAAAACACAAAGAAAATTGATTTATAGGTTCTTAGTAGTTCAAACTTGTCATCTCATATTTTTACAATCAGTAATTTTCGCTTTATCATATTTTTTACAAATAAATGAAACGGCTTACCCGCACAGTTCAAATCACGTTCGGACACTGCTAGTTATTGGACAAAATAGTGCGTAAAAGCGAGAAGAGATGGCGTTAGTAGTACTGTTTTATCAAGTTTATTATGTGTACAAATGAACTCAACCGTGTTAAAATGTAAAAACATTGAACTTAGTACTTAAATATTTTAAAATGTTTTATGTCCTCATTTGTGGACGCCAGGTCTGAAAGGGTTAAAGTGTCATTTGTACGGGAGTGGTTCTTCTGTGCGTTAGTTTATTATTTATTCTGTGGCGGCATGCGTATGTTGCTACGCATAGTGCATGAGGGGACCGTCGCAAGTAGGTCCTTTTTGGCAATCTAGCTGTGCAAAACTGTTTTTTACTATATAATATTGCATTCAAACAGATTTTTACAATTTTTAACAAGTTTTTATTCTGTGCTTATATGTGAAAATCATCAGTGCATCAGTTTCTTACTTTAACTAATAGTTTAAATTAAATCAAATTAAATAATCATTTATTTCGGGCATACACCCATATTTTGTTAGTAACAATGATTCTTAGCCTATGTTAGTAATATGCCAAAAATTAAAAATTGAAAAATGAAATTAAAAATTGATTATTATTATTTAACATTGATTAAAAATTAGAAATTGATAATTAAAATTTGATTATATAACTAAAATTTGTATAATAAAAAAAAAAACATACTTTTACCTAACAAAAAACATATAGGTTTAATTAAACATTTTATTTAAACTATTCCTAACAAGGTTTAATAAACATTTATGGTTGATCAGGTGCCTTTAACAAATTCAACACGGATAGGGGAGGCTGCCACTAAACTTCAGTTTAATTCTTTTAAGGGATGATATTAATGGATTTGATGAAATCATAAGTAAATGAAACATATATTTTTTTATTATTATGAATTGGCTTACTTTTGATCCCAATCCAGCCTTGAGGCAAGGATGAGTTCTATGGTGGGACGAGTTTGCCCAGAAAGTGCCTATTCACTCTTGCTTTGAAGATTTCCGGGTTGTATGAGTTCGGGAATAATGTATGATATGTCCTCTATGTTTTCTTTCCTTGAAAATTTCAGAGCGTGAAATTCTCGAAAATTCCTGATGTCCTTATTACGATGCTCTTGCGCTTCTTCCGAGAGCTCGCCGATTGATATGATTAGCCGTTTCTATGGCAAATTATTCAAATGCGGATATATTTACAGCAAAACCCGAGCAAATTGTACGAAGGATTGTTGCAAGTGAAGGTCAATTTGCTATCCAGCCATTCTTTTTTATGAATTAAAGAAGTGTTGAGCGTTCGGTTACTTTTTTTCCACTTATAAGCAAACTGACTCCACAGGTTCTTTATGATCTTGTCACATTTTTCACAAGAAATCGCGTCAAAATCGGTATAATTTGGTCGTATTCATAAAATGCGTATTCATATTCATAACTGTATCAATTTTACTACCAGTGGTTACTTCCTTACGCCAAACGTAAAAAAATTTGGAACGTTTTTAACCGTCCGCCATATCTGAAAAAAATATTCAAAATCTTACGGCGGAAAGCGGCACACAAAACTGACATATAAATCAACTACATAAACCAAAGAAACAAGAAAAAAATATTTCAAGACCAATACGCCCCAATCACAGAATTTCTACTCTGCAGAAATATATTTTTCTTCTTTTACACTTCAATAAATTATACCTACTTATGATGTTCTATAAAATTGGTTATGACACAGGTCGCAAATTAAATAATACGAAATATGCAAAGCCTTACCTGTCCGCTCAATTTCCATGTTAAAATTATTAGATATTTCTCTCACAACAACACAAGTTCTTCTTTGAAATGTTCGACGCTGACTGCCGGTTCACAGTTGCGCAATTGAGCGCGTCGACAAGTCGTAACTTGCACACTTGTCAATTCGTGCCTACGTGCATGTTTTATTTTAACAATGAGTGTTTTGATTTGCCTGGCTATCTGAGCATGTAGCTAAATATGTTTTATTAAATTTTGGCCTCATAAATTTTATACCTATTGCACACCTAGATTGCCAAAAAGGACCTACGGTCGTCGCCGCGTCGTCGTCGGTCGAGCGCGTGCGCATAGCGTGTCGGTCGACCGACGCGCTATTATATTCATAATTAGTCCAAGGTATAACTATCGTAGTAACGCCTCCTCCCGCTACTAAATACGCGAATTTTAAAGACACCATTAAAAATATAAAAGAAAAATATACCTGGCAACTCCACCGTCACCATAGCTCATTCGTTTTTTTCGCGCTCTACGCAGCTGACACATATTTTACATGTTGATGTTTTTCAAAGTGATTATCTAAATAAAACTAAAATCCAGATACGCAGTGATAAAAATGGAGAAAAGATGTCAAAAGTTGTTCGAAAGTAAAATGGTTATCTTAACATAAAGAAAATAACCCAAGATGTCGAAACAGTAAGTACCTACCTGTTTTGAAGATGCGTCGTAATTTTGATTTAGCTTGGCAAGAGGACCTAGATACAATTAATTTAGATAAAATTTTATAATAAGAAATATATTTTTTAAAACTGCCTGCTTTCCGTGGGAAAGCGTTACCTATCAAGGCAAATGAATTAGATGATGTATCTAGGTACCTACTCGATTATGAACTCTATTCATTGGATATAGGCTAAAGCACAAATACCTTTATAGGAAATTATGGTATATACGAGTAGTTTATATTTATGACCAAGTTTACAAAGAATTGCATTGAAAAATATTTTAATTGAGGTTGCCTATGTAGATAAAGTTTCTTGAAAATTGCAAACTGTTAGATGGTCCATAACATAACATGGAAATTCCTAATATCCTTCTAAAACTTGAGATAAATTACTCGAAAAATAAAGTCAAAGGAAATGAGCTTTGCAATAGCTGTAATATCACAAGTATTGACTTCACTGAGTGATGTCTTTAGATTACAACGCAATAAGTTTACAATGTCAGTACAGCAGGATCAGAAGGAAACATGACTATGCTTTTATAAAAGACCTAATAGAAGCTATTAAAAGTAATAAGAGGGATGAATATTTGTACTCCAATAAAAGTGTAAAATTATTTACAGTCATAAAAAGAATGATAAACATTCTAAAATATAAGCCATGTATAAAAACCTCAAAAATTTGCTTCTAGTTTGAAAACCTACCAGCAGCCTGTGTGCTGCAATAAGCAGCCTGTGTGCTGCAATAATTTCTAACAATATCCTCCTCGGAGAGGCTCATAGAGAGAGGGCCAACCTCAACTATCATTCAGGTCACGAATGAACATGCTCTGTTTTCAGCAGCCAGTCTCGAACCAATTATCCATAGACCCCATATTTTTACCCATCGTGGGAATAAATAACCGAGGTCAATTAATTTTAAAAGTGGATAAGAGACTATGTAATACATTTTGTTACTATTTTGAATCAACTTTATTATCCACTAGACAATAATAAATATTGTGAAATGGATAATTATACAAACAAATTAACAACTGCATAGGTAGCAGAAATGCTTGGCCCCATGCAAAGATTTCTAGAGTTTTACTATTCCTAAAAGGATGGCTCCATAGATTTATTTTAAAATAAAATAATGATTCCTTAAAATAAGTTGATAATAAGTTTATTGAAAATCTACACTTTCAATTGAAGATTTCATGTTATAGATTTGATTAAATTAATGCATGCACTATTTACATCCAAATTATTCATAACGAAGAAAATTGTTAGTTTTTATGTTTGAATAATTGTATGAATACAATTGCTTTTACCATGCGGGTTAAATACAGTACATACATACCTTAACCATTTGTCTCAAGTCAATTTCAGGTATTTTTATAAAAAAAAAATAAAAGGTGTATTTTTATATTGTAATATATATATATATATATAGATATCTCCACTCGGCAAATGTTGATCACACGGCTTGTGGCATCAGTTAATTGTTGATCTGTTGGCAATTATTGATCAGAACAGCTTTTGTTGATCTAATGTAGGATTCTGCATACAAATGTGGCTCCGATCAGATCAACAATTGCCGGCCCTCTAGTGGCAAAAATACGAACTATACACTGTATTTTTTATACAATTCCATACCATCCATTGTTGATCAGATTCAAATGGGCCAATCAGAGGCCACCTTCTCTACGATTAGTTGTATTCCATTGTGTGCTGTTGCCACTTCGCTACATAAATCGCTGTGATTTGATTTAACGACCTATGTATGGAGGGATAATAGCTTCCTATACAGGGTTATTTTTTATCACCCACAAAAATTTAAGGGACTTTTCAAGACACGGTAATAGAATGATTTAAATATTAATAAAAAAAATAACTTACCTATTTAATTCTATATTAATTTTCTAAAATATCCAAAAAATACTGCACTATATTAATTTTCTAAAATATCCAAACACTACAATTAAAGATTTTTTAACTTTTTTAATAGCTTTTTTATAATAATGGATGTGTCCTTATTGATATTGGTACTTTAATCTTACCAAAAAGGGTAATGTGTAGCCATATACAAGTATATAATACTAGCTCTGCCCGCGACTTCGTTCGCGTGGTTGTTCGAAAATAACAATACCGTAATGCTATATAGCCTTCCTCGATAAATGGACTATCCAACACAAAAATAATTTTTCAATTCGAAGCAGTAGTTCCTGAGATTAGCGCGCGCAAACAAACAAACAAACAAACTTTTCAGCTTTATAATATTAGTATAGTATAGTAAGTAAGTAAGTATGGATTATGTTAACAATAAAGTTGATAAAAAATAAAAATACCTTTTACAAACAAATATCTAATGCCATCAATAATCATACCTCTTAATGTGAAGTTGTAAATTTTTATTTTACCATTTTTCAAATGTATCTATAGAAATAAGTACGATCCCAGTGTCTATGCCGGTGCTGATGGTTTTATGTCTAAGCATTAGAATTTGAACCGTATTAGTAAATACTAGACAGTGGCTTGTACTAGATACGTTTGAACGTCATTTGGTAAAATCAAAATAGGTATGCAGTGCTGGCGTGCTCTATATGCATATTTCAACATAAAAAAATACAAAAATAATCTTCTAAAAACTAAAATAATTCGAAGACGTATAATCTTGCACGATCTTATTTAAAAAAAAAGGAGGTAATACTTTAAATTACACAGCCCTTATTGCTAGATTGAGACCATGCTTCTTATCACTACACAAAATTTCAATAAGTCTTGCTCTGCCATCGAAATGCAGTCATAACATAACATCATCATCTCAGCCGCACGACGCCCACTGCTGGGCATAGGCCTCCCCCATGGATCTTCACAACGATCGGTCCTGTGCTGCCCGCATCCAGCGGCTTCCCGCGACCTTTGGCAGACCGTCTCAGTCCACCTGGTTGGGGGCTTACCCACTGAGCGTCGTCCGCTTCGTGGTCGCCACTCAAGTTCGGCCCCAACGGCCATTGGTTCTTCTCACTATGTGTCCCGCCCACTGCCACTTCAGCTGAGCAATCCTTCGAGCAATGTTGGTTACCTTAATTCTCCTGCGTCTCTACTCATTTCGGATCCGATCACGCAGGGAGACCCCAAGTATTGCTCTCTCCATTGCCCGCTGAGTGACCTTGAGATCTCTTTCTCGTAGTTGGACTTACCTAACTGGACTATCTGTCCTAGGTATCCATAACTGTCTACAACTTCAAGTGTAGTGTTCTTAATATTAACTGGAGTGGGTACAACATAGACATTCAACACGATTTTTCTTATCCATGTTCATTTTAAGATCCACTCTTTAGGAAGCACTACTGAGTTCTCCGAGCATGGTATTCAGCAAGCCTATTCTCTAACTACGGTTGTTAATTAGAAATGTCATTTTTGAAGAAACTTTATATCCATTACTAGTTTAGTGATCTTATGTGTTACAGCGGCGTTCATGATAGTAGTAATGGATGTTAAGTTTCTTTCAAAAATGAGAGTTCTAGTGAGCAACCGAAGTTAGAGAATTAACCTGCTGGTCTTCAAAAGTCTCAGCCATTAGGACTACAATCATCGTCATCAAAACGAAGGTGTGTTAGGTACTCGCAATCAATATTAATGCCGTATCCTTTCCAATCCAGAAGCTTGAAAATATCCTCCAATGCGGCGGTAGAGTTTTGGAGAGATTGTCTCCCTGTCTTACACCTCGCTGCAATTATATGGGATTAGAGCTCTGGATCTGGAGTCGGACTGACATAGTGGCTTTTTTATATAGGTACCTTAGCACCTTTATGTACCTATAATCCACTTGGCATCTTTGGAGGGACTGCAGCTCCATCCATCGATCGAATCGAAGGTTTTTCGTCGACATGATAAAATCTATCTCGTTTTTGCCATTACCGTCTGGACTCAACCAGGTTCATTTTCGACTTTCGGACTTTCTAAAGAAGGAGTTCAACATATAGAGGTTCTCCTTCTCCATGAAGTCCGCTAGCATCCAGCCTCTTGTATTCCGGTGCCCAAATCCGAATTGCCCCGTTCTCAACTTATCACCGCAACGTTTCGCCAACCTAGGGTTGAAGTCCACCATCACAATCGTGTATTGGGTATTATGGCTACGTATGGCTTCAGAGATCTCCACATTCATAGGCTTCATTTCATCATCTGTGTGTGTTGAGGTCGGAGCGTAAACCATTCAACGAATATCGTTTCGATATTCTGAGTATCAGGTACGCTACCCTGGTCGACACACTCCCGATGGCTATTACGTTTTTGACGAGGAACTTGTGGACGATGAACCCGACACCACCTTGGGACTATTGGTCGCCCTCCCGGTAGAACAGCAAGTTTCCAGAATTGAGGATTATCGAGTCCTCCTGCTCTCTTCGGACTTTATATAAACCAATGATATCCCAGCGTAGCTTACTAAAAGTTTCGTCAACTCCGTTAACTTCGCGTCCGTCTTGAGTGTACGCGTGTTGTAGTTTGCCAGTCGAGTCGTCGTAGGTGGTAGCCGGATCTTACCCGGAGATTCTTCGCATCCTCTGCCCTACCGTTACCGTAGCCGCTACCGTAGCTAGGCATAGCAGGGCTGCCGGGAACTAGGGGCCGATTACATAGTGTGTGACTCATATGCGGAGGGGTGGTTGCCATAATCGCCACGCTTGGCTGGCGGCTTGGAAATGGTAGTAGGGCCAAGATCTAAGGAGGCGCTGCTGCTCGTCTCCTAAAGGCCATATCTCACTTAGTCGCCTCGTGCGACACCCTCGGGAGAAGATGGGTTGGTGTTATTCTAGGCCGGCACACACACGGCATTATGACTGCTATAAATAGTTACTCTTTTGACCTCTCGCACGAGAAGTCAAAAGAGTGAGTGAGAGAAGGTGTTTGCTACTTAAAAAAGTGAACAAAATCGGTTTTTGCTCACTGTTGTGACTTTTTCTTACGCACCCAAAGACAGTAGTAATAGTCACATTTTCTCACGCGCGTGCAAAAACAGAGAACCGATTTTGCTCATTTATTTTATTGATTTATTCAAAAAACAGTGAGAAACGAACAAACCGTTTCTTGAGATACTAAAGCTTATATTCTGAACTATTTTTAACATACGAGTATGTACCTAAAATTAAAATAACAACTGAATAATTGTGCTTTCTTATTTGATTAGTTTAAAGCTTGAATTACGCACTATGTTTTATTTTAAATAAAAATCACAGATTGGTAAATAAGGTTTCCTTTTACTAAGTAGCCATGTTTTCCTTTTCAATATCATACTTATTAAGTATTAGAAATAACGAAACATCACAATACTAATTAAATAACTGCTAAAGTGATTAACATAAATACTACTTTTTAATAGTAGATTATACACCAAGGGGATAAAGCAATGTATTTCATCACGGGCGGCATATTGAATACCGAGCGTAACGAAGGAATCTAGTATCAACTTCCGAGCATAGCGAGGGAGTGAGAGACGAGTATGGATAATGAAACTGCGGAAGATGAAATAGTGAAAGCATTAATGGCAATGAAATTAGGTATAGCGTCTGGGTGTGACAGCGTGAATGTCGAAATGCTGAGAAGTGACAATAGTGTAATTGCTAGCTTTCTGTGGAGACTTTTTAATATGTGCTTGAGGGAAGGCCGAGTACCAGAGCACTGGTGTAAAGCCGTCATTGTCCCACTTAAAGTCAAAGGTTCACAGCAAGAATGCCAGAACTATCGTGGCATCAGCCTTCTCAATGTGGATGGCAAACTAAATGTGAAAGTGTCGATTGAAAGAGTGATAAATGTAACTGAAGAAAAGTGTGGGACGTACGAGCGGGATTCGGAAGGGGTATGGGATGCATGAATGAGGTCTTTTCGCTAAGGTGCATCTCATAGAAATACTTGGCAAAGCACCAAAAAGTATTCTGCGCCTTTGTGGATCTCAAAAAGGTATATGATAGAGTGAACCGGTATGAATTGTGGTCAACACTGGCATCATATGAGGTTGACGACCGCTCAGTATGGGTACTGAAGTCCCTCTATGAGAACTCTATGAGTAGCCGGTCGGTATCAAAAAAGGCGCATCTGGCTATTGACAATGGGGTGTTGTTGCCTACACTTATGTATGGAAGTGAATGTTGGGTATCGTCAGAAAGAAATGATAGCCGCGTGAAAGCAGTGGAGATGTGTTCCCTTCCCTAACAATTATGTGTGGTGTTACTTTGGTTGACCGAATCAGGAATAATGTAAGGTGCAGGATGATAGGTTTAGTTACAAGAATTGGGAGATGTATGCTTAGATGGTTCAGTGTGGTCACGTGGACAGAATGAATAAAAGTAGTCTTACGAGTCAAATATATCAACCCAGTGTGAATGGAACTGTCAGGAGTGGTCGTCCGAGAAAAACATACCACGACCAAATTAATTTTCTACCTATGTAGCTCCCTCAGTCGACGGAAGTGTATGAACAGATGTATGAATTTAGTTGAAGCAAAAGATGTATGTCAGGGTCATAGTATGTGATGAACCTTAGTTGTTGCATACCCCCATGGGACAACGGCATGAGCATATGTACGAGTATATATGTATGTACTAATGTTATTGACTGGAGTAATGAAATACGATTATTGAAATCGATTTTTTTTCTTTATTTCAGAAACAATACATGCAAATAATATTTTGGAACATTGGTACCATTTAAACCTCTTGGTTTTGTCTATAGTACCTGACAAATAATTTTCTTCCGCGTTAACAATAAGTGAAGCGGTCCCTTGATTGTATAAAAAAAATCCATCGCGATCGCTTCCAATTTTGAGAGTCAAAGTGCATCCATCGCTATTTTTTGATAGACAATCGACACAGAGTTTTGTAATGACGCCGCAATGATTAGTAATTTCAAGGCAATCGCGATAGATCCCTTCTTAGTTCAAACCCCTGCTAGTGCTACAATTTATTCTAATCTCTTACGCACAAATATAATAATACGACGATGTTTTGTCAGTTCCTAGAGAGACTAATATATTAATAATTACAATTAATTACGATTAGGGCGGCGGAAGTTGTTCAATCCTTTGAATAATTCCTGCATACATGGGAAAATGACTGATAACTTCCAAACAGTTGGACCGATTTCCGTGAAACATAGCTAATAACAATACCTTTTTTTAAAAAAAACACATCGTCTAACTAAAACAAATTGTCACCTGCACAAACCCCGACTGAAACTCAGCTAGGCAAACGACTCGCAGTCACGGGCGCATTTTCTATCTCACTCTAACATATTACTTCTGTTTCGTTTTTGCGACATTGCCGCTCTGCCGCCACCGGTGGCCACGTTACTCAAAAAGAAAATATTCGCGGCAAATGTTGATCAAGCGAAGTTTATATTGATCAACAAAAGTATTCTCAATGCAGGAAAAAAGACGGTTAGATGATCAACAAATAACGTGACAATCTTTGACGTGCTAGGAACTTTACGGCACAATTAAGCATAGCGTCGCAAGGAGAATTGTTATATAGCAGACTTAGCACGATAAACCCAAAACTTCCTAAGTAATAGGCGGATAAAGTGGATCAACAATTAATGCGAATTTCGGCCTGATCAACAATGGCCGAAGGGAGGACTATATATATATATATATATATATATATATATATATATATATATATATATATATATATATATATATATTTAAGAAAAAAGCTGAATAAAGAACATAATAATAATTAAAATTAATAAATGTTTGACGACTTGATTAAAATATTGATAAATCAATAAGAAATGTTAGTTATTATAATTTTAAACTATAACTTATAACGGTTTACAATAGCTAGGCTTTATTTTTTATTTTTTTAAATAAGATTTTACTAATTTTATTCAATGTAAAATAATTTTTAGGTTTTAAAATATATTCCTTCGATACATATGACCTTAAAGATTAAGTGCAATAGAAAGGAAATGTATCACACTATTAGTCATCATCACTTATAAATAAATTTGGTTTGTAATTTTGCTCAATATTTCATTAGGAATGACAGTTTAATTGTTTACACTAAGAGCTCAGATAGATATAAGTTTATGACTTTGAACGTTTGGGGGGCAATTACAACATGCTTATGTATATGAAAAGTATTGTAAAATGATTCTGCGATATGGAGTACTTCCTAAACATTTTCTTTAGAAATTTTCTCAGGTGTATTATCAACTGACAGTAATTAAATGGTAAAAGCAAGACAGTATCACTTTCTTAGAACTGTTAGATACATAATTATGCATTAAGATGTTTTGCTGACCTCTCAAGTAGATGTGATATTTTATTAGAAATAGATAACACCACACTTTCAATACATATATTAACAGAAAAAGCTCAGTTTGATATCAATCAAATTGATCTTGCTAAACATTTGGCGGTGGTGTGAAACTAGCAGCATCTGATTTTTTGCTTAATATATAAAATTTCAAAATATTAAAGCTGATTTTAAATCTTGTAGTCTCAATGCAGATGTAAGTTGGAAACTGTCGCAGGAGATAATGTACTTCTAAGATTTGTGATGCATTGATTCATTTGTAACACATTTCAATTAAAAAAAAAAAAAATATATATATATGATTATATGATAAATAAATTATATTTTATAATATACATGTAATCATGGCATAGTCTTATGTTTCAAATGTTGATACTTTTACCATAGGATTAATATTGTTATAAAAGAAGAAGAAACTCCTTTTCTTTGATTTTGAAATTTTCGCAGAGTTATAACTGACAGAGCTTAAGGAATCTAAGTATTTCCTTTTTAGACCATTACCACTCAGGCTTACTACAAAGAAATAATGTTTCATTCAGATCTATCCAATGTTTTAATACCAAAAGTTTCCTTTTTCAAATCTTATCTTTATTTTTAAAGCAGAAGCATTGCATCAATCATTGCATTTTCACTGTTCAGCTTTTACACCAATTATCTAACTATAGGCAATAGAATAAGGTCAGATGATAAAATTAAAAAATGGATAAAACGAGTTAAAAGACTATGTCTGGCAAAGCCAATGTATGTTAGCATAATGAAATATGGCATATGCAATCCTGCCATAGTCTTATATTACCTTAAGCATGGGTCATCTAGAAACCTGACATTGAAATAACCTAGACTCAAGAAAACTGACATTAAAAACTGCTATTATTAGCAAAACCACTGCCCAAAAAGTCACAAATCCTATACATAATTAGTTATGTATTAATTATAGTTTTCTCAAATTAAGATGGCTATTTTAAGAGATATTAAAAGTTCTATGACAGCGACACTTAAGCAAGTTGTCTCTTCTCTATTTAAAGATTATTCCAGATATTTTACTTGTGAGAACTTTGTTATTGCTTTAGAAGTAACAAATAATAAAGGACCATAGAAATAAACATTTGATAAATTTATTTTAGACTTTTAAAATACTACTACTCAATCCATTAGTAGATGACTAAAGTAAACAATGCAGGAAAGTTAATCTAATTGTTCATCTTTCATATTAATATTCTATTTATTCATCACCCTCCAAACAATATGCTTCAAATTATCATGCATATAGGGCAGGATTAACTGTTTATAATATTCTAAAGGCGAATAAACATTTTCAGTAAATCACTATTTTACATTTTCGCGTGGCGATATGTACTCTGTCCGTGGGACAGGCTAAAGGACATATATCTTTCAAAGCACATTAATGTTTTTTTAGGGAATCGTTAATTCTACATTTTCGCGTGGCGAGGATGTAGGTACTCTGTCTGTGGGACAAGTTAAAGGACAAATATATGTCCAGGCATATGAATGATTTTAAGGAATTGTTAATTCTACATTATCGCGTGGCGTTATGTACTCTGTCCGTGGGACAGTCCTTAGGAATTGTTAATTCTACATTTTCGCGTGGCGATTATGTACTCTGTCCATGGGACATTCCAAAGTACAAATAGGTACCTATAAAGGTAAATGATTGATTTCAGGATTTTATTACTATTACATTTTCGCGTGGCGATTATGTAGTTTGTTTGTGGAACAGACTAAGGCTAAATTATTTTTAATGTATTTGATATTCATTATTAACTTCTGTACTTACAAATATTTCACTGAGGCAAAATTAATTGAGTCTCTGTACTGTACATTGAAATCCCATTAAGTTTCAATCTGGAAAGGGAACCGAAACTTACAAAGAGTTAGATAACACATATCCCTACTATTGGATGATCTAATAAATTATCGATATTTGCTAAATATTATAATATACCACGCTAGTTAGATTGGCAAACCTTTTTGTCACGGCTGGTAGTTCTTGAAATTTATAGTTATTATATGGTTAATATGAAACTGTTCACACTAGTAAACGTTATCTACATTATGAAATAAATATTTAATGTTATTGAATACCTATTGATAGTTAGTAAATAGGTACTAATGTTTACCTATTTATCAAAAACTCTAAACATCTACGATAGTTATACCTTGGACTAATTATGAATATAATGATAGGATTAAACGAACTTACCTAAAGTGAAGTTCAATCCATATTATATGAAGTAATTGGTCCAAGGTATGGAGCATCCCACCCTTCCCTTTTGAAGTAATAAATTACTAACCCAATTATATATACCTAATACTCTAAACTAATGAGCTATGGTGACGGTGGAGTTGCCAGGTGTATTTTTCTTTTATATTTTTAATGGTGTCTTTAAAATTCGCGTATTTAGTAGCGGGAGGAGGCGTTACTACGATAGTTATACCTTGGACTAATTACTTCATATAATATGGATTGAACTTCACTTTAGGTAAGTTCGTTTAATCCTATCATTATTGAGCTTTTTACACTTGGCAAAATTCAGTCGTCTCAATTCAAAAGCTACTTCCAATGTAGTTTCAAAAAACTAAAGGCTTGTTTATGGGGATATGTATAACTTTTTACAACAATTTTTCACAGAGTGTAACTGATTTGCCTTTTCATAAGTTTAAAGCACATGAAAAATTACTTATTGGAGAGCCGTAGAGTATTAATAACGTCAACGATTTTTTTAAATCCACCTTCACAGAGTTGGTCACTACCTGGTACTTAACCGCGAACTTCAACAGATCGTCGGTCCACCTAGTGGCCTACATACGAGTACATAAATAAAAATGTGTATAAAATACATAGCAACAGGAATTTAGAAAACTGTGTATGTTTGAGAGGAAAAATAAAATAAATTTGTATTTTGACCCGTATGTTGCTACGTTAAAGATTATTATTCTAATGAAAAGAAAATAAAAAATAAACTATCAAGCAAGGATCTTACAAAACTACCTGAGTGCTGTTCGATCCACTGGTGGAGCAATAAAATGCGATAGACTATCATAGGATCCACCAAGACCAATGGTGGATCACAGTTTACTTCAAAGCGCTATTCGGCCCACTGATGGATCGATATGGTGGATCCTAGTGGACAGGGAGAGACAGACATTTATCTACATCTACACTATCTACACTAAATAATGTCCTCCTAACCGCAAGTGCACTCTCTGATCCTTCACTCGTCTAGTCCGATGGGACGGTTACCCGAAACGACCGGGGCGAGATCAGGCGCAGGACCCACTATTTAACGAGCTTTCAGAAGCACGGAGGAGCTTAAGATGTTTCTTATTTTGGTCACCCATCCTAGGGCTGACCACAGTGGCCCTGCGGAATCAAATCTGCAGGGCCAAGGAGGAGTCCAGGGAGTCGTTTATACGACTCCTGGACGACGATCCGTGGGGGCGTCCGTACCGGGTGGTGAGGGGGAAATTTAAAGCTTTCGCTCCCCCTACCTCCGCTATGGACAGGGGGCTGCTGGACCGGGTACTAGGGACTCTATTCCCCGATCCTGGTCCAATCCAGCCCCCCAGAATGGTCCCCCCGGGTACTCCTCCGATGGAGGTGGCTGCCGCGATCCCTCCCGTGTCGAACGTGGAATTCGACACGGTGAGGGACCGGTTCCGGCGCAAAAACAAGGCGCCGGGACCGGACGGTGTTCCTGGCAGGGTTCTGGCCCTCGCCCTAGGACACCTCGAGGAGCGGTTCCAGGCGGTGCTTGACCTGTGCATCGTCTCGGGCCGCTTCCCCAGTCGGTGGAAAGCGGGCAGGCTCTGCTGAGAAAGGAAAGCCGCCCCGCGGATTCCCCGACTGGGTATCGGCCGGTGGTGCTGCTCGACGAAGCCGGGAAGTTTTTCGAGAAGATTCTCGCTTCCCGGATCGTCGAGCATTTAGAGGACCGGGGGCCGGACTTGGCAGTCAACCAGTTCGGCTTCCGCACCGGCCGGTCCACGGTGGACGCGGTGGCTCTCCTCAAGGGGTGGACTGAGGAGGCTACAGCTCATGGGGAGACTGTTGTTGCGGTATCTCTTGACATCCGCAACGCCTTCAACAGCCTACCCCATGCCAGCATAAAGGAGGCACTCCGCTTCCACCGGGTGCCTCCGTACCTTCGCGCCCTCGTGGCGGACTATCTGCAAGGCAGGTCCATCCTCTACGAGGGGCCGGACGGTTGCATCCATACGTGGGCAATGGCGGCAGGTGTGCCCCAGGGTTCCGTACTAGGTCCTCTACTATGGAACCTGGGGTACAACTGGGTCCTGCGAGGCGATCTCCTTCCACGAATGGAGGTCGTCTGCTTCGTCGGTCGCCGACGACACGCTTGTCGCGGCGAGAGCAAATACGGGGGAGGAGGCGGCCCACCTTGCGTCGGTCGGCGCTTCACTTGTCGTTCGACGCATCCGCCTCCTAGGCCTGGACGTCGCCCTCGATAAAACGAGGGCCATGATGTTCCACGCCTCTCGTCGCAGGATCCCACCGGGGCTCCGAGTCCGAGTGGAGGGGGTCCGCATACCGGTCGAGGCACACCTTAAGTACCTCGGCCTGGTTTTGGATCCCCGATGGAGCTTTGAGGAGCACTTCAAGCTCCTCACTCCACGGCTATGTGCCGCCGCAGCCGCACTCGGACGGGTCCTCCCTAATGTAGGAGGGCCAGGATCGGCGTGCCGTCGACTGTATCACGGGGTGATAAGGTCGATGGCACTCTATGGAGCCCCGGTATGGGCGGAGTGCCTCTCCCCCCGAACGGTGGCCCTCTTGCGACGGCCGCAGAGGGTCATAGCAACCCGGGCCGTGCGAGCTTATCGCAGGGTCAGCCACGGCGCAGCCTGCGTTCTTGCGGGCCAAACGGCTCGGGATGTCGATGCACGCGTACATGCAGAGATGTATTGTTAAAACAAAAAGGCTTGTTGTCATGGTATTGACATAGTAAGGAATGCTTTATTTTAAATTAAAGACAACTATAGAGATTACAAAAGTAGACATCTATCAAAACTGAACTAACCAGTATTTCAACATGCCCCCTTAATCTACATAGTTGGACAAAATAAAGCTAACGTAAAAATAAAAGTATAACAAAATAAATTATATCGGTGTCAACCCTATGTTGGCAACCCTAACATTGTTACACATTTCTTATGTGGGATACGTCTTAAAGGTTTTGTTAACAGATCAGCTACCAACTCATTAGTAGATACAAACAGTAATTTAATAACATTGTCAGCAACTTTTTCGCGTATAAAATGATATTTTGTATCTATGTGTTTCGTTCGGCCGTGGTGGATAGGATTTGTAGCGATTTTTTGTGCACTTTGACTGTCACCGTACAATGAGACAATATCTATTATTCCACTTACCTCGTAAAGGAAACGTCTTAAAAATACGGCTTCCTTGGCAGCAGAACACAGTGCCATATACTCCGCCTCGGTCGATGAAAGCGCTACCGTTGGCTGCTTTTTAGATTCCCAAGATACTGGCCCTCCTGCTAATTGAAAAACAAAACCAGTATAGGAACGGCGGTCAATACTATCGTTTGCCCAATCAGCGTCAACAAAACCATTCAAATATCGCCCAGTTTTTTTGTACGTTATATTGTAATCCAACGTACCTTTCAGGTATCGTAATACGCGCTTCGCAGCTTCCCAATTTCCAATAGTAGGATCAGCATTAAATGAGCTCAGATACCTTAATGTATACGCAATGTCGGGTCTGCTATTCATTGCCACGTAAAACAGAGAACCAATCAAACTCATATATAAGCGACTATCATGAAATCGCTCAATCTTCGTCTCTTGTTTGTCCAATGCAAGTGGTGTATTAGCACTTTTGCAATCTTGCATGTTAAACTTTTTCAACATCGTGTTTATAAATGTTTTCTGATTAACCGTAATTTCATTATTAGTTTTACGTATATTCAGACCTAGGTAATAACTTAATTTTCCTAGATTTTTCAAAGAAAAATATTTGCTTAAGTCATTTTTGACAACTTCAAAATGTCCTTGGTCTTTATAAAATATAAGAATGTCATCGACATAGACAGCCAAAATGACAAAGTTACTACCAAACTTTTTTATGTAAACACACGGTTCTGAAGGTGTTCGCGAAAATCCAATTAAAGACAAAGTACTATTTAACTTTGTGTTCCATGCTCTCGGTGCCTGCTTCAGGCCGTATAATGACCTTTTTAAGAGACACACTTTACTTTCATCTCCGCTGCAAACAAACCCTTGTGGTTGTTCCATGTACACCTCCTCTTCTAAATGTCCATATAAGAAAGCGGTATCCACATCTAAATGATGTACATGAAGTTCCAGCTCTGCAGCTAACGCCAACAAAGTACGTAATGAAGAATGGCGTACGACCGGCGAAAAGGTTTCATGGTAATCAACTCCGGCTTCTTGAGTATATCCTTTCGCAACTAAGCGTGCCTTATATTTCTTCACATTACCTTGTGCGTCCTTCTTCAACTTATATACCCATTTACAATGTATGACCTTCTTGTCAGGTCTATCAACCAACGTCCCAGTTTTCATGATCTGTAAAGATTTATATTCTTCTTCCATTGCTGAAAGCCAGCTGCGTTTGTCATTAGCATTTATAGCTTCAGCGAAAGTTGTAGGCTCTTCACAAACATCTTCAACCGAAGTAGCAATCCAGGACGTAAAATCCATACCAAAGTATTTTGGTTTATTTCGTACTCTCTCTGGATATCTTCTTTCAGGAATATCCTCACACTCAACAGCTGTGTTTTCAGTAACAACATCTTCAGCATCAGGCGAATTCATAGGCACTACAGAAGTTTCAGCAACATCAATACAAGGCTGAAAATGCTGTATTTCTTCATGGTGAGCTACTGTTTCAATAGCAGACGGTAAGCTCTCATCACCTTGATGCTGTTCTCCCAAGTCTTCAGTCGTCATGTCTCGTCTATAATTACATGATGCAAGAGGTATTATGTCATTACTACTGACCTTTACTGTTTCGACTGCCTTTGAAGGTCTTAAAGTACTAAAGTTATTATCAAAAAAGCTTAATTCAAATTCAAATTCAAATGTTTTATTGCATACCATAATTTTTACATGGGTTCTTAAGTAGTTATAGTATAGGCACAATTATGGACCCTGATGGGCACAGCAATATAAATGATGAGCTGAGGAGAGGGTAGATTTTTCATAATCTAAACAAAATGTTCTTGTATTTTTCCCTTTCAGTGTGAATTAGGTACAAGTCACGTAGGCTATCTTTAATTAATTTCTTAGTGTTAGTAATTTATTATATCATAAGAATGTATTTGTAATGTCTATATGTTATTTATTTAATATAAGTATTTGGTCAAAAAATATTTAATAGGTATCATTATTAATAATTTATAAACTATTTTACTTTGTTTTGATGTCAATGGTACTAATAGAATTTTAAATTTTATAGAAAGCAATTAAATTAAATAAATGTCAATGTCATAGTTTATCATTTATGTAGATATATTTAATAGGTATCATTATTAATAATTTATGAATTATTTTACTTTGTTTTGATGTCAATGGTACTAAAAGAATGTCAAATTTTATAAGTGAGCAATTAAATTAAACAAAATAAAATAAAATAAATGGCAATGTTTGTCATAGTTTATCATTTAAGTAGATATTTAGACTATAGTATGCTTTTTCTGTCAACAATTGTTTAAGAGTTCTAAAAAACTTTTTATCGTCAGTTTCGTTTTTCAAATTGTGAGGAAGTTTGTTAAATATTTTAATTGCCATAACATATGGACTCGAGCTATGCATTTTCAATCTTGATGGTGGAAGTATTAAATTATTTGCGTATCTCGAAGGATACCGTCTCTGTACCTCGCCTATTTTTGTAAAAAAATGTTGGTATTTTTTAACAAATTTGCACAGTTCGAATATGTATAGTGAAGTTAAAGTTAAAATATTATATTTCTTAAAGTACGGTTTGCAGCTACACGTAATATCGATGTTGGATAGGATTCGGATGCATTTTTTTTGTTTTAGAAAGATATTTTGTACGTTCGTGCTATTCCCCCATAGTATAATGCCGTACGATAGCCACGCGTGGGCATATGCATAGTATGCAGAAAGCGCCGAGTTGAAATCGGTGCTTTTCTTTGCTTACATCTCTACCTTTAACCAAACGCCTTGCGTTATGTACGTTACGGAAGAAATAACTATTTGGATCGTCTGTATATCCTACAAAAATGTGCTCTGTGGCTTTCACATCAAGCTTATCTCTCAGGCAGGATGGCACATGTACTAGTGCTCTGCACCCAAATATACGCACATGGGACAGATCAGGTTTCTTATTAAACCATCTTTCAAACGGCGTTACCCCGTCCAATGCACAATGAGGATCGATTTTTTAAGTATACGGCACATTTTACAGCATCTTCCCAATAAACTTTAGGTAGTGTTACGCGCCACACCGCCTCAGCCAATCGCAAGCCAGCCGAAGCCAGCCAATCAGAGCCAAGCACGTGCAGCCATGTGCCAGCCAGCCCAAGCCAGCCAATCAGAGCCAAGGACGTGCAGCCATGTGCCAGCCAGCCCAAGCTAGCCAATCAGAGCCAAGCCAAGCTAGCGCCTTACTACCGGAGAAACTATAAAATGCCATCTCATATTTAGTGCACTTCTCTGTTTTACTGTTTCTAAGACGGAGCTCTGCCCGATTGTAAATCGAAATTAAATCAGTGTGATTCTGCAACGTCTACTTTTTATTTTATTCCGTTACATATCAGAAGTGGGATAAATAAAAAAAAAACCCTAAAACGTCGTTACGTCAATGCGTCGAGTGTAGGCCGCCTGGTCCGTCCGCACGAATGGGGCAAATCTCCGCGTGAAGATTCATCCGAGACAACTAGTGAAAACGAAGACAAAGTTTCGCCACCAGCCTCGCCTTCAGCTCGAAAAATCCTACGCAAGCTTTTGAAATCAGAGGTACAAAAGGCCATGAGTTCTTTAAATTACGAAATACCCTCCGTCACTACAAGAAAAGAACCCCGTGCAGCCTTGCTAATCCCCGAGTTCGACCCGGAAAGCGAAGAGTGTACCACTGCGACAGCATGGCTCAAAAAAAAAATTTGATCAACTTGGCGAAATTCATATGGATGGTGCGAAAACACGAAGTCGTTTCATCTACAAGATAGATTAAGGAGGTCAAGCAAGAAGATGGTACAGCGGGCTGGATGAATACGATTACTCTTGGGAAGAGTGGAAGCAAATGTTGATACGTGCATTTCCCAGACATCGCAAATATGGATTCGATGACCAAATATTATCAGGACAAAGTCGCCATGTGTTTTCGGTGTAAGTTGTCAGACATCGCAGTTGTCTCATGCATCATTCGCGGTCTACCACCACCAGCACAAGCGAATGCGAGAGCATATCAAGGCTTCCTATGTGTGATGGATGACTACCAGCCACCGTCAATTTGGATTGGAACAAGCCCGTCAAGTAAAGATGTCGTCAGCCGACAAGGAAACAAAAAAATGTCTGCCTCGTTAGCAAGAAGCAGGGCGAAGTGCTGAGCAGAGCCACCAGCTGCACTACTACACCGCCTTCGGAGGTTCAGGTTAACCCACATTATTTTATTGCACTACCTTTGTAGCCAAAAATAATCTATTGCACACTAACCAAGCCAATATTAGGACAATCGGGGCATCAAACATAGAGGAAATCAGTTCAGATCTATTGAATAAAAACCGATTATGATTATTTGATTGCTTTACTAATCAATTTCCCTGACTATTTTGCGAGTAAAACACAAGACTTAGGATGTACAGATTTATTAAACATAAAAATAAAGTTAACAAATGAACAGCCTATATACCGTCAACCTTACAGCTTGTCGCACAGTCAGTAGTTAGATCCAAAGTGTCTGAATTGCTAGACGCAGGTATAGTTCAAGAATCTGAATCATGTTTTGCTTCTCCCGTATTTGTTAAAAAAAAAGAACGGCGATAGTAGACTTTGTTTTGACCCTTGCCTAATATCGATGATTAGGTCTCCAAATGGTCAAAATCGACCCTGCAGATAAACAGCCTTTATAACGCCACATTGGTATTTGAATATACGCGTGTTCCGTTTGGCTTAGATAACGCACCGTCATTTGTTATACGAATAATGAATAAGGTTGTAGATTCAATACGAAATTCCAATCACAAAAGGCGGTAGTTCAAAAACCCACAATGACTTTCCCGATAAATATGAAATTTTAGCATTCGTAGACAATTTGTTGCTACCCTCTTTTGATGTTCAGTCAGGTTTAGATATTTTACAAAAAGTTCTTCATAAATGAAGATCGGAAAATTTAAAGTGAAAGTGAGTAAGTGTTCATTTTTATAAAACAAAATTACATACTTAGGACATGAAATATCTTCGAATGGCATTTAACCAGGTGAATCAAAATTGTTAGCAGTGTCACAGTTTCCTACCCCTAGTAGTGTTCATGAAATACGTCAATTTATAGGGCTATGTAGATATTTCCGTAAATTTATTAAAAGTTTCGCAATTTAATTGCTCGGCCTTTAACAGATTTAACAAAGAAAAACGCAGTTATGGAAATGGGGCACTGAACAAGTCGATAGTTTTCAACAATTAAAACTGTGTTTGTGTACAAGGCCAATACTGGCTTTATATGACCCTGTATTACCAATTGAGATTCACACCGATGCATGCAAATCTGGTATCGCAGGTATTTTTTGTTACAAAAACAAACTGATAATTCCCTTAGGCCTGTATTTCAGTAGGGCAACGAGTAAAGAAGAAAGTATATACCACAGTTACGAGCTTGAAACGCTTGCCGTAGTAGAATCTATATGTAGGTTTAGAGTGTATTATAGTAGGGATACATGTTAAAGTGGTAACTGACTGTACTGCCGTTGGCGCCACCCTTACTAAACGTGATATTATCCCACGTATTGCTAGGTGCTGGCTGCCAATACAAGATTTTGACATGAGTGTACAATATGGCCTGGGGAAAAAATTTAACACGTAGACGCGTTGAGTAGAAATCCCGTCGATGCTATTAATGTCAACCGCCTTGAAGTGTCAGACGGGTTCTATACAGTCCAGTACCAGGATGACAATTTAAGGCGTATCATTGTTCAGCTTAAAGATAGCTCAGCTGCCCCTGATATAAACAACAACTATGTGCTCTCAGATGATAGACTCTATAGGAAAACATTGTATGGTAATCGCCTCGTGGTGTCTGCATTGATCAGATGCACCACAATGATATAAGTCATGTAGGCTTCCAAAAATGTATAGATTTAATAAAGAGGGAGTAAATGGTACATTGTTCCCTATTCCGAAACCCACAGAACCCATGGTCATGGTTCATGTCGACCATATGCCCCTTTTGTAGAACAGCAAAAGGTTATCAATATATGTTGGTTATTACAGACTAGCTTCTGCCCGCGACTTCGTCTGCGTGGACTTCAATTTTGAACAATTTTTAATTTTCCTTCGGGAACTACTTAAGGAATCGGGATAAAAGGTAGCCTATGTCACGTTCTTTTCCATGTCAAAGGCTACATGCATGCCAAATTTCATCCAAATCCGTTCAGCCGTTTTTGAGTGATTGAGTAACAAACATCCAAATATCCAAACATCCACACTTTCACGTTTACAATATTAGTAGGAAGTAGGATAATTTCTCTAAATTTGTTATTGCTGAGCCCACCCACGGTCAATTTAGTAAAAAACACTTTAAAAAATATTTAGTTTATTTGGTTACCCTCATCAACTTGTCAGTGATCATGGCAAAGCTTTTACCAGCAGATATTTAAAAAAAAAATTCAATTGACAAGCAATTTAAGTACATTTTGACATCTGTTGCATGTCCACGAGCCAATGGTTAAGTGGAACCGGATCTTACTGAATGCGTTACGTGCGATTGATCCTAGCCAGACTTCTAATAATTGGGCCAATAGCTTATCTGACATTATTTGGGATGTTAATAATACTGTAAATGAAAGTACAACATAGTCGTATAGCCCTGTAGCAGCCTTCAAGGTGAAGGCATGCGGGTGGAATCGAAATTCCTTAGTGGACTGTAAGGTGTGGTTCTACTAAACTGAGGGTTTAGTTGATACTAATTTAAAAGGAATATACGGCTGGTGACACAAGTGAATGGATTCTATGGAAATAAAATCTGCACTACTTGCCTTGCGGTGTGGTGTATGGCGGCTCGTCTATCGACCTATCATGGGCCGCAGTGTACGTTCCGGCGCCGGTATTTCCTTCAGGTCACTAGCAGCGGGATGGAGCACCAGTTTCTTCAGTAATTATCACAAACAGGCAAAACTGATATATATAATAGATATAGCGGAAGCGCGAATCTCCGTCCTCCTTACTGATAACCGATCTCTGATAGACTGGCGGGAGCAATGCGTTGACGCATTGCGATGCGGATATGCCATCTCTCTCACACACAATATTTGGCGTAGTGCAGAAAGGGATAGGTAATGTACAGGAAATACAAGGCACAATTGTGTCACCAGCGAAATACCAAGAAATACTTACTTTTAATTTGAAACAAATAATTACAAAACCTGACAAAAACAGGCGCGAAAACATTAAACCAATAAATTTTTTGTTTCTTATATATTGGCGTTAACATTCCCCCCGGCCTTAAAGGGTCACCTTTAAAAGAAAAATATATGTATATCTGAATCTAATACATTACGAGAAAAAAAAAACTAAACTAAATAGGAAATGGATTAAATATATTTTGTAATTATTGTGTTGGAATGGGGCACAAGCGGACCACAGGTCGCACTAGAATACCCTTAGAAGTGCGTACAGAAACGACACGTGTGAAGCCGTCCTTAGACGTATGCAGTTTTTCAATAACACCTAACGGCCACGATAAAGGGGGGGAGCTATCGTTCATTAATATTACCACAGTTCCCTCCTTGATCGTGCTCGCATTGGGTTTATTCCATTTTAAACGCGTTTGCAACCGATGAAGGTACTCGCTTCGCCATCTTTTCCAAAATGATTGAATCATTTTGTCCATAAGTGAATGCCGCTCGAGTAGATGATCGTTCGATGAGTCTATCTGTGCGGCAGGCAAAGAATAAAGAGGCTGAGTATGTAAAAAATGCGATGGAGTGAGAGCCTTAGGCTCCGAGGGATCAGCGCTTAAAACGGTCAAAGGCCGGGAATTTAAAAGGCACACTATTTGGGCAAGGACAGTTACTAATTCCTCATAGGAGAGGATTTGTTGACCTATTGTTTTGAAAAGGTGAGTCTTTACAGCTTTTACCATAGACTCCCAACAGCCACCGAAATGTGGTGACGCGGGCGGAATAAATTGCCAATCAATGCGACTCTCAGCGAGCTCTTCTTCGAATCGAGGGCGGTATTCTTTATTAATAAAATTATATAAGTCGCGCAAATATGAATTAGCTCCTCGAAAATTAGTTGCGTTATCGGAATAAAGACACTGTACCGGTCCGCGGAGTGACAAAAAACGTTTTAAGGCGGCTATGAAGGAAGCAGTCGAAAGATCGCTAGCTAATTCGACATGAATAGCGCGGGTGGTCATACATGTAAAAATGCACAGGTAACCTTTGCGACTCCTAGCCCCCCTAGAACGAATAGGTACATATTGAATTGGGCCAGCGTAGTCACAACCAGTGTGGGAAAAAGCCTTTACTGCCGCGTTAACTCTATGTTCGGGGAGATCGCTCATTATCGGCGAACTCTGCGGTCGCGGTTTCCACTTGTGGCAAAAATTGCACTTGTGAATTCTTAAACGAATGATTCGTCTAGCGGACAAGATCCAATATCTGTGACGCAACAATGACATAGTGAGTTCTGGACCCGCGTGTAAGTATTTTTTATGATAGTAGTCTACGAGAATCTCAACTATGCGGTCACGACGTGGCAACACTATCGGGTATTTAGTACTATAAGCTTCAGCCGAATGTGTTAAACGACCACCAACGCGAATCAAGTTATTATTTAAAAATGGTTTGAGTTTAATAAGGGCGGATGAACAACATTTATTATCTTTTAAATCGATAAGATCTTTACAGAAATGTTTTCTTTGAACATGTTGCAATAAAATATTTTCAGCGAATTCAAGATCACTTGCGGTAACAGAGTCAGTTCGACGCGGCAGTTTTTTTATAAAGCGATACATAAAAACAATAACACGCAGTAACTTAGACCACGATGACGTGCGTTCAGCGAGAGCGAGTAAAGGCGAGTCAAATTTTGTGTCAGAAACTACCGGGTGAGAGTGGACCTTCTCCTCCGGAATTACGCCCGAATCTAAATCAGTAACTTTGTTTATAGGCCATTCGGAAGGATCGCGTTTGGCCCAAGAAGGGCCGTACAGCCATAGCGGGTGCCCGAGGAATTTCTCAGGCGTTAATCCACGTGATAGACAGTCCGCAGGGTTGTCAGTGCCTGCCACGTGGTAGAAATATTTAGCGGGAACATTATCTACGATGCGAACGACACGATTGGACACAAAAGTTTGCCAACGATGTGGAGAGGAATTGATCCAACAAAGCGTTACCTTTGAATCGGTAAAGGCGTAGATATTACTCACTTTATATCGCGGGTCGTACGTGTCGTGAACGTGACGAAGAAGTTTGGAAAGAAGCTCTGCGCCACAAAGCTCCAATCGAGCTACGGTCAGCGGTTTGACAGGCGATACTTTTGATTTGGCACAAACTAACTGGACAGTTATTTCGTCATTACGAGTAATATGAGCATAGACGACAGCACCGTAGGCGCGTTCGCTAGCGTCTGAAAATCCTATTAAGCGTAGAATGCAATTGTCAAAGAGGCCTAAATGGCGCGGAACTCTAAAATTATTTAACAGCGATAAGGTAGAACAAAAACTTTGCCAAGTGCATATGATGTGACGGGGCGGAACGTCGTCCCAATCGATCTTCAATAACCATAACTCTTTGATGAGTAGTTTTGCGTAAAGTACTATAGGCGCGACGAATCCCATAATGTCCCAAAGTCGGGCTACAGTCGATAGTATAGCGCGTTTGGTACACGTAGGTGGCGGAACGGAAATATGAAATTCAAAAGAATCACTTGACTTACACCAGCGCAAGCCAAGGATCTTTTGTTCTACTGACTTGTCAAATTCTAATTGTTCAGTCAATCTATGGGACGCAGGAATACTGCTTAATACTGCCTGAGAGTTACTTGTCCATTTGACTAAATCGAATTGACCTCCTTTAAAAAGCTGAATAAGTTCGCGAGAAACCTGAACTGCGCGGGATTCTGATATTTCACTATAGACGATATCGTCCATATATAACGAATTAGAGGCGACAGCGCGAGCGAGAGGATAGTTATGACCATCGTCTTCTATTAATTGTTGTATGGTGCGGAGTGCGTGATACGGACTAGACTTAAGGCCAAAGCAGACGCGGTTAAATTGGTATAATGTCAAAGGATCACATGTCTTAAATCGATATAAGATGCGTTGAAAGCGACGATCGCTTTCTTTTACACCAATTTGTAAGAACATTTGTCGACAATCAGCCGACAGAGCGATAGCGAATAAACGATAATTTAACAGAATTGTAAATAAGTCACCCTGTAAATTCGGACCACTGTGCAAAATATCATTGAGAGATGTACCAGAACTCGATTTACAACTAGCGTCCAATACAGAACGTAATTTCGTTGAGGGTTTGTCTAAACGTATAACTGCGTGATGCGGTATGACGTAATCGGGACTACTATCGCTAACATTGTCTAAGGGCGCGGGAGATAAATATCCTTTATCTATATATTCACGAATAGCGGCATTATAAGCATTACGTAACTCAAGAGAAGACTCCAATTTCTTTTCTAGACAGAAGAAACGTTTTTTCGCGACATCGAGCGAATTTCCTAAAGAGAACACGTCGGTGCGAAATGGTAAAGCTACAGTGTATCTACCGGTGTCTTTATCACGTATCGTTGTCATCGAATAAAAGTGTTCACACTCTAATTCATCGAGAGATTTGCTTGACAAATGAGTACCGGGAGCTTCATCAACGTGCCAAAATCTTTTTAATGTTGTCTCCAGTGAGTCAACGCTAAAAGTATCAGGCGAATGCGAATCATATGAACAACAAGCGAGCGATATTTTATTATTACGTCGCATAGGTAACGCAGGTACAGTGCCCATGATGACGTATCCAAGTACGGTCTGCACAGCAGGTGGCGCAGAAGAATTGCTACTCACGACGCGAGGTAGTAGCAGATGCGGGAAAAGTGAGGCCCCGATCCGTACATCGATACGACCGGGGGTACCGAACGATTCGTCGGCGAGCGGTAAGCCCTTTAAATAAGGTAACGCGGAAATATCTACAGGAGCGGTAGGTAAATAGTCGGTTATTTCATCGATAACTAACGAGTTAACATTATACATAACGTTAGAATTAAAGCGGGAAAAGAATTGGAAATGTACGGAGCCCTTAACTGATTTTTCGGTACCACCAATGCCTTTAACTGAAGAAGTTTCGGATAAATGTTTTGTCAAATTTAACCGTTTACAACAATCAGTGGTAATGAAATTTGTTTGTGAGCCGCTATCTAACAAACACCTTATAAGATGTTTATTGTTCAAGGAATCGCGTACAATTACTGTTGCTGTCGATAAAAGTATCGTTGTATTAGCAGTACATTGCTGCTTATATTCGCAAGACCTCTCAGGATCTAACTCTGACGACGCCGCAATGGACGCGTTACATTGTGGAGCGGCTTGAGTGATAACGCTTTGGTCTGGCTGGTTATAGCGCGAAACCTGAGCGTGCGCAAATGAATGGGACGGTTGCGGTTGCGCGAGCGAAAGGGGCAGCTGCGTGGACGCAGACTGTGCGTGCGACAAGGACGGCTGTGTGCTATCGGTCAGCCCTTGAAATGATGGCGCGACGGCAGGAAGGTTCGAATACGAACCACTCGAATCCTTACCACTCGATAATTGAGTTGAATAAGACTGCTGCTTTCGATTGAAGTGCAAAAGTGTATGATGTTTATTATTACAACTTTTACATCGGGAAGCTGACTGACAAACGCCAGCCCTATGTTTGGTACTTAAACAATTGATACATGCATCAATTTGCTTTACAGATTTAAAACGATCGCTAGGCGACATATTAGAAAATGCGGGACATTTGTATAAATGTTCATGAACAAAGTTATTGCACAAACACTTTGCGGGCTTATTAATAATAGTATAAGATTGCGGTTGCGGGGCAGTTTTACCGGGCTTGCTCACATTAAACTGTTTTTTATTTATCGATTGTTTAGCGTTATTAAAATTAGTTGAATTCGGGTTTTCGAGAACTTTTGTGTTTTGAAAAATACGATATTGTTCTCTAATAAATTTAATTAAATTATCGAAAGAAGGTATTTCGTCTTTCGAGCTCATTTCGAATAATCGAGCGGTTTCAGTATCAACTTTTTTTATAGCAATATGGAACAAAATAAAATCGGATAAATTATCTATTTTAAGGTTTTTTAATGCATTTGCGGCAGAAACAAAATTATCGCAAAATGATTCATAATTATCAATGGACGCGGTATTAAATGACTTATGATCAAATATTCGATTTAAGTAAGTAGAAGCCAACATACGTTTATCTTCATACTTATTAACGAGCGATTCAAATATCATTTCATAATTATTTCCATCTGGACAGATTCCGGAAAATGCAGATTGGGCTTTGTCGGAAAGTTTCCCTAATAAGTAATACAATTTCTCTGAGTTAGTCAAAGAACTATTTTCGTGTACCGTACTTTTAAAATTGGCGTAAAATGATGGCCAGTTACGAATGTCTCCATCGAATGACATAATTTCAATAGGGGGTAATCGAATCTTTTGTTTGACTAAATCATTACTGTTCGACGAAGTAAGCGGTGCGGGAGATAACTTACAAAAATTCGAATGACTATATTTAATGCGACAATACAAATCTTCGAAGCTAATCCATGCCTGTGCATTAATTTTATTTTTAGGGTTTTGTTTTAATAGAAGAACGTTATATTTGTCGTATGCCTCGCGGAACTCGGTGCGAATCGCATCGATATTGACATATGCACACATAAACCTTTCAAGGGGCTCAATACCGGTATTCACCTTTTCAATTAGGTCAAAAATTGTTTGCAAGCGAGCGTAAATCATATCACGGGCTGACAATGCCAATTGAAGGCCAATGGACGGGTCATCATGATCACTCTCGGTATCCTTCTCGTCTCGAGGCATTTTGAATTAAATATATAAGCTAATTAAAGTAAGGAATAAAATAAATAAATTGTGTTGCGTAGCTTTTAAAAGCTATGAACTGTAACTTATATTCGATGATGAAGCGAGCGAGTTATGTAGGTTAAAGATAGTTTACCTACCTACGAAAATAAAACTATGCGGTATAAAAAAGAAATATATAAAGTACGCAATGACTATATATATATTAATGTTAGGAAATTATTAAAATGCGGTAAAAGACGGAGATTCATAAATTATAAAAAATACGTATGTAAATTAGCGTGCGGTAATTTTCTAATAAAAATATAAGTAATTGTATGCGGGAAAAGGCATCAGGGGGCCACAATTGTAACGATATGGCTCCAAGCCTATAAGCGGAAAGGATGTAACAAGATATCTTGGCTCGATGCGGCCATCAAAATGTAGCAGCCTTCAAGGTGAAGGCATGCGGGTGGAATCGAAATTCCTTAGTGGACTGTAAGGTGTGGTTCTACTAAACTGAGGGTTTAGTTGATACTAATTTAAAAGGAATATACGGCTGGTGACACAAGTGAATGGATTCTATGGAAATAAAATCTGCACTACTTGCCTTGCGGTGTGGTGTATGGCGGCTCGTCTATCGACCTATCATGGGCCGCAGTGTACGTTCCGGCGCCGGTATTTCCTTCAGGTCACTAGCAGCGGGATGGAGCACCAGTTTCTTCAGTAATTATCACAAACAGGCAAAACTGATATATATAATAGATATAGCGGAAGCGCGAATCTCCGTCCTCCTTACTGATAACCGATCTCTGATAGACTGGCGGGAGCAATGCGTTGACGCATTGCGATGCGGATATGCCATCTCTCTCACACACAATATTTGGCGTAGTGCAGAAAGGGATAGGTAATGTACAGGAAATACAAGGCACAATTGTGTCACCAGCGAAATACCAAGAAATACTTACTTTTAATTTGAAACAAATAATTACAAAACCTGACAAAAACAGGCGCGAAAACATTAAACCAAAAAATTTTTTGTTTCTTATATATTGGCGTTAACAAGCCCTATGATTTGATGTTATGAAAGTAATAATGAATCTGTTGAAATCAGGCGTAATAATAGATCTAGTGCGCATTAAAATTAGAAAGCCATAAGATGAAGCGTAACTTCGATAAAAAAAAAGGAAAACTAGTGAATTTACAGAAAGGGAGATTTAGTTCTTTGGCGGCAAGCACCCACAAGTAGTGGAACAAGAGTGAGTACTAAGCTTGATGATATTTACTCTGGCCCATATATCATTACTAAGGTGTGGGTAATGACATATACAGAATCCTCAGTATCAAGGGGTTCCAAGGCTACAAGGCCTTTACTAGCCTGGTTGCATCGGACTCTTGAGGCCCTATCATAGAATCACAGTACCCTATATCATACAGTGCCAGTAGCTCTGATGACCAGCTTGAAACCGAAGATCTCATTGACCTACTTGAAAGCTAACCACGTGTTTTTCCATTGCGGGAGCAATGATTGTTTCAGGACGGCCGACTGTTACGCGCCACACCGCCTCAGCCAATCGCAAGCCAGCCGAAGCCAGCCAATCAGAGCCAAGCACGTGCAGCCATGTGCCAGCCAGCCCAAGCCAGCCAATCAGAGCCAAGCACGTGCAGCCATGTGCCAGCCAGCCCAAGCTAGCCAATCAGAGCCAAGCCAAGCTAGCGCCTTACTACCGGAGAAACTATAAAATGCCATCTCATATTTAGTGCACTTCTCTGTTTTACTGTTTCTAAGACGGAGCTCTGCCCGATTGTAAATCGAAATTAAATCAGTGTGATTCTGCAACGTCTACTTTTTATTTTATTCCGTTACAGTAGAGAACTTTCTGAAAGCATAGAACGAACTTTCTCCATTATAGAACGACCAGCGCGCTCCGCAACACCGTTTTGTTGTGGATTATATGGAACACACGTTTGATGTAAAATGCCTTTAGATACGAAAATGTCTGATAACTCTTTATTAACGAATTCAGTGCCATTGTCGGTTCTAAAGATTTTTATTTTCTTGTTTGTCTGTCTTTTAATAAAATTCATAAAATCGCAAATTTTACTTTTAACCTTACTCTTTGCATCTATGAAATAAGTAAAACACATTCTTGTAAAATCATCTATCAAATAAAGAACGTATTTGTTTCCATTAAAAGATGAAACTGACATTTGACCAGCAATATCAGAATGAATTAACTCCAACGGTGCTGTCGCCTTTTTATACAATATTGATTTAAAAGGCTTTTCAGCTTGCTTGCCTTCGACACAGACTATGCATGGATCCGTGTCAACTTTATCAAAAACTACACCTACTGTATAATCTTTTAACTTTTGCATACCTATACGACATAGATGTCTCATCCTTTTATGCCAAAGTTGGTACTGCGACAAGTCAAGGTGCACATTATGAGCTGACATTTCACCCTGTAGATCAACTACCGTACCGTCTAATGCGTACAATCCACCACACTCCGAAGCATGTAACACAGGAGTTCCTGTACAAGAAAAGTCAATATTATTATAAAAATTACAACCCTGTTTATCAAAAACAACTATAAGATTCTTATTAACAGCTTTCCTAACAGATATTAAATTCGCTCTTAAATCTGGTACATAAATGACATCTTTGATACATCGGATATTTTGATTACACAATTGAACGTCACCAATAAGTTTGCTACTAGCTATTTCACCATTAGCAAAAGTCACCTTACCAGATTCAAATGGCTGAGCATTACCAAGCCAATCCAACCTCGAAGTCATATGTGTTGTCGCTCCCGAGTCCACTATCCATCTTTTGTTAAAAGTGTTGGTCGAACTTACGTTCAATGCACTCAATAGAGTAGTGTCACGACTGGATGTGCTTTGAGCTTTCTTGTCCTTGATATGTGGACAATCCGGGCGTTTATGCCCTGGCTCTTTACAATTATAACAGACAACATTCTTCTTCCTTTTTGAAGTCGACGACTTTTTCTGTCTGAAATTACTACGTAAGGCTGTTTCAGAACCAGTAGAGCTCTTAGCAAATTCGTTTAATAACTTGCTCTTAACAATCTCTGAGGTAATCTCAATATTGGATTTTCCAAGGCCATTACAAGAGGATCATACTTAGATGTCAGGCCTCCTAATAGAATTGCTGCTATCGAAGCATCATCTATGACCTTGCCAATATCAAGCAGATCTTGAGCTGTACATAGTATTGCATTTATATAGCTTTCGATATTCTCAAAATCATCTAGCGAGTATCTATACAAACGACGCTCTAGGGCTAACCTCCGTCCCATACCTTTATCCTCATATGCCGCTGCTAAGGCATCCCAAGCTTCTTTAGCACTCGAAGCCCTTCTAACATGAGTGATAGCGGGGCCATCAAGAGTAAGACAGATTGTCGATAAAGCTAGTCGGTCACGTTTAATTTTGACGCTAAGTGGAGCTTCGTCATTAGTATACCCATCTATGCATTCCAACAGGTCCTCGTGCATTAGATTGTGGAGGCTTGCAGTCTTGCAGAGATAATGAGAGTTGAGTACCAAAGTTGTGATGATTTTTATTAGACACTGTACGTTCTTATATACTATTTGCACAATGACACAGTTGAGACGGACATACAGCTATTTCGCACAACATACATATTACAAATATGGACGGTAAACAAACATTGAAAGTATTTACATTCTACCCGCTCATTCTACATACTTCTAAAAATATCAATAATATAAATTGATTCGGTGGTGGTATCTCGCCATAGTACGACCAGTTCTCGTTCCCGATGCGGACGTGTATGATACAACGTCACAGTGCTCCCCCTCAAGCGAAGCGTATAGTTCGCTTCACCTCTCGGCCGCTTCGGGTGATATACGGCTGACTTGTAGGTGCCGTTGTTGACTTGTGACTGGCCATGGTGCTGGTACTGGGAGTGTCCAATGCGTATTCTGTCTGATCGTTGATTAGATAAGCGGGTTTCAATCTATCTAGCGAGATCACTGTAGTACGTAGTGGCAGTTTGATCTTGTAGCGCTTATCGTATCGCTCCAATACTTCATAAGGTCCGTCGTATGGAGGTGTTAAAGATGGTTTCATTGCGTCATTGCGTATGAAAACATGGGTGCACGTCGCTAGGTCCTTATAGACGAACGGTTGTGTTGTTGAGTGCGATCTCTGCGGCGCTGGGGTAAGTGACGTCATCGTGCGAGTTAGACGGCGTACTAGTTCAGCATCTTCTATTCTTGATTGATGCGGAGTGAAAAAGTCTGCTGGCACGCGTAGAGTTGTCCCGTACGTCATAAGAGCTGGGCTAAGATTGTTGTCTTGACGAAGCGCGTTGCGTAGCCCTAGTAGCACGGTGGGTAGTTCTTCTGTCCACTGAGTCGTAGCGCCACGGGCCATAAGTGCGGCCTTCATAGTGCGGTGCCATCTCTCAACTAGGCCATTCGCCTGCGGATGGTAGGCCGTGGTGCGTAGCCTAGTGATGCCAAATTTCTTCATTAGTGCATTGAAGAGAGATGACTCAAACTGGCGTCCCTGATCGGTTGTACAGAATGTCTGTCAAATGTTGCAGGTCCACCGCTTGCAGTTGTTGTAGCAGGTATCGGAACTTTTGGTCATCAGATGTCTTAAGCGGATCGATAACGGCCTCAAACTGGATGAACCATGCTCTAGGGATTTCACGCCAGAACGGTAACAATCTTGACTGCACGCTGACGACGTTGACGTCGCAGTTGGACTCTTCGTTGGGCGTCCTTTTCTGTTCTTCAGTCATTGCTGCTCCACTGAACGCTTCTTTTTTGAGATCACGTCGGGGTCACCAAATGTGGAGGCTTGCAGTCTTGCAGAGATAATGAGAGTCGAGTACCAAAGTTGTGATGATTTTTATTAGACACTGCACGTTCTTATATACTATTTGTACAATGACACAGTTGAGACGGACATACAGCTATTTCGCACAACATACATATTACAAATATGGATGGTAAACAAACATTGAAAGTATTTACATTCTACCCGCTCATTCTACATACTTCTAAAAATATCAATAATATAAATTGATTCGGTGGTGGTATCTCGCCATAGTACGACCAGTTCTCGTTCCCGATGCGGACGTGTATGATACAACGTCACAAGATGCATTCGCATTTTAAATTTCCATGTCGAGTAACCTTCTCGACCACACAACGGGCTTATTCCGTTCACACTCAGACATCTCTTAAAAATGTTACCTGAATCTCCTTGTCCAGTAGCCATTGTAATCGATACGAATCGTTTCTTTATTCTTCAATAGTTACAAATTATAGGCAGACAAAATTCACCAACTCAAAATATTGAAATCCGAACTTCTGAATTTGTTATCAATATTTATTGTAACACTTTTTAATATGCTTTAAACTGAGTTTTAAAAAGCGATTCCTTATATTTTCGTGCTGATAACGTGTTAAAATAAAAAGGCTTGTTGTCATGGTATTGACATAGTAAGGAATGCTTTATTTTAAATTAAAGACAACTATAGAGATTACAAAAGTAGACATCTATCAAAAACTAAACTCACCAGTACTTCAACATGTATCGACATTGGGTTGCCGCTAGAGAACGGGGGGGACGATCCGCTCCCGAGGAAGTGGAGCGGGTTCGTACCCAAGCGCAGAGGGAGGCTCTGCGTCAATGGGGTGAGGCACTCGCCTTCCCAGCTGCCGGCCACCGGATGATTGAAGCGATACGTCCGGTATTGGAGGAGTGGGTAGGGCGCCGGCAGAGCAGTCTCTCGTTCCGCATGGTGCAGGTATTGACCGGACATGGTTGTTTTGGTCACTACCTGCATCGGGTCGCGCGTCGGGAGGAAACGCCGCAGTGTCATCACTGCGACACTCCCGACGATACTGCCGAGCACACTCTGTTGGTGTGCTCGGCATGGCGACGCCAGCGCAGCGAACTCAACGCTGCGCTGGGAGGCGGAGACCTCTCGCTGCCGAGCATGGTCGTGGCCATGCTCCGCGGCGAGGCGGAATGGGGGGCTGTCGCCTCCTTCTGCGAGGACATCATCTCGCAGAAGGAGGCCGCGGAGAGGGAGCGGGAGAATGCTCCTCAAGCCACTCACATCCGCCGCAGACGGACAGGCAGGCGAAGGCGGGCATTCGCGCAAGCAATGCCCGTCTAATGACCCTACCGTGGAGGCCTGCGTGCACGGTTGGCCCCGTGTCCGCCGCCGTAAGGCCCTCCGTCTGGGGATTGCCCTGGTGTTCTCGGGCAATCCCCCCTTGGCGATAGCCCGACCAGCCAGGTCAGGCTAGCCCGGGCGCGTTGGTAGTGGTAGTCGCAGTGTGGACCCTACCACGGGTCCACCACCACCACCACCCTACCACCCTACCAAAAACACCGGGGGGTTTAGTGGGTAGGCCTGGCACTCTGCCGGGATCGCCCCACACACGTTCGTCGTCTAGCCAACGGCGAGTACGGTCACGCATTCCCCTCGTAAAAAAAAAAAAAAGGGCTGACCACAGCGAACGTTGCTTAACCTTAGCAAGCGTTAGCTGAGCGCACGCGCCAATGCGCCACCAAGCTCCTCAAGCTCAAGCTCCTCCTCCTCTACACTACACCATTATTATATAAAGAGGAAAGATTTGTATGTAACGAATAAAGTCAAAAACTACTAGACCGATTTCAAAAACTCTTTCACCGTTATAATGCTATATTATCCCTGATTAACATAGGCTACAAAATTATTTTTCCTACGGGAACATACAAAATTCCCACTGGAAAACAAAAATAACGCGGGCGAAGCTGCGAGCGGATAGCTAGTTTTTAATAAAATCAGAGCCACGAGTCTACTCCCGGCTGTGATACCTTCCTGTCTTCGTGAAGATAAATATGTACTGCCCTGGGTAGTTATAGTGAGATGGTAGACGCAGCTGGTAAGGGTCTCCAGTCCAGAGGTTAATGTGATGGCTGAGGTAAAGATGGTGTTGTCTATTTCTACGGCAAGCAGTAAGTCCGGAACTATTTCCAACGCCGCGCCGGGCACTCCAAGAGCAGAATGCACCGCGAGCGTAGAACCCTGGAAACATTATGTCCAGCATAGTAGGAGATTACGCAGGAAACAGGAGAGTTTCCTGCAATTAGTATTATGTGTTTGTTTTTTTAAAACTGTGATATTGTACCTATGTATTCTAATATTATTTATGACTTTTTTGAAGACGGTTTTATTTTTTTGTAAAAAAAAGTATTTTATTCTTTTTAGTAAATTTAATACATGCGTATTAAAATTAGAGCCAAGGCAAACACCAGAATAACTTTGAATAAAACGTCTTTCGCTCTAAACAGTACTGAAATAATTATTCCCGAACTCCTAGCCTACCAAAAACCTACCATCATCAGCTCAGTAATATGATAATTATGATGACTAACAGATGCAAATACCTGAATATCTTCAGCAAAAACATGAAACACGTTGAACGTGCCTATGAAGTTTCAGGCTTTCGCTCTATTTTCATAGGATCAGATCATGGTGACGATGAGACCACATCATTTACGACTAAAAAAAATTTTTGAAAATCGATCCACAAATGGCGGAGTAATCGGTGAACATACAGAAAAAAAACAGATACAGTCCAACATGGAACCTCCTCCTTTTTCGAAGTCTGTTAATAAAACTGGGGGCCTAGACAAAGTGAAAATTGTTTTGTAAAAAAACTACGTATAAGCTCCAAAAAACTAGAGGCTCATTTATGGGGACATGTATAACTTTTTACAGCAAAGTTCCCACTCTGACTTGTCTTTTCATAAGTTTAAAGCGCATGTAAAAAGTACTCTAATGAGTAATAGTAGATTATGCACCAAGGGATTAAAGCAGTGTCTAACGTCACGGGCGCCATATTGAACCCCGAGCGCAACGAGGGACTCTAGAGTTAACTCCCGAGCGTAGCGACACTGCTTTATTCCAGAGGTCTCTACTTTTCATACCATCTACGAGACAATAAAAACTTAGGGCTCTATAACCAATTACTTAGGTGGTAATTTTCATCATAAACACTGTCACATTATCACTATCACTATGGTTAAAATTATGATATTATCATGAAAACTACAAAACACAAAAAAAAGATTTATTTTTCTCAAGTACGAACACCTCACGCAATAATTTTATAAGTAAAGTTTAAAACATTACACAAAACTTAAAACTTATTTAATAATAACATAACAAGTATGAACTTAGTCTACCCATCGATATACAATTACAATACGATACGATCAGCTGCTGGACCCTGTCAATGACCTTTAGTAGCACGCAAGACGAATGTTGTTTTGTTTACAATAAAATGGTATGAAATAAATTTCTTTTATTTTTCAACTTCGTTGTATATTTACTTTTGAAATAGCAATTAATTACTACACACAACTGTCGAAATAAATCTCAAACAGTCGACAGCCTATTGACCCCAAATAAAAAAAAGCTGAAGCACTTGGACATTTACTTACTTTTTTTAACTTTATCAATAAAACACAGAATAAACTTTTAAAAAGACTGTATTATTGATGCCACAAAACACATTCCACTATTAAGCACTTTATTAATGTAAGCAACAAGATATTACAATTTTGAAATACGTAATGGCGTTGGCGGCAAAGTTTTAGCTATAAAAACAATACAACGGAATACTGTTAGTGCAAATTATGAAACAAATTGTATAGAAACATTCTTTATTTTTAAATATGCCGCGTAATTTTTCCAAATGCTGTTTATCCGCCGGCAGCGAGGCAAAGGCCACACCGCAGGTGGCACGCTTAGCGGCAAGAGGTTAGTTGGTCGCTTCGATGACTCATCCCAGTGAACCAACATTACACACTGCATGCTATGCGCGCGGCCCCACCGCTCGCTTGGTGGGACGCTTGGCGCCTGGATAGCGGCTTAGCGGTTAGCGAGGCGAACGGAAACGTCGGTTATTTGCTTAGATTACTAGGATGCATTGTGGAGAAACTGATTGATAATAGCCCTCTGTTTATAAAAACGAGTCATTGTGAACTCCTTCCCACACGTTACGTAAACAATTTATGTGTGTTAAGAAATTGTGACAAGAAGTAACCAATATTTTACAATTGTTTTACAGTGATGTTATTATTATGTTTTACTTTTTTTGTATAAAATTTCAATTTGTCATTTAGCAGACGTCGACAAATATTAATATCACGTACTCGACATATTCGATTACTTCGAAATTAAGAAGCAATTTTGTAGAAAAATTTAAAAGAGATACATTTTACTATAACAAAATATATGTCTATAAATACGCGTTAGATCACCAGGCGCGCGCTGCCAGTGTGGTCACTATCTATCGAAGCATTTTGACCGCTAAGCCAGCCTCCTAGCCAACCTCTAAGCCTGCCACCTCCGGTGTGGCTTTTGCCTTAGTGTTGCTTAGTTAGTTAGTTAGCTTTACTCTGCTTTTTATTCGTTTTTATCGATAGTTAATGGTGGCCGTCAAAAGATGGCGCTTTTTGCATAAAAAGTATTTTATAAATAAAAAATAAAGTGAAATGTAATTGTTTATTTTAGCTTGCAGTATTATGTAGATAAATATTTTATTATTTTGGTAAAGAAATTATGTATTTAGATTTTGTAAAAACATTATTTATACAGGTAGAATGTCTTTGTCTCTAGTGGATGCACGCTACTACTGTATGGGCGTAGAACCTTTGCCTTCCTAAGCTAGCATCTATGCTAAATTTTCATACGAATTTTATGTTCCATATTTAAAACACTTTAATCCCTTGGGAGCTTCATACAAAATTATATCCCTTGGGATATAATGTCTTGCTTTACGTTGAAGTTAAGGGGGATCTAATTGACCATTGTCGAGCAGGTGGTATGAAAAGGATATTTATAAAGTCAATGATTATCTGAATGATGTCAATGCTTGGACTTAATTGTAGACTTGGTCTTATTTGTAGATTTAAATATATAATGTGCGTGCACTGACACATTAAATCTTGTAATGGAAGTTGAGCTCAAACTTTTGCTTTGAGTTTTACTTCCAATTGATGACTCTGTAACAATACAGGGAGAAAGAAATAGCCCTATCTGGTTCTTTCCAGTACAAGGTCTCCCGCCTTACTTGTGAACCAATGGCGTAGCTTCCCTGACGTTCAAAAGCGATTGTCAAATCCTACTTGAATGAAGGATATTAAATTTGAAATTGAATTCAAAAGCGATAACGAAGTTCGATATGAACAAAATGTATGGGATTGACATATGCCATCGCTAAATGATTCGCAACGAATCGATGAAGTAGCGAATTGATTTTTCCTAACTTTGGTACACTGCTCAAAACAACTCATTCTTCAAATGAAAATATTAATTTGAATAATTTATTTTAACATTTATTTAATCAACAGTAGGTAGGTACTTAGATAACCAATATGTTGTTTTCTTACAGAAAGAACAATTCGACACGGTCATTGTTACGTTGGCTAGGAATTTGTTTTCGTTATCTCAGAGACGATGACGAATTTAGTTATCATTCCGCTAACGCTCCGCATAACGATTGCCACTTGTCTAAGCCCGCTGAAGTGACTTCCTACCAGACTTCGTTAAAAGGCTCGAGTACTTAGTGTCCTACATGATATTTTTCACAATTCGTAGAACCAACCATCGACTAAGTGAGAGTGATTTCGGCGAAACGACCCATCGACGAAAGGTATTTCGGTATACCGTTCTGAGCTCCCTATCCTGTCTACGATTTTTCTTTGATGATTGCTGTCGATCTAATGCCCATTGCCGATCCCACACCCAGTTGCTTTTCCCCCTACTCCTTCACTATCCATGCACTTACACTGAGGAATTCTCTACCGGCAAACATACGCGAATGTCTTTGCAACTGCTGAGGATGTGAGAAAAAGCTTTCGACATAATTGTTTTTTTTATGTCGTATATCCTATGTAGTACATTTAAAAGAGCATGGAAATCAATTTCGTTGATGACATATTTCATTAACATATCGATAACTTATTTCGTCACATTATAATGACTTAACGTTTTCTGAATGTAAACATACTCGTGTACTACAAAATGTATATTCAGGTGTAATCAACAACGTGACAATAGCGTTGTTTTTAAAAACATTTTACGATCCATACATAATTATAATTAAAATATTATTTCGTATAGTAAATAAGGAGTGTAGAATCCTATTGTGATATAAGCATTCCATCTTCATGTTTTTAGCTGGCGTGCTGTATTTTTATCTAAGTATTTGTGCAACTACTAGTCACGTGTTATTTTCCTAAAATATTAGATGACTTCAGTTTCCTAGCTAATAGACGTATACCATTGATCTAAAAGACTCATAGGTGTAGAAGAATTTAATTCTTGATAATAAATATATTTTTTAACTAAACACGCTTCAGTTACGCATACACTCTGAGATGGTTTTATGTTATAGGTTCATATTTATGGTGTAGATATCGGATAATCATAATGTGTATTATTTAGTTGGTATTAGGACAATGGAATTGAATCAGCAAAATTGGCCGCTCTATGTTATTTTGCCAAAGCAAGCCTTATATTTTGTATTGATTCAAAGTTTGTCGATCACAAATAATACGAGTATAAATGTTTTGTCGACCTTATAATGGATGTTATCGCGACTGAAGCACATGCAATCTTTCACGTCATAAAAGACGATATCAAAAATAGATAGATAATACTTTATTTGTAATAATTAAATTAATTCAATTTTACAAGATAGAGATTATACTTATTATAATTCTCTATCGAGATTATAATTTCATCGACTATAATATATGGTATTTCAGCTCCAAATACTGCGTGGTGTGGATGTGAGTTGACATCGTAATGGTAAGATTTATGTTTATTTTATGTTGACTTTTCTTATGCTGTGTACGAGATAAGCCGAGCATCGTAATTCTAAAAGAATTCTCGAATTACGAAAATGGCAAGGATCCTATTTTACCTATCTGATGTGACAAATATAACAAAAACGTTATTTTTTTCTAAAAATAAAAAAAACTTTTCGAAACAAAGACGGCGCAAATATATATATATATATACAATATTGTCATGTCGTTTCATATTAACTTCGTGAAAAACAATGTTTACTATCTACTACTAAAAATGTGCCCATTCACGCTTAACATTTCACCGGCGCGTGCGCATACGTTGCGACATAATGTCGAATTGCTTCACCCAACCATTTAAATTCTCAACACCTTGACTTGCGTATATAATATACCGGGTGATCAATCTAAATGGGGCAGTAGGGAGAAATCAGAAACTATGAGAGATAACGAAATCTGTTCTTAGGAACCATGGCGTCGATTTTAAATTTAATAATAATTATGGTATTAAAATTTTATTCAACTCTCATACATAATCGGGAATCGAACTTGGTCAAAATCTCTGTAAAAATTATATAAATTCTGCAAGTTTTTTCGTTGTTATTGTTGATGGTGGATTCAATCGAATCATTTATCTGAAGAGACCGCTTATGCATATCTTATCTGCATCGATATTATATGCATTAGAAATTGCGTTTATTTAAAATCAGAACATATTAGTTCAGCGGGCGAGTCAATTTATTAAATATTTAAAAATACTTAAATGAAATAATTATCTTATTTTTTAAGTTTTTTTTCAATTATTTAAACAAGATTCCATTAAAAATGTGTTCCTTGTGCCTTATAATTCACACCATCAACAATAACATCGAAAAAACTTGCAGAATTTTGAAAAATTTTACACAGATTTTGTCCAGGTTCGATTACCGGTTATGTATGAGAATTGATAAAAACTGAAGACCTTTATTGTAATTAAATCTAAAATTGACGCCATGGTTCCTAGGAACAGATTTAGCTAACTCTCATAGTTTCTGACTTCTCCCTACTGACCCATTTGGATTGATCACCTGTATATTGCAGTCTTTAGGTTTCTCTGAAAATTTATAAATAATATGTGCGTTATTATATCGTATTTATCATTTAAAGCGTCGATGGCGTAGTGCGTAAGGCTGTCGCCTTCCAATCGGGAGGTAGCGGTTCGAACCCCGCCACGTACCACTGTGTTTTTAAATTTTGAATTCATATGTACGTTTATTCGACGCTTTACGGTGAAGGAAAACATCGCGAGGAAACCTGCACACACCTGTGAAGAAAGAATTTCTTTACAGGTTGTGTGTAAAGTCGACCAACCCGCACTTGGCCAGCGTGGTTGACTAAGGCCTAATCGCCCTAGTTTAGGGTAGGCTCGAGCCCCTCGGTGGGGACGTATATGAGCTGTTGATGATGATGATCATTTAAAAATGCTTCAATTATCTCCACAAAATCCCTTTGGCATGTTTGTGGTTTGATCATTACAGTTTTAAATTTATATTTACTTTGCAGATCACTATGTGGAGGTTTATGCTGCTGGTGCTCTGTGTGTGTGATCAAGTGTTTACTGAAAAAGGTCCTCCATGCAGACATGAAATCTTCTCCGATGAAAAATTAAAAGGTCAAGTGTTAGAGAATGCTAACGTATTCGACAAAATCCAGCTTTCTAATAAAGAAGACAACTCTTATCGTCTTCCAAACACAACAAAGCCCACGCACTACAACATATGGTGGAAGATTAATATTAATCCACCGACATTTACATTCTCTGGCGCAGTAGACATCGATCTTCGAGCAACACAACCAAATATTAACAAGATTGTAATACACTCGCAAAATTTGAATATTGAATCATTAAAGCTGCAGTTAGGTAAAAGGATTATAGATACTACGTACTCTTTCGATTTAGATCACCAATTTTTAATGATAACCCTTGTGAATGGGTCATTAAAGTACAATGCTCATAAACCAGCATATTACAGACTATCTGTTTCATTTGATGCCCCAATGAGAACGGATATGCAAGGAATGTACAGTAGTTGGTACTTGAATTTTGGAAAAATTCAGTAAGTTTGAAATACAATATTAAATGTTATTTATATATAAGCCGTTTGGTGGAGGGTAATTAATTAGTCTAATATGCTTGCAAAATTTGGCGATGGAGTTGTAAATATAAAATGGAAGATTACTGCGAGCATCATTAATGTAAGTTTGTTTGAGCAGTTTAAAAAAGAAGATAGTTTCATAATCTATTTAATGTTAAGTACACTTTTTGAGTGCTTCTCGTCAAGATGGTCTATACGAAATTATGTTCAGATATTTATAATCGAATATTTTACAGCTGGATGGCAGTAACCACGTTTGCATCGACATTTGCCCGCACCGCCGTCCCGTGCTACGATGAACCGGCCTTCAAAGCAACATTCGATGTGACCATTACTCGTCAAGAAAACTTCAAAAGCTGGTCAAACATGATGCGCAAAAAAAGCAGAGTCAGCGTCTATAAGTATGTGCTTTTTAATAGTTTCATTATCAAATATTTTACTAATCAATTGCTTTTAACCAAACTACTATGAATCTAATCATTATTGATAATGAATTTGCGACTATTGAATAAATATGTTCACATTAATGAAATGGTGAAAATTTGTTTTAGGTTCATTTGCATTATTCTCCACCGAACTAATAATGATTAAATCTTTTTTATCACGTTTTCAACCTTTAAAAGGTATTTCTTACCAAGTTTTTACCGACCTAAAAAAATCAATAAACATACTCGTACATGCTATGAATAGACTCCTCTCATGCAATAAAACAATCATTAAAATCCGTGGTAGTTCACATTTCTTTTAATTATATTTGAAATATATTTGTAGAATCCTTGACTACATTTACAAGTGACACGGTGTCAATATAGCGAACAGTTTCACCGATAAATGTTTAGTTCAACAAGACCATTTCGTAAAGATAAGCAACAGCGGTGAAATGTTTCAGTGGCTACGAAGACGACGTGTATCACACTACCCCCGTCATGTCTACATACTTGGTGGCGATGATTGTAGCCGAGTTCGATTCGGTGGCTAAAGTTCAAACGGTGAATGGTCACGAAGAGGTCGTGTACGAAGTGATCGCGAGACCTGATGCAATTCGAACTGGTCAGAGCAATCTCATATTTGATTTGGGACAGACGATTTTAAAGGAGCTGAATCAATACACCGCCATAAATTACTACGGTGTTCAAAAATTCATGAAACTGACACATGCCGCTATTCCTGATTTCCAATCAGGTGGTATGGAGAACTGGGGACTGATTTCATATAGGTAGGTAACATTTAGGTGACGTAAATTTTATTATTGCTCAATTAGGTAAATCACGAATTTTTTAGAGGGAATCGTACGGCTCGCTTTTTCATAGAAAGGTAGTTCCCTGTTTCCTTCCTGGATAATGGCAATAGTTGCTCTATTTTTCCAATAAAATCAATGGCTACTATTGGCATGTTCCTGTGTTTTCCTTTTTTTATTAAGTTAATTATTTAAAGTGATTTTATGACAAAAACTTTAAAAAATTGCCTTGATTTTTTGCTATATTCAAACATTCAGCAAACTTTTTCAATAAAAAAAAGGTTAAACATAAAGACGCTTTTCTTTAATTTTTAAAGCAAAATGTAAGTAAAGTATTATCGCGCTCAGTTTAGGGCCACAGCAATATATTTCCGAAATAACTATTTTTTGAATTCTCTCGACCTTAGTGTTTCCTCTTAATACGCACTAAATTTACTGGAATGTTTTGTCTCTCTTGTTATTATACACTTAATATCTTCCTTGTAATTTTACTTTAAGTCTCTATGAGTTTTATTTTAATTAGTTTTCAAGCTCTTTTTATTACGTACCTATCACTGTGTAGCTTCCAAAATAAATTCATTATGGAATCTAGCCATTAATATTTTAATAACTGTTTCAGAGAAACTTTTCTGATGGTTGACGAAAACAACACGGATGCGAACCAAAAACAATTTACAATAGGCAGTGTGATTCACGAAACTGCACATGCGTGGTTTGGTGACCTAGTCACCTTAGATTGGTGGGATGCACTTTGGCTGAACGAAGCATTCGCTATATTCTTTCAATATATTATAGGGGATAAAGTAAGTAGAATAGCTATGTGAGTAAGGAAGGATATTGTCATTTATTACTGACGAGTTGCTTGAGCGTCACCCTTACATTGACATGAAGTTCACACATGACTCGACTATAGTCACCAACCGGTCAGTAACGCGTTATCGTGTTCTGTTCGCGTAACATATTCACTCACTAGCGGTTTCAATATCCTATCTATCTCTGGATTTACTGTAATCAGAATTTGGTAGAAATCGATTGGTCATTAGCACCAAAGTCAGGATCTGGTGATGGTATCCCGGCAAAGTCGAGGGAAACCTTATGGTCCCAGTACACGTTGGCCGAGCGCACTCGCCCAGCGCGCTCGGTCAACGTATACTGGGCCGTTTTGTGTGTATTTGGCGTTTGCCGCCAACACTCACCGTCGACCCGATCAGTGTCGGTTTTTCGTGCACGCATCAAAGAGATTTGGCGCAAACCGCAAACAGCGTTCACACGTTGGCCGAGTGTTTAGTTCAGTGCTACGCGTCGAAGTAGACTGTAGTGTCCACAGAACACATATACCCAAGGGAAGAATGACAACTACATAGAAAAACACGTTGGACAAATTTTGACTGTACTGCCATCTTACTGTGGCCCCACGCACTATCTACGCGGTAAAATTCAAAAGGAGTGTAATATTATTTTTTTATTGTAATCGTAATTTATGGAAACTAGATAATATGCAATGATTTTAATTATAAATCATTGCATATTATTTTCTAGTTTCCATAAATCACGTCAGAATTCGCAGAATAGTAAAGGTAAAAATTAAATAAAAGTATGATAGTTTTATTTATGTTTTATTGTGTTCATCTTCTTTTTTATTGCTACTTTTGAAGCAGATTCTACATATTCTCGGTTGTTTAATGTACAATACCTTTTAATAGTTATGTGAAAAACACTATTTATAATAATTTTTACATTTATTGAGACATATTTCTCACACTGTTTCTAAAAGGTGAAATTTATATCCTCACAGAGGTTTTTTAATAACAATGTTTTTAAATCCAATATTGATGATGACATTAAAGAGAAATTATCGCATAGAGTAGCACAATCTTCAACACATTTAATTAAATTTCTTGATGCATAAATTAATTTCTTCTTAATGTCGACATACTCTTTACATTCTATGAATGAATGTACATTTTCTGTCAACTTTAATATCTTCTCAAACACCACAAGTCACATTCAGTTTTTTTTATAATAAACCCACATAATAAGCACAAGCTTGCATTTCAGCTGAGTCAGTCATGCTTGCTTCAAAAGTGTGGTCCACTGAAGCTAGCATATTGATCACAATATCAGGGGCTTCTAGGGGTTTTACTTGTTGGCTTGTGTGTGGTGTAGAAAACATGTCCTTGAAATTATTTATTATTGTATAATAAATGTCTGTTTCAGTTTCCTGACTCTATGTGGGTTAGAAATTATAGATGTTTTCAATCCACCTATAAAATTGTGAGGCAGTAGGATTTCAATCCAGGCAATTTGCACAATTTGCCTGGATTGAGCCAAATAAATTTTCCACTGCATCCTGCTGTACCCGACGGGTTGACAGATATTTAATCCTGTTTTTCTTTAAGATTTTTAAATATTTGCAAAATACCTCTTAAAGTCCAGATCCACCCATCTTTCGAAGGTGGTGGGTGGTGGGCTCCGGCATCCAACAAACTCTACTTTCTCAAAAAATTTTTCATTAGTTCAAAATGTTTGAAATGCGGCGAGTTCGTGGTTATGTTTGTTGAGTGTGGTTTGCCGCTCCTCAAAACAGCAGAGTCGCTATTTACGGCGACAATTTCCGCCGTTGTCATTGCACCTGCAGGCAGTTCCCCTGAAAATGTAATAAAAACTAAATAATGAAAATTGTCAAAACTATAGAAATATATAAACTAGGAATTCAGGCAATATTTTCCTAGAAGCCATCCGACAGTCCAACACTACAACTCAATCGACTTATTTCTTCTAGCTGTTTTCCTTATTTTGCATTGTTATTCACCCTCGCAATGACAAATCTTACATTCCAACATCTGGATGAAATATTTTTATAAATAATACTTTCAGTTAAAATCAGCTGCTGTTTGTTAATTTTTTATGAACTTTGTAGGAAATGTTTAAGTATGTCAAGGTATTAAACTTAACTAGAAAAAATTAATCAGGCCTGCCCCATAGCATGATCAACAAAACACTATGATCAAACAGTTTAGTGCTTTATCATTCATATTGATTTATTGTTTTATCATAATTATTGTGTTTCAGTGTTCATGCTATGGGGGCTGGGGTGGGAATCGAACCCACGGCTTTTCTTAATCAGAACTCTTTGCTCTGAGCTATAAATTTTAGTTTAGACATTTTTCGGTATTCATATCAAATCTTTATAAATTGTCAGGTTCAGATTAATTGATATAACAATATAAATTATTACGTAGGTAAGTTTACCTTGGGATATTTTTGCAAACATGCCTGCAGCCACCGAATGACTCAAAACCTGAGCTGCCTGAGCTGACTAACTTTCATCTTTTCTTTGCAATTAGGGTTAAGGTGATCCTTCCTCAGTGATGGAGCAAACACAAAATTTGGATTTACATTATCTCAGTCATAAAAGTCTTGAATGTGACTCCACGTCTTGGCAATGCCTGTAAAGAAATAGAACTATTTTTAGAAACCAAGGATTTTTTTCTTATATTACCTATTTATTTATTTAACAATTTTTGTACACATAAAACTAGACAGCACAAACAACACATAAGACACAATGTACAAAGGATCTGCTTATTTCATAAATGAAATTTCTTCCAGCAGACCTGCAATTTTCTATTAATTGATATCTTCTAGACAAGTTTTTATTGTATATTGTTTAAATAATATCTAACTGGCTTATTCATATCTAACTGGAGTTCCAAATTTTTAATTTATAGTACAGTAAGGAGTAGAGTATGGATGCATTGGTGGTGCTGTGGACTCGGCACTGTCCTTCTTATCGGGAGGTCCGTAGTTCGATCCTGCCATGTACCAATGTGTCTTTCGTTTTTCGAATTTCATATGTACATTTGTCGATGCTCCTATGGTGAAGGAAAACATCATGAGGCAACCTGCATTCATCTATAAAGAAATTCAAAGGTGTATATGAAGTCAACCAATCCGCACGAGGCCGGCATGGCTGACTTAGGCCTTACTACCCTAACCCTTGGGTAGCCTCGAGCCCCTCAGTGGGGACATATATTATGAGCTGTGATGATGATGATGATTGTAAGGAGTTGTAGTTTATAGTACAGCTTGCATAGCAATTGAAATTGATAATACAGACTTTATCCATAGTGGTCAGACTCGGACATTTGGATGGAGTGCAAGCATTATTGATAAAGTATGCTGTCTCAATTTGAAATGTAAAAAATTTGGCATTATCAATCAATAAATGAACCATAGTCACACCACTGAACTGTCTAAATAATCATTATTAACAAGAGCACTCTACAGGCGGCATATAACTATCACAAGTCTTAGGATGGAGTCCACTCTCAGGACTCAGCATCCACACATTGAATGCATAAAATGCTAGAAATATTTATTTTAACACAGATATAAATAGGTAGGATATATACAAAAGCTATTTTTATTCACCTTGTCAAAACCAATCATATCTGGAACAGCATGTTTGGATAATCTCTTCTCTTCAATATTATTATAGTCAATAGTATATATAATCTTATAATCCTTTGCTCAGCATATAATTTACGTTGGAAGTCCACAGATGACCAACTGTCATTTGGAAAACAATACTTGGCCCACATTTCACATCTGAAAAAGAAAATATTATGAGCGAAAGTTCATTTATCATTATGATATTTAATCTACGGAATTTAGAGACTATTATAATTTTGTTCTTGCAGTAACGCTAATAGAACTCAAAGAAGTGTTATCTTTTTTATTGTGAACATAACCGCTACCGCTTTAACAGGGGTCTTTTCTGTCTTTTTTTTTTTATTGTAGCATTTAGTCGTTAGAGAGGATAACAACCATTACTGCTAGTGTCAAGTGCCAGGATAGACAGTTTCATAAAATAATTTCTCGGATATTTGAGAGAAGTTTTCAACATCGTTGTTTGACAACTGCGATGAAGGCTTGTTGAATAACAAAAAAAGGACGTGGCAATGTCAGAAGTATTTAAACTGGTCAATTTCAACACTTACCGTCGAATATTTGTTGTTCCTGGCTTTGGAAAGCGATATAGTATAATGTTTGCAATTGCATCATCTTGTGGTGAGATTCCACACTTGAGACATTTTCTCTTCAGGTTATCAGGCATGTTCCCTGACAAACTATTGTTCAAATTGACACGTTTTAGAGTCACTGTCTCAGGAAAAGCAATTAAATCTAAGTAACAACACGAAAAAGAACTCAAGTTTAACACAAAAATCAAAACAAGTCACTGTCTCCAAACGAGACTATTTCTGATGTAAAAACACAAAAAGACACTATCAAGAAAAGTCGTTATCTCAAAAGCAAGCACACTTCGATATTATTGCGTAAATTCGCAATGGAGAAACAAAAGGAAAATAATTCATGCGCCAGAAATATAAATTCGGCCATATTTTTTTTGAATGTATGTTGCCAGTTCTAACATTGACTTTACATCCATTATCCATTTAATAAATAATCTTCAAACTCATGTCTTTCTGGATAATTTTAAACAAAATATACTTTAAAATATTAACTTTAGTTAAATAACGCAAATTTATGTTTTAAAAGATGTTTATCATCAGAAAATATGGTTAACATCTATGAATCTTTTGTTCTTATTTACTACCATTTTAGGATTATTAGAAACATGTTTTTTGCGGTAACACTCGATGTATCCCTAGTAGGTATGTCTCATTGCGCCAATAGAAAAGTCGACCGCCCCTGGTAGTGTCGCGCTTACGAGTAATAGGAGTAATGAGGAGATATTTAGGTTCATTGACTTTTATCATATTGAATCCGTTATATGGAACCTAAAACAATAAAAACTTGAGCCTCGGTGGCGCTGTGGACTCGGCACTTGTCTTCCAATCGGGAGGTCCGGGTTCGAGGTTGTTTTTCGTTTCGAATTTCATATGTACATTTGTCTGACGCTCCTACCCACTCGAACGTTCGCCACGCGAAGCGTGGTGGGTTTCAAAAGCAAAAAGTAGTATATCTCAAATATCAAAGGTGCCGCCATTGCGGAATGACTCACCCCGGCGCGTACGGAGTGTTCAAAAAATTGCGGAGAGTGACATATACTGTCTACAAGAGAACAAAAAATACGTATGGAAAGGTAATTTAATATAGAAGGAACTTATAACAGTTAATTAGATAAGGATTAATAATTAAATGAATGAAGCGCGAAAATGTTCGGAAGGTCGCGGAAGACCCGATTTTTTTAAAAAAATTTTTTCACAAAAACTATTTTATAAAACTTTAAATAACCATATATATTATTATAGCCCTATTCTTGAAGATTATTTTGATATATAATAGTTTTGGGTAATATTTTTAATGAAAAAAGAAAAAAATAATAAAATCGATTAATTACGTAATTATATACGCGAGATGCGCACGCACGACCTCAAATTTAAAAAAAATGAAAAAATAAATTATTGTGTCTAAAATTAAATAAAAAATACGTATGGAAAGCTAATTTAATAAGGAATGAACTTATAATAGTTAATTAGATAAGGATTCATAATTGAATGAATAATGACGAGAATAGTAACTAAAGTGCTTAAAATTTCAAAAATACTCACTTTTTGAAAAAAACGTTTAGTGTGGCAATATAACACTATAAACTATCATAAACCATACATAATAATGTAGCCCAATTATTCTAGTTTATTTTGATATAGAACACTCTACGAAAATACTAATACAGACTAAGTAAGTACGCAATAAATCTCATCGGTCATGGAGTAAGAAACGTATGGATACGGCCAAGTAAGTTAAACCGCAGACTATGACAAATTTATTTCAATCTAAGACTAAAAATAAATTGGACATGACCTGTCAACTTATGAAAGAGACTATTGGCAAAGGAATAAAGCCATAGAGAAAATATTTTATTTTTCGCGATTTTTTTATCACACCGCGCGGTTTTACGCAAAGGGAACTGGGTACCATAGTACCCAGGTCGATCGAGAAGCTTACGATTTTTGGGGACTATAGTCCCCAGGACGTTCCAGTGGGGTGAAGGAAAACATCGTGAGGCAACCTGCATACATCTGCGAAGAAACTCAAAGGTGTATGTGAAGTCGACCAATCCGCTCTGGGCCAGCGTGGTTGACTAAGGCCTAATCACCCTAACATAGGGTAGGTAGCCCCTCGGTGGGGACGTATATGAACTGTGATGATGATGATGATGATGAAGTAACTTGTCTAAATACATTAAATAATTCATGTTTAGTTAGGCCGCGATCTCCCTAACGTCCATCTTCATCTAGCGACCAACGCAGAATGAAACACGGCCAACGTGTAAACGGTACCACGAAAATCTGCCGAGCGCACTCGCCGAGCGCGCTCGGCCAACGTGTACTGGTGCCTTTAAATTTTATAGGCACGGCCAACGTGTGATACGTGTTTCATGTTTTTATGAATCTATTTAGGTGTTTGCATCTGGTAGTCATGTACCGAGCTGATGATGAAAAGATCCATAACTTGAGGAGTTAGAGGTTAGTTGTTTAAGTACAATAGGCACGTATTACCAAGTGAATTAGTATCAGCTAGTATTAAATTCACTAAATTGATAAAAAGATAACAATATTTTTTTACAAAAAAAAAAAACGATTTCGAAAACACTAAAAATTACAAATAATTTAAGAATAGGTACACACAACATCATATTTCTACTATATTAAAGTCGGTGCCAAACGATGATCTCCTAGAAAGTCTTAAAACTTGGCAGAAACTTCAATATAGAAATGTGATGTTGTATGTACTCGTACCTATTCATATATTTTTTTGACTTTTTAGTATTTTTGAAGTCTATTATATTTTTAGTTAAATATTTTTTTTGTATTAAAGTTAAAGTCAAATAGCTATTGCCCATATCCAAATCCACAGACAGTTATATTGCAACCGGCCGTTAGATAATAGCCCCCAAAAAATATTGAGAAGACTAGCATACCTTTCAAGTCATGTCACTCATGTCACTTTCCTGTTCTGTATCAGGTTTTGCTGGAAATCAGACGAATTGTGTATTCTTTTACGATAACATTATAAGTGACTGTGTCCCATTTCATTTGAACTCACTGTTAAAAAGAAATGGGACACCGTCACTTACACCCAGTATACAAGGTGTTTGGTACCTGTACCTATATACCATAACAAGCCGAAAGTTGTGTTAACATATTCATAAATAGTAACGATAATAAGCTTTTAACCGTCTCCATGGTCTAGTGGTCGAGACCACTGGGTATTGATCGGGAGATCCGGGGTGCGGGATTCAATTCCCCATGGGGGCAGACATTTTTCTGCTCGGCTTGGTTGGTGGTAGGGCTTCTGAGCCCGCGCGGCCAGCTACCACCGTCTTACCTAAGTTTGTCGTCATTATAACAATGTTTATAGCATTGTTGTGTTCCGACAATTAGAGGTAAGATTCCTCAGTTATTGAGGAGTCCAGGCGAAGCTCGCTGCCACCTTTGGCCTTATCTTCACTTACAATCAGGTGAGATGAAGGCCAAGAGCTTCCGTGTTGTATGCAAAAAAAGCTTCTCCCCTCTTGTTCATCTATTTCGTGTCCGACGGGTCCATAATGATCTTATTTTTTTGTAAGCCACCCATTTTGTATATAATATTGCCATTTTCGAAACATAGCCATTAGTATTTTAACTGTAGAGCTTACTTCTTTCTCTCACTCTCTTTGCAATAGTAACTTTTGACTTAGCACATGGAAAAGCAATACTTTGATTACGTAAATATCTATTGCATTGTAACTGAAAAACATATTGAGATATTATATTTCTTTCATCTCATCTATTCGAAAAGAGGTGAAGGGTTCCTTTATTAATGTGACCAAAATGGGTCGTTGCAGCGCATTTAATAACAGTGACGAAATGACTTTTGAATTTGGAACGCTATTTTTAAATAGTTTGAACGTCATTTGCTTAGATAAGCTTAGATAAAAAGCCGACGAAATTAAAAAAAATTGTTCCATACGCGAAAACTTATACAATTTTTTATTATTTTTTATCTAATTATTACTGTCAATTTTAATTTGATTCACACAAATTGAATAAAAGATGAGTTACAGCAGTGAAATAACACCAGAAAGTGTAAAAGCAAACTCAGAAACTCTCATTAACAATTTACTACCAAACAAATCGAGAGAAAAATATCTAAATGCCTATGATAATTTATAATAATAATAATTTGATTATGTAAAAATATTATTCGCTACTAAAAGCATCTATTATTTTTTTACTTATGGAGGAGGATGAAAAGCAAAGTGTGCCACAAGGTACCAAAATTATTTAACCTTGAGCGATGTACTTTGAATCCCTCGCTACGCTTAGTATTCTACTCTAGAATCTTTCGCTTCACTCTGGATTCAAACAATCGCTCTCGCCCTCAATACATTATTTTGGGCCCTTGTGACACAATCTATACTATTAAACGGCTTCATGTTTGTTTTCGTCTCTCATTGTTTGTTTTTGAATTAAACGTTAATGCAAGTAAGGCAATTGAAATGAGCTTTCTTTCACGCCATATTTGAATAAATACTATTTTGACAGTTTATTTTAATTGCGATCAATTATGACATAGTTATTATTCACAAAAACGTTAATAATTTTTAATCTTACTTATTCAAAGGTCACGTCGATGGGTTTTGAAACACGTTTCATCAATGAACACGTCCAGACTGCGCTACTCGCTGATTCTTTTAATAGTCCTCAACCACTGACCAATGTGGTAGGTAGCCCGGACTCGATCGATGCCATGTATTCTACTATCACCTACAGCAAAGGCGGCTCTATCATCAGAATGACTGATTACCTGTTGGGTTCCAAAAATCATAAATACGGCTTAAGAAAATATTTGAAAGCAAGGTAGTTAATGGTTACTTACCATAACATTATTATTGTTTAAAGACCTAATTATAGTCCTAGTAATTTCCAGCAAAAGAATTATATTGCTTAATTTTATTCTAAATCAATAAAGATTGAAATGCGATATAGGTTTTGCTTTATCTTTCAGGGCTTACCAAACGGCCCGTCCGATTGATCTATTTGAAAAACTTCAAGAAGCTGCCTTGAAAACAGGTGCTATTGACAAATACGGACCAGATTTCACCATTGCTGATTATTATAAAACTTGGACTGAACAAGGCGGACACCCCATTCTGAATGTTGACGTTGAGCGTCATACTGGAGTCGTGAACATTCGTCAGGTAACCAATTGCAAAAGTTCTAAAACCATAAAACTTATTTCTCACGTGGTTTTTATTTCCAGAAAATAAGGAGTTTTTTTTATTTTTTATTTATTAAAAACTCAACAGCTGTATTACAATTTAAAGACTAGTTTACATAGACCAACACTTAAGCTAATTACAGAGTTTCATAGCATGTTTATATGACATTTACCCAGTTTGTTATGATCAATGAGTTACGTTTTTGATTCCAATAGGGGACAACAATAAATATATATAAGAATAAAAAATAAATAGGTATATATGATATAAATATATATGAATAGTAAATATTAACCTGAAAATAGTAGAATATACGTATTACATATAAAATAGCCAAAAGATCAAAATATTTATCTACTTTCCTTAATCTTTCCCAGTTAGCTTATTCACTTTAAGTAAATGTTTTTTGAATTGGTTTTGCTCATGTTGAAAATATCAATGTGTTTGAATTTATAGTTATATGTTCTAGATAAGCGGTTGGTATAAGTTACTCGAATAACAAAAACATTTTTAATTTTAAAGTGAACCTTTTTACGTCGCTTCATATATTTTCGTCCATCTATCGCATGCCACATTACACAAAAAAACATGAGATCTTTAATTTCACTTCTTCATATAAGTCGAGATTGGTCTATGCGTTAGATCTTTGACTTTAAATTAGTGTGGCAGTGATTCGATCCTGGTGTAGAGCCCTTTCTTTATTGCTTTTTATCTATTTGTTTTTTTTTTTTATTTTTTTTTATATTAGTTTTTTATTTATAATTTTCAGAAGAAAAATATTTAAGTTAAGATTAAAAATGCGATTTTAATAGCCTTAATCGAATAATTTTTCGAAAGTTTTCAGTTAAGTTCCTACGATGCCGAAGAAAAGTGAAACTTTGCTTCGGCATCGTGGTTTCATAAGACCACACAATGATTTTATTTTTATTTTAGCGCCAGTTTAACATCAACAGTGGTTATGCCACTCCGAAAATGAACTGGGTTATTCCAATCACATTCGCCACTGCAAGTCATCCTGACTTCTACGACACGAAGCCTACACATATCATTAGAGATGAAAACACAACCTTAAACCTCGCTCTTGGAGCTGGCGAATGGATTCTCTTGAACAATCAACAAACTGGTAAGATCGAAGATCATCTGAATCGCCGTTTAGTCATATTGATTTATAGATAACTAAGCACATTTACCTAAAAGATAATGATAAGTTAAGGCTGTGTTCCTTATTTGATACTGAAATATAAAATACTAGCTGACCGTATGCAACTTTGTTTGCATTATAACTAACTTTTCCCATGGGAAAATGAACCTAAGTCCTTCCTCTGATCTGGAACTATCCCTATACCAACTCATTAAAATCGGTTCAGTAGTTTCGAAGCCTATTCAAAACAAACAAACAATCAAATCTTTCCTCTTTATAATATTAGTATAGAAGTATAGATTTGTTTCAAGCAATATCAAGATTAGTTGAAGCGAGTATTTTTATATTCCAGTTTGTTTAGGCTTCTGCTATACCAACTAAGCAATCGGTAAAGATAATGTAATAGGTGAATTTTCAAAGTAGTACTCGACATTAATTTTTTTACTGCTTCTGACTTTTTAATAAATAAATTATATTGACTCTCTTATGAGATTTATTCAATAGCTATGTCCTTCAATTGCTTCTATATCGCAAAATGAAAATAAGGTATCAGCTTTACAGGACAGACATAGTATCAGTGACATAGCCGATTTACGTAAAAAAGGTTTTTCTTTTATAAAATTTACTGGAATATCAAAAACCTGCCAACTGCGCAGTGTATTAAAATAATTGAAGCTCTTTTTAATGTTTTGTGGATATTTTGAAATGCGTGGTATTCAAAAAAACCTCAATCAGAGACGCAACAATACTCTACCTACTGAAGTGTTTATTTCTATCAAACAGGTTTCTACCGCATAAATTATGATGAATACACTTGGGACCTTATTGCGAAAACTCTGCATGGACCGGATCGCGAACTGATTCACGAATATAACCGAGCTCAGGTAACAAAATGTGTTTAATGTTCAAGTAGTCACTGATGCATCATGCAAGTTCTTACCTACCATTCTAACACCCTGCAAGGGCACTGCATTGCTAATAGAGAACTGTTTATACCGGCTGGAAAAAAAGACCGTGATTGGAGGAAAAGTATCTTTAATATTGATGGAAGCAAATTTTACTGAAAGGATACATTCCTTTATTTTCAAAAATAATTAAACCTGCATTTAAAGATTTTTGAAAAATCACCTGCCTGAACCGGGAATCGAATCGGTGAAATGTGAAAAAACATGCTGTATTTCACGATACCAACTGAAAGAGTCATTCATAAGGATCAATTTCTTTTACACAACAAAGTATCTAAAATTAAAGAATAACCAAGAAAAATATTTTTTTTGTAAAGCCCATTCGCAGAGAAGTTGAAATAGGTAATATTTTAAATATTCAATCAACTCGATATAAAAGGCGACACGTAGCGAACTCAGTCGAAACATACGTCTGTGCATACGTAAAAATGGGTCTCATTTTGAATAATTTATAAGTTACTTAGGTAAACTCTTTTCTTTAGATATTGGTCTTTTCTTTAGGTAAGCTTTACAATAAAACATATATTTTTCTTGGTCTTTCTTTAATTTAAGATACTATCACCCGTGTGTGTGCCGGCCTAGAATAGCACCAACCCATCTCTTCCCGTGGGTGTCGTACGAGGCGACTAAGGGAGATATGGCCTTTAGGAGACGGGCAGCAGCGTCTCCTTAGATCTCGGCCCTACTGCGATCGCCAACCCGCCTGCCAAGCGTGGCGATTATGGCAACCCCCCCCAATATGAATCACACACAAACAAATTGGCCCCTGGTCCCCGGCAGCCCTGCTATGCCTAGCTACGGTAGCGGCTACGGTAACGGTAGGGCAGGGGGTGCGAAGAATCCCCGGGTAAGATCCGGCTACCATCTACGACGACTCGACCTGGCAACCTACAACACGCGTACACTGAGGACGGACGCGAAGTTAACGGAGTTGGAAGAAGCTATCAGTAAGCTACGCTGGGATATCATTGGTCTATCTGAAGTCCGAAGAGAGGGGGAGGACTCGATAATCCTTAATTCCGGCAACTTGCTGTACTACCGGGAGGGCGACCAACAGTCCCAAGGTGGTGTCGGCTTCATCGTCCACAAGTCCCTCGTCAACAACGTAATAACCATCGGGAGTGTGTCGACCAGGGTAGCATACCTGATACTCAGAATATCGAAACGATATTCGTTGAATGTCATACAGGTTTACGCTCCGACCTCGACACACCCAGATGACGAAGTGGAGGCTATGTATGAGGAGATCTCTGAAGCCATACGTAGCCACAATACCCACTACACGGTTGTGATGGGGGACTTTAATGCTAGGTTGGGGAAACGTTGCGGTGATGAGTTGAGAATGGGGCAATTTGGATTTGGGCACCGGAACACCAGAGGCCAGATGCTAGCGGACTTCATGGAGAAGGAGAACCTCTATATGATGAACTCCTTCTTCAGGAAGTCCGAAAGCCGAAAATGGACCTGGATGAGTCCGGACGGTAATGTCAAAAATGAGATAGATTTTATCATGTCGACGAAAAGGCACATATTCAATGATGTCTCTGTGATCAATGCCGTCAAAACGGGGAGTGATCACAGACTGGTGCGAGGCAGATTGAATATCAATATTAAGCTGGAAAGATCTCGACTGATAAAGTCTACGCTCCGACCAGTACCTGCGCAAATCCAAAACCCCGAAAGGTTTCAGCTCGAGCTCCAGAACCGCTTCGAAGCCCTTGAGAACAGCTTAAATGTGGACGATCTAAACAACATGGTGGTGGATACTGTCCGTACGGTAGGGTCTAAGTTCTTTAAAACCCGCCGTCCCAGAACAAAGAAACTCTCCGACAAAACGCTCCAACTTATGGATAGGAGACACGAAATGAGGCTGCAGAACTCAACGGATGTTAGTCGTTACCGGCAGCTTAATAGGCAGATATCAAAGTCATTGACATGCGATCTTCGCCGATTCAATACGGCTTGTATTGAAGAGGCTATCGAGCGAAATAAAGGCTCCAAGGTATTTGCGAGATATCTGTCTATTGGGCAAAGTCAACTGACGCAGCTGAAGATTGACGACGGTAGCCTCATTTCGTCGAAGCCTGAGATCCTGAGGGAGATCGAGAGTTTCTATGGACAGTTGTACTCCACGCAAGCACCTGTTGAAAGCGAGGCTAGAGACCCCAGAGCCAAGCTTACTCGACACTATACTGATGATATCCCGGACGTCAGCCTGTACGAGATTAGTATGGCTCTCAAACAACTAAAAAACAACAAGGCGGCGGGTGATGATGGAATCACTACAGAGCTTCTGAGAGCGGGCGGTAAGCCGATACTTAAAGTCCTCCAGAGGCTCTTTAATTTCGTTATTCTCGAGGGCAGAACGCCTAAAACATGGAGTGAGAGTGGGGTCATCCTGTTCTTCAAAAAGGGTGATAAAACACTCTTGAAGAACTATAGGCCGATCTCACTCTTGAGTCATGTTTATAAGTTGTTTTCGAGAGTCATTACGAATCGTCTCGCTCGCAGGTTCGACGACTTCCAACCTCCCGAACAAGCCGGTTTCCGAAAAGGCTATAGTACCATAGACCACATCCATACGCTGCGGCAGGTTATACAGAAGACCGAGGAGTATAATCTGCCACTTTGCTTGGCGTTTGTGGACTATGAGAAAGCCTTCGATTCGATCGAGACATGGGCGGTGCTGCAGTCTCTCCAAAGGTGCCAAGTGGACTATAGGTACATAGAGGTGCTAAGGTACCTATACGGAAATGCCACTATGTCGGTCCGACTCCAGAACCAGAGCTCTAATCCCATCCAATTGCAGCGAGGTGTAAGACAGGGAGACGTTATCTCTCCAAAACTCTTTACCGCTGCATTGGAGGATATTTTCAAGCTTCTGAATTGGAAAGGACACGGCATTAACATTAATGGCGAGTACCTAACACACCTCCGTTTTGCCGATGATATAGTTCTAATGGCTGAGACCTTGGAAGACCTGAACACCATGCTCGGAGATCTCAGTAGTGCTTCCCAAAGAGTGGGTCTTAAAATGAACATGAATAAGACAAAAATCATGTCGAATGCCCATGTTGTACCCACTCCAGTTAATATTGGGAACACTACACTTGAAGTTGTTGACAGTTATGTATACCTGGGACAGATAGTCCAGTTAGGTAAGTCCAACTTCGAGAAAGAGATCTCTCGTCGAATCCAGCTCGGATGGGCAGCTTTCGGGAAGCTACGAGAAGTCTTCGCGTCCAAATTACCTCAGTGTCTCAAGACGAAAGTCTTTGACCAGTGTGTGTTGCCAGTGATGACCTACGGAAGTGAAACGTGGCCATTCACTATGGGTCTCGTCCGAAGGCTCAAGGTCGCTCAGCGGGCAATGGAGAGAGCAATGCTTGGGGTCTCCCTGCGTGATCGGATCCGAAATGAGGAGATCCGCAGGAGAACTAAAGCAACCGACATTGCTCGAAGGATTGCTCAGCTGAAGTGGCAGTGGGCGGGACACATAGCGAGAAGAACCGATGGCCGCTGGGGCCGAACGGTTCTCGAATGGCGACCACGATCCGGACGACGCTCAGTGGGTAGGCCCCCGACCAGGTGGACCGACGATCTGGTAAAGGTCGCGGGAAGACACTGGATGCGGGCAGCACAGGACCGATCGTTGTGGAGTTCCATGGGGGAGGCCTATGCCCAGCAGTGGGCGTCGTGCGGCTGAGATGATGATGATGACTATCACCCAGTTTCTGAAAGGCTGTTCAGTGATAAAATTAACTAACAAGCTGTCAATCTAATGCTAAGTATGAATTGAGTTGCTGAAAGCTAAATCAACTTATCACTGTGTTAGTTGACACAGCTGTCAAATTTATTTCAAAATTATTAAGAAAAAACCCATTTTGAGTTTCCAAAATACATATGAATAAAACAAAATATATGATTTCAGCAATATGACCGTGTCGAAAAATATTTCTCACAAGTAATCAAATTATTAGAAATAAGTAAATTTTGGCTAACCAACGTTTCGGAAACTCAAATTGATTTGACACTGCTGTTAAGATGACATGGATGTTAGTTGAACAATATTTTGATCAGCCTTTCAGAAACTGGGGGTATGTTGCTTAAAAGAAACTGATCCTTATGAATGACTCTTTCGGTTGGTACCATAAAATACAGGATATTTTTTTTGTCACATTTCTCCGGTTCGATTCCCGGCTCAAGCAGGTGATTTAAAAAAAATTAAATTCAGCATAATTTGGCATCATCAATATTAAGGGTACTTTTCCTTCAACCACGGTCTTTTTTTTCCACCCTGTATATTACTACCTTCTGTGCTCGCTTACTACACCTCTACACCTAGGGGCATTGGCGTAGGTAAGGGGCGGGGGGGGGGAGCTTGGGGTCCGGACATCCGGTATATATTACATAATCAAGTTAAATTGGAATGAACCTTAAACCTACAATATACAAATCAAATTTTTCACAGCAATTTAAGAAGCAGGATGCTATTATTAATATTTATGTCAGTAATAGCGTATAATTATACTAACATCATTGATTATATCGTTCAGATTAAACAAGTTTAAAGTTATATTTGTAGTGTCAAAATTATTATTTTGACACTACAATTACTACATTAAAATATTACTACATTTAATTAGAATGTTTATAATATATTAATCACTTAAATTGTAGTATTGTATTGTAGTTAAAGTGTAGTAGTAATTTACTAATAAACAACATATATAAGCTTATATAAGGTCCCCACCGAGGGGCTCGAGCCTATCTTATACCTTAGGCCTTAGTCAGCCACGCTGGCCAAGTGCGGGTTGGTCGACTTCACACACAGCCTGTAAATTTTTTTTTTCATCATAGGTGTGTGCAGGTTTCCTCACGATGTTTTCCTTCACCGTTACTAAGAATATAGGATAATAAACATACATTGTTTATAAATCGTTTGTAATTTCGAAATTTCGAAATTTTTGTTACGGAAAGAGGGCTAAGGATATAAGTAACGTTTCACATCATAGGCAGAGTGTAGCAGTGTACTCAGTCCTTGGGAATGTCAACAATAGTTAGTATCGATTACCCTTTTTTAGGACGTGAGTATCTGTAACAATAGCAAGGGGCTAAGTGGACTAGACCACATGGGTATACCGTTGGACGCCAGTTCTATAACGGCTGTTCTGCTTGCATCTCCATATCCGGAACCTCTTCACTTCGTACGGTGGGATGTAGTGATATGGGGCCTTACCATGATCGCTTATAGCAAGGTTACAACAATATTGAAGTTGGGGCCCCCCTTTGTATGTATAGCGCCATCTTGCTCTCAGTGCGATTTTAAAATTATCTTGAGCTTAGTGGCGCATTGGCGCGTGCGCTCAGCGAACGATTGCTATGGTTAAACAACGTTCCCTGTGGTCAGTCCTATGATGGCTGACCAAAATAAGAAACATCTCAAGCTCCTCCTTGCTTCGCAAGGCACGTTCAATAGTGGGTCCTGCGCCTGATCTCGCCCCGGTCGTGTCTGCTAACCGTCCCATCGGATTAGGCGAGTGAAGGAACAGAGTCTCTGTTGAGAATGGCCGCCGTGATCGAATATCGGTTAGGAGGACATTATCAAGAGCGATTATGGTTAGTTAGGGGGCAGGAAGGCCCAAGTTGCCGAACGAGCTCACCTCACAATCAATTACCCTCCCTATGCTTAAAAGAAGTCAGTACAATTTTATCGCCTGATTAATACCATTAGAAAATATAATTTTTCTGATTTTAGATCGTCGACGATGTATTCCAATTCGCTCGATCCGGGATCATGAGTTACAAAAGAGCGTTCAATATATTGTCATTCCTGAGAAACGAGACCGCCTACACGCCATGGATAGCTGCGAAGAATGGATTCAGTTGGTTATCCAGTAGATTGACGGGGACTACAATCGAAAAACCGGTTAAAGTAAGTTATTTTTTTTTGTGGAACTTGAAACTTTTTTGTAGAGCTTGAACTTCTGTAGAACTTGGAACTTGGAGACTAAGTACCTTCTAGAATCGTCTACCCTAGTACCTTTACCTTACCTACCTATATCTAGGGGTCCTAGAGAACTGTATCTTTGTTTCTTTGAAGACTACTTACGCACCAGTCTCTCAAAAATAAGTGCGTACCTAGTAAGTTTAATAGACTATGTACATAAAACATACTATATTGTGAAACTTATTTGTATGGAGAAAATAAATATAATTTTATTATTTTTATTAATTTGCTCTAATAAACACTCTGTTATGTTAGCGCATACTCCACCAGAAGTTGCGGAAGATGAAAGTGCTCTGGCGAGCAGTAGAAGTCCATGAGGCGGTCAATATATGCAAGCAAAATTAAGCATTACTGTAGATATATAAGATTCAATACCTTGTATTTTTTTGTATTCACGTAGGGCAATTTCTTTTTTCGGATTTTATATTAGATATACGACGTCTATTTGTTTCTTAGATCAATGACAATATCAAGAGATATTTGACGTTTCCAGAAAATGTTTTTGGAATGGTCATCGCGCGTTATGACGGAATTAAAATATTTGCCAGTGGAAGGCGAATCGTTCTTGAAAACTAATCTAAGGTTACTGTTGCCGCTGACTACGTGTCGCTTTGGGAGTGAAGAATGCATCACAACAGCACGAAGGCTTATTGCCGATCTGTATAACTGGGGAACTGAGTACGTAACACTTTAATTGCTTTTAAGGTAAATATCGCAGCATTCTTACATGAAGTGTCTATTTATTTTGTGATTCTCATCTAGTAGTCTCTGCAAAGAGGATGTATTCCGGTCATCCGGTACGATTTACAGATAATTACAATCGATTATTATGTCGTTGATTAGTGGTCGTTGGTGGAGCAGTTGGGATTTTAATTTAACGATGTAGTTCTCACCGGTATCTTCCCTAAAGGTAGCAACAAGGTATTTCACTGTTAGATGCCCCAATCTGGCCCACTTGGGACGCTGCCGTAAACTAGCTCCAGAGATCTCGGTTGTCTCAGAAGCAACAAATATAGCGTTTCTTTAGATATTGAAAACAGCGGTACAGGTAATAATATAAAGAATGTCTAATGGAACTTCCATTAGACATTCATCACAACAAAGCAAAGTAGTACGTACAATCATGTTTTGAAATGTTTTATTTAAAAATCCAGAGCGTTCAAAAAATAAACTCAGATATAGATACATACCTTATATGCCGTACCTACATTAATATTAATCATATTATAACATCGTAGCAATAAACAGTAATCATTACCAACTAATTTTTATTAAGTTAATTAGTTGAATTCCCAGTTCCTTTTAATGTAGGAGTGCCACCAGTAGATACAAGTGGTAATAACCGGCGGCATATCACCAAGTAAACGTTGTGATCCGAACGGATCGCGTATCTACCCCCCCAGACAAATCCCACAAGCTCACTTTTCCGCAGTCGTTCTGCAGAAAAAATGTATGAAAATGAGATTAGCTTACGACAACCACACGCTATTTTTTCCGCAGCTAATGTCATCTCCATACATTTTTTCTGCGTAACGACTGCGGATAAGTTAGCATGTGGCATTTGTCTAGGGGGGCAGGAACGCAACCAGTCAGTGTCGCATTTTATTTTTAATTAAAGCCACAGTGAAGAAAGTCTTCTTTTTATTTTCTATTCTATTTTCTTATCAAAGTTGATCATGTTAATTTTCTCAATCCACAGGGTTCCAGTAAGCATTCGATCATGGGTTTACTGCACTGGCCTGCGTGAGGGCAACCCAAATCATTACCAGTTCCTTTTTGACAGATACATGTATCACCCCGTTAATACGGAACAGGTCCAAATTATTTCGTATCTTGGGTGTACTACTGACGAGTCTTCGTTATTCAGGTTTGTATGAAACTAATTTTGAAAAGTATATCGCTGTTGGAAAACGAATAATTCCAAAAGTTTTTATATCAAAGTTGAAATTTGTATTCGTGATTGATTTCTATAGTTTTAATTTTTTCCACCAGACTGGTAGACCGAGTAAATAAAAATAACATAAAAATTCATTACCTATCTCTAACAAATTATTTTTCTATTTTTAGCTTACTTGATGCGATTATTAAACAAAACTTCGTGGTGCGTGCGCAAGATTTTTTCAACGCCTTCTTTACTGCTGTACAGGGTAACGAGGCTAACACGCAGATCGTGTTCCGATATATCCAGGAAAATCTGCAAGCTGTTAAGGAAAAGTATGCTTCACTATACTTTACTTCTTATAAATTAATACTTTCTGTTCTTGTCTATCTAACTCGGCGTAGTATTATATTTGTGCATACTTTGATCATCGTTCAGAACTAAGAGGCCAGTAGTACATAACGCAACAGCTATTAGCACGTACTAAGGAGTTTAGTTAGTTTTCCCTGTGGAACTCCCTCTCTTTACTATGTTCCTGGGTCATTTATATGGGCCGTTTAAAGACATTTTGCAGACCTCAGGATAAGGATGACAAATCACGTTAGCGGTTCGTCTATTGCTGAGTTTATCGGGATTTTTTGAATACTTTATCAGGTGGAGTGAGATCAATCTGAGGTGCATAATAATAAAACCTTCCCTATGGTTTGCACCTATCTTACAGGTAGCTGACAAGTTACTGTGTTACTATTTAAGTATTTGACATACATCAGGGAAGCTCTTGGCTTTCATCTCCCTTGATGGTAAGTGACGATAAGGCTAAAATAAATGCGAGTTCCACCTGGGTTCTTCAACAACTGTAACACTATCTTACCCCCAATTTCAGTAATAATAATTTATTATGACAATAAACATAGCTGGGCCGAGTTCTGAAGCCCATCATCAACCAAACTAAGCAGTAAAACTTCCGCCCATAGTAAATCGAACCCCGGACCTCTAGATCAGTACCGGTACTGATTACCTATTACTAGTACTATTACCTACGGAAACTTCGGCCAAAAATTCATGGAGGCGGTCGGATGTGATTCTTAAAGGTGGCGTATTCCAATTTCCTTAATTATCCATAATATAAAGTACTCGTATTATGAATGTGGAAGTAACTTATTCTTTCTTTTTATCCGTCTTTCTGTCTGTCTGTCAGCTCTCACGACGAAACCATTGAACCGATTTTAATGAAATTTGATTTAGATGTGGCCTATCTCCCGAGGAAAGAAACGAGTTATACGTAACATGTTATCCCGAATTTTAGCATGTTCCCAAGAGAACGCATGATATCCCCCACCTAGGCGGAGTTTCAGCTTGTTTATACTCCCGGGTCTGTCTGCAGGGGATATGTTCGAAGAATTGGCTCTTCCTTATCCCAAACGTCATACATCGACGACGGAGAGATTCCGGAAGGAGGTTTAGCCGGGTTTTACACGGCGTAGATTTCAGACTGGCAACACGCAAGTGAATTTGGTCGCAGTCTCCATAGGTTGTAGTGACTGTATAATATCATGTGGGCTTCTACTTATGTGGTGTAACTTCAAAAAATATGTTTCAGGTTCAATTCTTTGGTAGTGCCGCTCTCAATGGTAGCTGGACGTCTCAGATCGGAGAGTGAAGTGAAACAGGTGGGCACATCCTTGTTATAATACTTTATTTCCGGTGGCACCAGCATTGCACTACAGAGACCTTTTTTATGAGGGGAAATCCTTCTTACGGATTCGACAAGGGGCCGACTGATGGGGCCACCCCAAGGATATGCCGGACTCGGGTAGAAGACCCCATACTCGGCTAAAACCCCTCCAGATACTTCTACCTCCGTAGGGACACAATCGGGATCGGCGTTAGCCATTCCCCGATTGCGCCCCCTGGAGGGTTGCCTGGCGCAAGCGCCAGGACTTCCTCTACGGGGGGTCGACAAGTATCTCCAAATTCGACCCTCCAGGCGGCCAAGCCAAGGATGAAAAGTGTCTCCCGACCGGTAGTCAGCCGGCCGGGCCGTTTCAATCCCCAGCTTGCTAGGGAAGTTGGTGGCGCGCGTTCAGGAACGCTCGCCTCCTCGTCCCCAACCGCCTGCGCCGGAGCGGTACGGCAAGAGGGTCATCCTCTCGCAACCCACTCCGCTGCACTACAGAGACCTTGAAGTTTTAATTTTCCTCTCTGTTTTTTTCCACTCTCACAATTAAGAGCAAACCAACAACGCCTCAATCGTAGTCGCTTGGCTAAAGGACATGCTAATGAATTACTCGAAGACTCATTATTCCAACTAACGTAGCGATACAACAGACTTTTTTGCAAATTTTATACGTTGTATTTAAACGATTCTAACTCTTTAGTTTCAGGATTGGGCCACTCGAAACAGAGCTTCCTTAGGTGACAGCTATCAAGGCGTGTTTGATTCTGCAAACAGTTCACTACAAGTGCTGAAATGGGCAGCTTCTGTCCAAGACGATATCAAGAGCTACCTGACAGAGGTTGGCAAGCTCGTGGGGTCGGCTGATATCAAAGCCGTGACATAATCTGCCAACGTGCGTGGACATTTTCTTCACCTGCGGGGTAGACTCAATATCTATTTTTATGCAGTGTATAAAAATTATATAGTATTAAATATTTGTATTACAAATATTTTTTAAAGCTAATTGATTTAATGCAGATCGAAAATAATGACATTCAATAAAGGAGTCCTTAATTTGAATTTTAAAGAGGCCAGTAAGTAGTACGAAAGGAGTATTTATCTGAAGTAGGCACTCGTATGTACCTAGTTCCTTTTGCATAGTAAAATACATTCCAACCAAAACATAAATATGAAAAATGTAGCTAATTTCATTCGCCTCTAAAGGAGTTGACCTAAATAAATGGCAAGTTCAATAAAGATATACATACATCCCCCTCTAGACATCATTCAAGGCTTCAATGCTCATAAAGCAGAATTCACCGCTTACGTAATCTTAAAGGTTTTCAGTGTTTATGCGCTTAACCGCTTACTGTTCGGGTTAGGGTAACCCTTTCCCTCACACGCATCATCGCACACCGAGCGATTGAAATAGCACTGCGGTACGTAGTACTATTATCTATTCTGTGCTGCGGGCGCAATAACGCCGGAGATCGGTCGCAACCTTTGGTATAGTGCAAAAGCAATCTACAAGCAATATATGTGCGGACTAAAATAACTTGCGTAAATTAATCAGCGCTTAGAACGGTAACCCATTTGGGGGTTTTTGATATTAGTCAGCGGTAACCCGAATAAATTCAATCGAAGAGATTAATGTGATAACCGGTAAGCCGTTTGAAAGCTTACCGTAAGGCAAAGGGTTCGAAAACCCAGCGTTATAAAATACCCGATCAAAACCCTAAGGTTATCGGCTATAACCGTCCGGTTCCTGCATATATAAACAACACAAAAGACAAGATGTACAAAGGTACCCTTATTTCATTAGTGAAATTTCTTCCGGCAGACCCGTGAAAGGAGAATTCTTTTTATAAGCAAGGTATGCGTGTTTAACAGAAGAATAAATATAGATAATAATAAACAATATGTTTTATTTCTTCCGACTTCTTCACTATATTTTAAGTCTCAGTACTTTTTTCTGTCCTCTTCTTCGAGTCGTATTTAAAGATCGAAATTTAACTCTTGATATTTTACCATTCAAACACAATTCCTTTCATACTCTTTTCCAGTATACTTATGCTATCCTGTTATGGAACTCTCTCTCTCTCTGAGAGTATCAAGGGAGCTCGCCCGCTAGAGTCCTTTAAGAATCAAGCCCGAAATTCCTATCCTTAACTCCTTAGCTAAAATAGCCTTAGATTGTCCATATCTACTACTGTATCCATCCCTTAGTTCGTTATAGTTATTTCCTTAATAACTTTTTGTATTATATTTGCAGCGGTCTACAAAAGGGCCTGTCAAGGTCCGATAAAACCTCCCGTGCAGCTAGACCCTTCCATACACCCCTGCGATCTTCGACGCTGAGCACTAATGGTTTGCCAGTTCTCGACTGCCATAGAGAGAGAGGGAGCCTTTTGTCAACTGCCACAACATCACGATGCATCCCACACTCGTTAAGAAGGTTATTCTTGGGGTTACACATTTTACGGTTGTGGAAGTTGCTGGGCATTATAAAAGTCCCCCACTTCCGCGGAATGTTCAGTCTCTTCATAACAGACGAGCGAGGGTGAAGCCCGCGATATGATCTGTGTGAGCAGCTGACCGACTTTCCTATCTAAAGCGTTCAGCTCAGTTTGAGTCTATCTCACAATGCCAACGGAATATAAATCAATAGAAGCATCACACAAACATTGAAGGCACACATTTTATTACCTCAAGACAAAAGACTTTTTTTTTTCTTATAATTCATAGACTTACTAAATCAATGGATGTGGCCTAGTAAAAAAGAAGAAAGGTGTTCAGCAGTGTTTGCTCTACAGACAGACTGTTTCATACTTTGTTGTTTTTAAAATTATTATTATTATTTTTTTAGTACCATCTATCCTACCATTTAATTCTTAATGTATTCTACCCACATTGTATCTACTATGTATATATATATATATATATATATATATATATATATATATATATATATATATACATAGTAGATACAACGATATACATAGTAGTAAACGATGATCTCCTAGAAAGTGTTAAAATTTGTCACCGACTTCAATATAGAAGTGTGATGTTGTCTGTACCTATTCTTACATTATTTTTAAGTTTTCAGTGTTTTTGAAGTCGGTTCTATTTTTTGTAAAAAAAAATATTTTTAACTTTTTAGTGAAAGAAACCCTAAATTAATACCAGCTCTGCTGGTATTAAGTTAGTGTTTTCCTCGATTTTCTATGGGATCCCATCATCAGATTCTGACTTTGGTGACTATGGCACCACTGTTGCAGTATACTCTATCAAATATAAAAAGAATTTTGGAAATAGGTTTAAAAATGACGGAGTTATGAGGTAACAAACATAAAAAAAATACAACCGAATTGATAACCTCCTCCTTTTTTGAAGTCGGTTAATAACTGCTATTCGGACAAAAACAATGGTAAAGTGCTGTGCCCCGAAGTGTTCTAACGCATCATGTAATAAAACTCCAGAAATTACAATAAAATTAAATTAATATTGTTTGTGTGTGAGTAATGTTCACACGTGGTAAAGTTGCTACGCTTTTTGAACGATACGTTTAGTCTGCTTCCCTTACGTCTGTGCAAAATACCTATTTTCAAATTTTCGAGAGAAACTTTTGGCTTTTTAGGGTTCCGTAGTAAACAAGGAACCCTTATAGTTTCGCCATATCTGTCTGTCTGTCTTTCCGCGCTTTTACTCAGAGACTATTAGTACTAGAAAGCTGTAATTTGGTATGGGTATGTATATTAATCATGCCAAAAAAGTGGTGGAAAAAAACATTGAAAAAAAAAAATTTTTAGGGTAGCTCCCATACAAGTAAAGTGGGAGTAATTTTTTTTTCTCAACTAACCCATCGTGTGGGGTATTGTTGATTTGGTATTTGGTATTATTGTTGGTATTGTCTTTAAAAAATAATGTAAGGTTTAGAACACCATTTTTCGATTTAGAGATCCGTTTCTGAAATATTTGGTTTTAAAGAGCAAATTTTTGTTAGAGGTAAGTGTCCCCCCTCTATCTGGTAAACGGTTATATATGGACACGTGAAAAAAATTACAACAGTAGTATATATAATATAACGAAGTTTAAAGGAAAACTATCAGAGTTGAGTACTAAGTACAAACTAAAAAGTTATAGAATACTAACTTATAAAATGTACACGGAAAAGTAAAATTTCATTGAAAATTAGTACCTACTGAATATAAATGTACGAACCACGTGAAGTTAAGGAAATATAAAATCATTGTAGCTTTAATAATAATAATAATGCCTAATTTAATAGCAACGTATTTAGTAATCTGTGGCAGCGTGTTGTGAGGTGTGAGTGTGAACTCATAGTTGGCATTTACGGAACCCTACACTGAGCGGGGCCCGACACGCACTTGGCCGATTTTTTATAAAAGGGAGATTTTGCCATCAAAATTTTCCATTTTCTTTAGTTCCAAAAATTATCACAACTGCTTTGTAATTTTACGTTCTCTAGTGACATCAGTTGTCAACTAATTAAACTCAAAAAAACATTTGTACAAATCATTACCAAATCTTAAAAAATCTAATCAGTATTAGTATCATGCACGTGTAAGCATGACATGATTGGTCAACAAACTATTCACGTGCTGTAACTGCATGACGCGCGGCGGCGAGTGACGAGTAGTGACGACGCGTGGCTGCGTGTAGTTATAAATTTGTGATAAAACTCAGTCACACGTGTCCTTTGCCGAGCGTCAAGAAATTTTATCACGTCAGTCACACTAAACACGCGCCGCCGTGCTACACTTAGTGCAGTGCTAGACATAGAGATGATGTCACTGAACTTGTGAGATAATGCATGATTCAAGTCCAGTCTTGGCAGCCCGTGGTCCGCCTGCTGCAGTTTTTGGCCGTTGGGTCCATTCCTCATTCATGCGCTCCTTTGTTCATACTTTGACAAAATTTCTGTAGATTACAATCTTCTATGAAATATGTCTTCTCTTCTATTAATTTTTCATCTTCTATTTTTTGCACAATCCAAGAGTTGACACACAGATGTATTACACCCCCATTGCATTGTATACTTTACATATTATTGATTTATTATATATTCTACATTAAATGGAAACCTTTAATAACAACACAATATTTATTATATATACGCTGTTATTATTTTTTTTTTATTAATATGCTTCCTACCAGACTCGGTTAAAATGCTCGAATACTTAGTCTCCTACATGATATTTTTTACAACCCGTCCTATCCTGTCTATCTACAAGACGATTTCCTACATTCCTTTCTATCCATTAATAGTTGTTTTTTCTCCTACTTCTTCACTGTCCATGTTGGTACACTGAGAAATTCTCTATCGCCAAACATACGCGACTGTCAAATTTGCAACTGTTGAAGATGCGAAAAAAGTACTACTTTATTGTTTATCCGAATGAAGTACATTAAAAAGAGCTTAGAAATCAATGTCATTTCATATCGATGACCTTATTTTGTCACACTATAATGACTTAACGTTTTCTGAATGTATGCATAATATATTAAAATTTTGTATATTCAGGTGTAGTCAACTATGTGACAATGGCGTTGTTTCTGTGTACATTTTGCGATCCATACATAATTATAATGTTATTCTATATAATAAGGAGTGTAGAGTCCCTTTGTGGCATAAGCATTCCATCTTTAAGTTTTTTTAGTTGGTGTGTTGTGTTTTTATCTAAGTATTTGTGCGACAACTAGGCGTAAGAAATAAAATACAGCGCGTTAATCGTTATCTTAAAAATTTTAGAGCTATATTAAATTTCTTCGTTAAAATACGTAAATCATTCTTATAAAAGACTCCGTACTGTAGTTGAATTTATTGGAGGTGTAGAAGAATTGAAATCTTGTAAGTAAATATATTTTTGTCTAAACTCTCTTTAGTTACGCATACACTCTGAGCGTTTCATGTTAAAGCGTTAAGTTCTGTCGATAAATATTATTCTATTTAATCTTTACATGCGTTATTTTGATCCGTCATAACAAGAAGACGGTGTTATCGCGACTGAAGCACATACAATCTTTCATTTGGACGTTAGATCTTATCAATAATCAAGGATAAATAATTCATTTATCTTGTAATTATTCAATAAATTGTGTCTTTAAAGATAGATATTAAAATGTTTGTCGACTATAGTACAGTAAGTACTTTAGTTCCAAACGCTGTGTGGTGTGAATAATTAATTTATCTTGTAATTATTAAATAAATTTTGACTTTCAAGATAGATATTATAATTTTTGTTTTACTGTGTGGTGTAGATGTGACTTGACATCGTAATGGTAAAGAATTAATTTCATTTATTAAGAGATATATTTTTGTTGAGACTTAATTTTTTTGTTGTTTATTTATGCAAATACATGTTGTGTACGAGACAAGTACAGTATCTTCGTTCTACCAATCACTCCTACAGACGACAAGGTTTTTTATTTTACCATATTTCATATGACCAATAAAATAAAAACAATATTATCGTTGTTTTTTTTTTGAAGAAACAAGCTATATTTTCTGAATGAAACCGGCGCAAAAGCTGTTTAAATATTGGTCATGCCGTTTCATTACAAACGAATTCTTTACTATCTACTACTAGCAATGTAGGGTACATTCACACATCTCCACATCTCACCGAGGAGTCCGCATATGCTGCGAGATTAATTTTCTTTATTCAATTGGGATTTTACAATCGCTTTTGAACGTCAGAGAAGCTACGCCATTTCACAAGTCTACGGCGGGCGACCTTGTACTGGAAAGAACCAGCAAGAAAACCAGCAAGGGCTATTTTTTCTCCCTGCCTGTATTGTTACAGAGTCGTCAATTGGAAGCAGAACTCAAAGTAAAAGATTGAGCTCAATTTTCATTAAAAGATTAGATGTGTTAGTGTACATTATACATTTAAATCTATAAATTAAGTCTACAATTAAGACCAAGCATTGACATCATTCAGATAATCATTGAATTTATAATATCCTTTACTTATTAGAGTCTTTTTTACATGCGCTTTAAACCTAGGAAAAGGTAAGTCAGTAAAACTCTGTGGAACTTTATTGTAAAAAGTTATACATTTCTCAGTTATACCCATAAATGAGCCTCTAGTTTTTTGGAGCCTGTACGTTGGAACGGCAAGTTTATTTTTATTTCTTGTATTAAATTATAAAATTTAAAATAGGTATCAAATGTCTTATAATTTTTATAAACATAAGTAAATCAAATTTTCATAAATATAGGTACTGTCCTGCTAACGTCAATATATTTATTTTCTTTAAATAAATCACGTAGAGAATCCCTTGTTCGTAAATTATAAAAGGCTCTTTTTTGAAGTACAAAAATACTTTCTATGTTAGCGGCTGACCCCATGGTTGTAGCCCATATGACATAATACTGTGAAAATAATTGAAGTAAATCAGTCTTGCCGTTTCAAAATCAGTAAGTTGTCTTATTTTTTTACTGCATATGCCGCAGAACTAAGTCTGTTTGCCAAGGACGCAATATGTGGATCCCACTGCAAATTCGAATCTAGTGTTATACCACAGAAGATATAATAGTACTACGTACAGAACGGCTACTCACCTCCCCGCACTCATTTCAAATACCTCACCCCACCCCGCACTTCGTTGTAGACATCACTGACAAGGGCGCACGCGATCGCTCGGGCGAGTAGACGCGAGCGCCGGCCGATAACAGAGTCAGCGCTATGCGGGTAAAAGAGAAGGCAGTCGCTGCACTCTCGCGACGCACTCAGCCCTATTAGATTCCACGCACACATTTGCGCGTGTACAAATGTCATTTACTTAAGTAGTAGTAATAGGTAATTGATTTGCGAACGTTGTATGGAGTGTCCGGGGTGTGGTTATACCAAAAATTTTTGTAAAATCGACGAATTCAACATTCATTTCCTCAATATTATCCTCTTTCCTAACATTTGGCAATGAAAACTTAATACATTTAGTTTTACTTGAGTTTAATGATAAATTATTCACAGTGAACCAATGCAATACATTAGAGAGAGTACTATTTACAACGTCAGTATTTCCGTTTTCTCTGATAACCTTATATATTTAGGAAGTATCATCTGCAAATAGTACTGTATCGCACAGATTATTGGTGAAGTGTGGGAGGTCATTAATATAAATTAAGAAGAGCAGAAGTCCCAGTATTGATCCTTGAGGCACGCCATAATAATAGATGCACCAGAAGACTCAGTTCTGTTAACTACAACTTTTTGGAACCTATTTTGGACAATTAAGACTAAAAAACTTTAATTGTATTGATGTTCACAAAACCCTTTTTGGTAAGTTTGTGTTTCATCAATACTGATATTAAATTATATTTTATTTGCAGATGGCTATGTGGAGGTTTATCCTGCTGGTGCTCTGTGTGTGTGATCACGTCTTTTCTGAAAAATTAAAAGGTCAAGTGTTAGAGAATGCCAACGTATCCGACAAAATTCAGCTTTCTAATAGAGAAGACAACCCTTATCGTCTTCCAAAAACAACGAAGCCCACTCACTATAATATATGGTGGAAAATTAATATTAGTCCACCAGTATTAACATTCTCTGGCGCAGTAGACATCGATCTTCAAGCTACACAACCAAATGTTAACAAGATTGTAATACACTCCCAAAATTTGACTATTGAATCATTAAAGCTGCAATTAGGAAAAAAGAGTATAGATACAACGTACTCCTTCGATTTAGATCACCAATTTTTGACAATAAGCCTTGCGCACGGATCATTAGAATACAATGTTCATAAACCAGTAAATTATAGATTATCGATTTCATTTAATGCCCCAATTAGAACGGATTTGCGAGGAATTTACCGGAGTTGGTACATGAACTTTGGAAAAATTCAGTAAGTTTCAAATATTTAATAAAATTTATTGATATATACATGAACCGATTGGTGGAAGGTGATTTATTAGTTTAGTATATACTTTCAAAAATTGACGATTCAATTGTGTCACAAAAGCAACGACTGCAGCAAACATCTTGAATGTACGTTGGTTTGAGCAGTTGGAAAACAAGAGTTTCCTAATTTATTGCAATTTTTGAGTGGTTTTCAACTAGATGATATCCATACTAATATTATAAATGGTAAAGTGTATGTGTGTGTCTGTTTGTTTGTCCGTCTTTTACGGCAAAACGGAGCTACGAATTGACTTTATTTTTTAAGTGGAGATAGTTGAAGGGATGGAGAGTGACATAGGCTACTTTTTGTCTCTTTCTAACCCCCCACTTTACTAAAATGGGAGGTGGAAGTTTATATGGAGCATTCCGCAATTTTCAAGGTACTAGAAAGCTAAAAATTGGTATGCGGACTATTTGTGACTAACAACTTTACCGTAGGAGAGCCATGCTTCGGCACGAATGGGCCGGCTCGACCGGAGTAATACCACGGCCTCACAGAAGACCGGCGTGAAGCAACGCTTGCGTTGTGTTTCGTCGTGTGAGTGAGGATACCGGAGGCCCAACCCCCAACCCCCCCTATGATGGCGCAGTTCATTAGATTGTTACCCCAGGAGGGTACCAACTGCGCTAGCGTTGGAGAATCCCTCTCTGGATGTCCACTTCCAGGACGCAATATACCTGGGCGTGGACGCCTAGGCCTCCCCTCGTGGGGGGGGGGGGGGGGGTAAAACCGCGCTCAAAGATACCTGGGGCAAGAGCAAACCCACGGCACCCCCTTTTTTTTTTTTTTTTTCTCGCGGGGAAATGCGCAACCGAACCGTACCCACCGTTGGCTAGACGGCGAGCGTGTGTGCGGCTCACCCGGCAGAGTGCCAGGCCTACCCGCTAAAACCCCTCGGTGTTCTCCCTGCCTTTTAGGGCGCGTGTAGTAGGGTCCACAATGCGACACCACTACTCACGCGTCCGGGCTAGCCCGACCGGTCGGTCGGGCTATTTATCGCCAAGGGGGGATTGTCCGAGAACACCAGGACAATCCCCAGACGGAGAAGCCTTACGGCGGCGTGCACGGGAGCCGACCGTGCACCCAGGCCTCACGGCAGGGTCATCAGACAAGCATTGCTTGGGCGAATGCCCGTCTTCTCCTGCCTATCCGTCTGCGGCAGAGGGGAGCGGCCTGAGGATCTACCTCCCGCTCCCTCTCCGCAGCCTCCTTCTGCGAGATGACATCTTCGCGACAGCCCCCTATTCCGCTTCGCCGCGGAGCATGGCCACGACCATGCACGGCAACGAAAGGTCTCCGCCTCCCAGCGCAGCGTTAAGTTCGCTGCGCTGGCGTCGCCAAGCCGAGCACACCAACAGGGTGTGCTCGACCGTGTCGTTGGGATCGTCGCAGTGATAATACTGCGGCGTTTCCTCCCGACGTGCAACTCGGTACAGGTAGTGACCGAAGAAACCATGTCCGGTCAGTACCTGCACCATTCGGAATGAAAGGCTGCCCTGCCGACGCCCAACCCACTCCTCCAATACCGGACAGATCGCCTCGATCGTCCGGTGGCCGGCAGCTGGGAAGGCGAGTGCCTCACCCCACCGGCGCAGAGCCTCCCTCTGCGCCTGGATATGAACTACCTCCAGTTCCTGTGGGACAGATCATCCCCCCCGTTCTCGGACGGCAACCCGATGCCGATACACCTCCGACTGGACGCGTGCATTGACATCCCACGGCGTTTGACCCGCAAGTACGCAGGCCGCGCCGTGGCTAACCGTGCGATAAGCTCGCACGGACCGGGCTGCTATGACCCTCTGCGGACGTCGCAGGAGGGCCACCGTTAGAGGGGAGAGGCACTCTACCCATACCGGGGCTCCGTAGAGTGCCATTGACCGTATCACCCCATGATACAGTCGACGGCACGCCGATCCTGGCCCTCCCACATTAGGGAGGACCCGTCCGAGTGCAACTGCGGCGGCACACAACCGTGGAGTGAGGAGCTTGAAGTGCTCCTCGAAGCTCTATCGGGGATCTAAAACCAGGCCGAGGTACTTAAAGTGTTCCTCGACCGGTATGCGGACCCCCTCCACTCGGACACGGAGCCCCGGTGGGATCCTGCGACGGGAGGCGTGGAACATCATGGCCCTCGTTTTGTCGAGAGCCACGTCCAGGCCCAGGAGGCGGATGCGTCGGACGACGAGTAAAGCGCCAGCCGACGCAAGGTGGGCCGCCTCCTCCCCCGTATTTGCTTTCGCCGCGACAAGTGTGTCGTCGGCGAAGCAAATAACCTCCATTCGTGGAAGGAGGTTGCCTCGCAGGACCCAGTTGTGTCCCAGGTTCCATAGTAGAGGACCTAGTACGGAACCCTGGGGTACACACGCCGCCATTTCACACGAATGGACGTGACCATCCGGCCCCTCGTAGAGGATTGTCCTACCGTCCAGGTAATCCTCCACAAGGGTGCGGAGGTACGGAGGCACCCGGTGGAATCGGAGTGCCTCCTTTATGCACTCGTGGGGCAGGCTGTTAAAAGCGTTGCGGATGTCCAGCGACACCGCAACTACAGCCTCCCCACGAGCCGTGGCCTCCTCAGTCCACCTCTTGAGGAGGGCCACCGCGTCCACCGTGGACCGGCCGGTGCGGAAGCCGAACTGGTTGGCAGCCAAGTCCCGCCACCGGTCCTCTAGGTGCTCGATAACCCGAGAAGCCAGGATTTTCTCGAGGAACTTCCCAGCCTCATCGAGCAACACCACCGGCCGATACCCAGTTGGGGAATCGGCGGGGCGGCTCTCCTTCCTTAAGAGGCAGAGCCTACCCGCCTTCCACCGACTGGGGAAGCAGCCCGAGGTGATGCTCAGATCCAGCACCGCCCGGAACCGCTCCTCAAGGTGTCTCAGGGCGAGGGCCAGAACCCTGGATGGGACACCGTCCGGTCCCGGCGCCTTCTTCTTGCGCCGGAGCCGTTCCCTCACCGTGTCGAATTCCACGTTCGACACGGGAGGGATGGCGGCAGTCACTTCCTCTGGAGGAGTGTCCGGGGGGTCCATTCTGGGGGGCTGAAACGGACCAGGATTAGAAAGGGTTCCCAGCACCCGGTCAAACAGTCCATAGCGGAGGTGGGGGGAGCGCAAGCTTTGAACTTCCCCCTTATCATCCGGTACGGACGCACCCACGGATCATCGTCCAGGAGCCGCATGAATTGCTCCCTAGACTCCTCCTTGGCCCTGCAGATTTCGTTACGCAGGGCCTTCTTGGCTGCCGCATACACCCGACGGAGCTCAGCTTCCTCGTCTGGTGTAGTTCTAGCGCGCCTACGACACCGCACGTAAGCGCGCCGAGCCCTCATGCTGGTGATACGCAGGGCCGCAATCTTCTGCGTCCACCAGTACACCTGTCCCCTTTCGGGGCAAGCCTGCGCCCTCGGCATGGCGGCTTGGCAGACGACTTTCATGTCGTCCGCGAAGAGATCCGCCATGCCGTCGGCATCCCCTGCAAGGTGGGGTGGAACTTCTGCCCACGCCCGCACCATCGCCGCCTCCTCCGCCACATCCGGGCGGAGCTTGGTGAGCGCCCACTTTGGAAAGGCGCTCACCGCAGAGCCCCTGCGGTTCGGGGCCCCTTGGGATGCCGTGGAGACCTCATATCAGATATATAAATGGTCCGATAGGGTCTCCACATCTTCCTCAACTCGCCAGTCATTGATTCGACGGGCGAGTGAGGGGGTGGCGAAGGACACGTCCACTATGGACGTGCCTTGCACCCGGATGCAGGTAGGGGTGGAGCCCCTATTTAAGATCTGGAGCCCCAGGGACAGAGCCCAGGACTCCAAATCTCCACCCCTCGGAGTGGTTCTCTACGACCCCTTCTAACGCAGCCAGGAAGACCGTGAAGTCCGCCCGGCTGCGATTGGGGGATAGGTAAGTCGACACGACCAACATCCCCCCCCCCACATGGCGGCCACGTAGCCAGTACCCCTCTCTCTTAAAATGAGAGAGGGGGCTGTGCTACGCACCACCCGCATTAAGACGGCGGAACCATCCGCCGCCACCAACCAGTTGGGCGACTGTGGCGAAACGTAATACGGCTCCGCCACAATCGCCAAACCCACACTCCACTCCGCCGCGGTCTGACACAGGAGGTCCTGTGCCGCGGCGCAGTGGTTCACATCAGCTTTATGGGACCACTAAACATTGGTAGTCTCCATTTGCTGCTCCTGGACCACGGCGGTGGTCAGTGCTGACGATGGTGCCGGTGACGGGGTCTTTGGGGCCACAGTCACCTTTACCTGCGGGGGGTTACAATTTATGCCCCCCATACGGTGACTGGCCGGCCGCTTCGCGTCCGCACAGACGGCACAGTTCAGGGCCGCCGCGCAGTCGACCGCCTTGTGGCCCTCCGACCCGCAGCGGAAACATAGTTCACTGCGGTCCTTAGCGGAGGGGCACCGCTGTATGGGGTGGCCCATGCCCATACAGCGGAAACACCGCATGGGCCTCTGCTCTAGAAGTTGGATGGAGGCAGAACTCCATCCAACTTCGATGCGCCCGGTCTCAGCCAGGCACTTCGCCGCTTCCACTGGAACGGAGCCGCCCCGACTCCTCGCACCCCCATATGAACGCGGCCCACCTTAATGTGGTGGGCCGGGCAATTACCGGCCGCTGCCAAAGCTTGGCAAAGCTCCTCGGCGGACACCGAGTCGTCGATGCCTACGACCCGGATGTCCGCCGTTTTTACCGGGCGGGACACTTTCGCTTCGTCCCCGAGGACCGCCCCTAGCTTAGCGGCCAGCGTATCTGTCTGGGACGGGGATGTCTCTTTCGGGAGCTCGATTATTCGAGCCCCAGTTATCCCCGTCCTGAATTTTGCGGGCCCTATGCCTAGGGCCCCGAGGCTGACTGAGGCCTTGGCCTTAGCAAGTGCCTCACCATATGTGAGGCCCTTTGCCACCGCCTCCGGCTTTAGGGCCACGACCACCGCCAGAAAACGTGGCGCCTTGGGCAACTTCGGCGTCTTTTGCGCCACGGTAGCCGCAGTGGTTCCCGAGGCTCCGGCCTTCTTGAGCACCGCTCCATCTGCCACCGTCTTTTTGCGGCCCTGCCTAGCAACCACGGTCCAAGGGTCCTCAACAGGTACCGTGACCCCCGATGAGGAGGGGACTGCCGACCCACGGCACCCCCTGCCACACTGACTGTGGACTTCTGTAATATTAGGGGGCTTCATTCCAACCTCAATGCTGTCCACCACCACCTCGAGACAGTAAAGCCGGCCTTGCTCTTTTTGACGGAGACGCAGATATCGTCTCCGGCGGACACTTCTTACCTTTCCTACCCAGGGTACGGACTGGAACACCTCTTCGCACCTAAGGCCGGTGTGTGCGTGTACGTCAGAGACGATATTTGCTCTCGGCGTCTCGGTCACCTTGAAAGTAGGGACCTCTCCACCTTATGGCTCCGTGTAGACAGCGACGACCATCCCCCCGTCTATTCGTGCCTGTATAAGTCCCATAGCGGTGATACTGAAACCGACCGACTCATCAAGCACGTTCAAATGGCTGCAGACGCTGTGCAGCAGCAGATCCCACTCGCGGAGATCGTGATACTTGGCGATTTTAACGCACACCACACCGAATGGCTCAGTTCAAGCAAGACCGATCATGCGGGGAGATCTGTTCACGCCTTCGCTTTTGCATATGGCTTAACACAATTGGTTGCAACGCCCACGCGAATTCCCGACGTAGAGAGCCAGGAACCTTCACTGTTGGATCTTCTGCTGACTTCTCACTCCGACGGCTATCTCATATCTGTCGGCGCTCCTCTTGGCTCCTCGGATCACTGCCTCATTAGGAGTACGGTGCCACTCACGTGCTTGCAATGACTTCGAGTTGCACGTAGTCGCCGCGTGTGGCACTACAAGTCAGCAGACTAGGATGGCATGCGGTCCTTTTTTGCGTCCTACCCTTGGAGGCAGGTTTGCTTTATGCCGGATGATCCCAACGTCGCCGCCGAGTCTGTTGCTGTGGTGTTGCAGGGTATGGAAACTTTTATTCCATCCTCAGTTGTCCCCATTGGTGGCAGGTTCCAACCTTGGTTTGGTCAATCTTCCAAAAAGGCTTCTCGCTGGAAGCAGGAAACCTACCAAGCCTGGGCAAACGCGGTGACGTCTCGGGATGAAAATACTAGCGCTTTAAAAAAGCAGTATAACTTTGCCTCCAGATCCTTCAAAAGAGACATTGCAAGAGCGAAGTCGGAGCACATCAGTAGAATTGGCGAGAAACTAGAACGTCTTCCTTCGGGGTCTCGTGCATTCTGGTCTCTCGCCAAAGCTACTCAGGGAAATTTCTACATGCCATCCTTTCCACCACTGCACAAAGATAACGCATCGTTAGCCCATGATGCAAAAGAGGAAGCCGATCTTTTTGGGAAACTCTTTGCATCCAACTCGACTTTGGACGACGGGAGACAGGAACCGCCGACCATACCGCGGTGCAAGAGCTTTATGCCAGATATTCGGTTCTACCAAAGCTCAGTGCGTCGAGTACTATTCGCCCTGGATATCCATAAGTCGAGTGGACCCGATGGTATCCCTCATATCGTGCTAAAGACGTGCGCTCCAGAGTTGGCACCGGTTTTAACGAGTCTATTTCGGCTCTCTTATTCTTCTAGCGTAGTCCCAACCTCGTGGAAGACAGCTTTAGTGCATCCGATCCCTAAGAAAGGTGACCGCTCGAATCCGTCCAACTACAGGCCGATAGCTATAACCTCTTTGTTTTCAAAGATAATGGAATCAATTATCAACCGCCAGCTCCTTCGGTACCTAGAGGATCACCAGCTGCTCAGTGACCAACAATACGGCTTCCGTAGGGGTCGCTCTACTGGTGATCTTCTAGTTTACTTGACTCATCATTGGGCAGAGGCAAAACGAAGGGGGAGGTACTGGCAGTTAGTTTGGACATCGCGAAGGCCTTTGATCGGGTGTGGCACAAAGCGCTTCTCTCAAATCTTCCTTCATATGGGCTTCCCGAGAAATTATGTAGATGGGTCACTAGCTTTTTAGCAGACAGAAGCATCAAGGTCTTAATTGAAAGCGAATGCTCAGACTCACTCTCTGTAAATGCTGATGTCCCCCAAGGATGTGTGCTATCATCTACACTATTCCTTCTGCACGTCAATAATATGCTGCAAATCAGCGGCATTCATTGTTATGCAGACGACAGCACTTCTATAACGGCCGTGCGAACATTTCTCGGGAAAACGTCATTGAGTGCCGGAATAAACTTGTGTCCGAAATTGAATCTTCATCAGAGAAAGTCTCTAACTGGGGTCGACTTAACTTGGTCCATTTCAACCCTACAAAGACACAGGTTTGCTCGTTCACCGCAAAGAAAATGCCATTTGTCGTATCTCCTCACTTTCAGAGCATCCCCCTAACTGCCTCAGCCAATATTGAGATCCTAGGTGTCGAAATAAAGAGGGAAGTCCAGTTCCGTGGCCACTTAGCGGGTAAGGCTAAATTAGCTTCTAAGAAGCTTGGTGTGCTCAATAGATCGAGACAGTATTTCACTCCGGCGCACCGCCTTCAGCTTTACAAGGCGCAGGTTCGGCCTCATATGGAATACTGTTCTCATCTTTGGGCTGGGGCACCCCAATACCAGCTTCTCCCACTGGACCGCATTCAACGGAGAGCGACTCGAATCATCGACTGCCTGGAAATATCAAATCGGCTTGACACTTTGGCGCTGCGTAGAGATGTCACGGGGAATGCTCCGAGGAATTGTTCGGACTTATACCTGCCGCCTCTTTCCGCCATCGTTCCACGCGACAAAAAATCCATGCCCATCACTTAGATAGTTGGCAGTCCACAACTGTGCGATTCTCCCGAAGCTTCCTGCCTCGCACAGTCAAACTTTGGAACGAATTGTCGGCTGCGGTATTTCCGGACCGATACAACCTTCAAACTTTCAAAAAAAGAGCGTATTTCTTCCTCAAAGGCCGGCAACGCTCTTGTAACTCCTCTGGGGTTGTGGGTGTCCATAGGCGACGGTTATCACTTACCATCAGGTGATACGTCTGCTCGTTTGCCCCTATACCATAAAAAAAATCGTGCATCATTTTTTTTTGAAATCTGCCCCCAACCCCTTAAAAAAGGGGAAGAAATTTTATATGGGACTTCTTGCAGTTTTCAAGTTAGGAAGCTAAAAATCGGTACACAGACTCTTTATTACCAACGAAAACTACCTGTCTTATTTTTTTTGGAAATCTTCCGTGTTACCCCGAATTTAACGCGAGCGAAGCCGCGGGCAAAATCTAGTACACTATAATTGAATATTTTACAGCTGGATGGCAACAACCCAGTTTTCATCAGCATTTGCCCGCACCGCCTTCCCGTGCTACGATGAACCGGCCTTTAAAGCAACATTCGATGTGACCATTACTCGTCAAGAAACTTTCAAAAGCTGGTCAAACATGAGACGCAAAGAAAGCAGAGCCAGCGTCTATAAGTATGTGCCATTTAATAGTTTCACTGTCAATATCTTACTGATCAATTGCCTTTAATAAAAATCCGTGCTAGTTCATTGCCCTTTTTAATGTTATTTAAAGTATGCTTTGATAGTGACACGGAGTCAATATGACAAATAGATTCTTTCATAAATTTTCATTTTAAACAATCCGTTTTCGTAACGATTAGCAACGCAAGGCAAATGTTTCAGGGGCTACGAAGACGATGTGTATCACACCACGCCTGTTATGTGCACATACTTAGTAGCGATGATTGTCGCCGAGTACGACTCGATGGCCAAGGTTGAAATGGTGAACGGTACTGAAGAGGTGTATGAAGTGATAGGTAGACCTGATGTAATTCGAACTGGTCAAGGCAAATTGTCCTTTAATTTAGGACAGACAATTTTAAAGGAGCTGATCGATTACACTGCCATGGGGTACTACACTGTTCAAAAATTTATGAAACTGACTCATGCCGCTATTTCTGATTTCAATTCAGGCGCTATGGAGAACTGGGGACTGATTACATATAGGTAACATTAACTGTATGCAAATTTGATAGCACGTTACGTTACGTGATAACACGTTACACACTAGGTCGTATGTGAAGTTTATTTAAAAGTTTATTACAAGTAAGAATTAATTGTAAAATATTATTTAATTAATTGCCATTGTTTACTATAATTGTAATTTTGCATTATACTTCTTATTTCAATTACGTATCAACCTTAATTTATTTTATATCAGGGCTTATCCATTGATAGCGTGATTGTGAGGCTCTAGGGGGGCGAAGTGAAAAAACACGAGGGGAAGCAGTGAGATGTAACCATGATGTAACATTTACTTATTTATTGAAAGTGCGATTTCTAAACCGAAAAGCGGTGTGGCCTTACCTCGCCGTTGCCAGGCAAAGATTAGCCGCGTGCCGCGATAGCCGCCCTGCTTGATTTCCTGCTAAAATCATCACGTGATCAATGGATGACCCCGCCCTATATTGCTTCCAACATATTCCTTATGGAATAATGCCATGAATATTTTTATAACTGTTTTAGGGAAGATATTCTGATGGACAATGTAAATAACTCGGACGTCGACCAAAGGCAGTTTACAGTAGGCACTGTAATTCACGAAACTTCACAATCATGGTTTGGTAACCTTGTCTCCATAGATTGGTGGGATGTGCTTTGGCTTAAAGAAGGAGTAGCTACATTCTTTCAATATTTTATTGGTGATAAGGTAAGTAAATTAAACACATCGAAATTCCTATTAGATTATAGACTGATGACATGACACCTTAAGTGTAGCTTCCAAAATGTATGTAGCTTCCAAAAAATATCTTAGAAGACTAGCATAGCTTACAAATCAAGCGTGTATTTTATTGTGTATGAGGTTTTGCTGGAACACCTAAAGAATCAGGTTGAAATTTTTTAAATCTCAGCCATTCGTATTTTTCTTGCCGAGCGTGCTCACTCTCAGGACACGTATTTTTGAATCATTAGAAATGAATCTCGAATTCGAACACGAATACAAATCACATGCGAAATTATTTTCTACTGTTTCCAATTTTAAAGATTTTTGAATCACTCGAATTCAGTATTGTCATTAAAAACAAATTATACATTAGAAATCGTTTCACGCAGAAAAAATAAAATCCGGTACGTAATAACATGGCAATAACTCATTAATTTAAAAAACCAGCGATGAATCGCATGTAAAACGGAACGTTTATACGTTGCGCATATTCTACTAGTAGAAATGAAAAACGAGGACCACTCGTTGCAGAATTCACGGAATGAATGTTCAAAAATAGCGAATTCGGAAATTCGTATGCGAATCTTACGATTTCGAATGCGAATTTGAATTCTATTGTTTCAAAAATGCGTCTCCTGGCTCTGCACAGTAAGTAGTTGCTGTCAATTTTGTTCTGATGTCAAGAGACGCATTTTTGAAACAATGAAACTCAATTTGCATTCGAAATCGTAAGATTCGCATACGAATTTCCGAATTCGCTATTTTTGAACATTCATTCCGTGAATTCTGCAACGAGTGGTCCTACCCACTCGTTTTTCATTTCTACTAGTAGAATATGCGCAACGTATAAACGTTCCCTTTTACATGCGATTCATCGGGTTTTTTTAAATTAATGAGTTTTTGTCATGTTATTGCGTATCGGATTTTATTTTTTCTGCGTGAAACGGTTTCTAATGTAGAATTTTTTTTTAATGACAATGCTGAATTCGAGTGATTCAAAAATCTTTAAAATTCGAAATTACATATTTGCACCGCTTGGTTTCGAAACTCTAGGACCATGGGGCCAATCCACTCAAAACTTCCTCAAGAAAATCATCCCAAAAATAATTTCATCGACTGGTGACAAGAAGGCTGGCTCCTTCCTCGCTCAAAAGATCAGCATCACAATACAGCGAGGAAATGCAGCCAGCATTCTTGCCACAATGACCCCAGAGCCCGACCTTTTCGACCCCGCCCCTCCCACTCCACATATTTTTACTACATTTTGAATTACTGTACATACAGAATAATGTTAGAATTACTAAATTGTAAATATTTTAATTATTATTAGTCAGTATTACTAATTATTTATTTATTACTCTATTAGCTTCATTCTTAGAATGAACTGGATGTTTTTGATTAAGCAAAAAAAGATAAGAGAAAAATAAGAAGAAAGACGTGGCCAAACAGTAGAAAATAATTTCGCATGTGATTTGTATTCGTGTTCGAATTCGAGATTTATTTCTAATGATTCAATAAATACGTGTCCTGAATTAGAAAAATTGTTTAGTTTTATGTCACCAATACTGACTAGCAATATACTGACAACTGACAAATTTAACTTGAGATGTCGTTTTAAGCAAATTAACGGAATGCCTGTTCACTTCAATAAATATGCATAATGAATTGTTTTAAGTTAGAAAACATTGTTCAGAAAAGCCTAGATGGCTTAGGAAAAACAATCCAGCTCAAAATTATCAAAATAAATTTTGGAACTGTTATTTTGTGCTTAAGGAAAAGGAGAAGAAATGCTTTCTTCACGTAATTAGCTCTTGGATTGTAGTTAAAAAGAAAAATTGAAGTGTAGTTTCAATTGCCTGCCTTTCGACTTTAACTGTTTTAGCTTTCAATAATACGTTTATGCAAATTCGTTAATATAAATAAACATTATTATAACGTTAAAACTATTCATTAATTTTTAAATAACCTTTTTCGAAGGTCACGACGATGGGTTTTGAAAAGCGTTTCATCGTTGAATACGTTCAGGTTGCACTACTTGCTGATTCCTTTGATAATCCTCAACCGCTGACCAATACAGACATTGGCAGCCAACACTCACTTGAAAACATGTTTTCTACCATCACCTACGATAAAGGAGGCTCCGTCGTCAGAATGACTGATCACCTGTTGGGTTCCGAAAATCACAAATACGGCCTACGAAAATATTTGAAAGCAAGGTAAGTAGATAATGCAATACCATAAAATTATTAATTTTTAGTAATATTGTTTAAATTAAATTTGTTCGAAATACGTAAAAAATCAAAATTTTATTTAAAAGCCATATATGCAATATAATAATAACAATATAATACTTACTTTAGAAGTATTTTTGTAACAACGTATTATTCTTAACAGTTATTAACAGTGAATAAAGAATAATTTAGTTTAACAAAGAATAAAGGAGATCAATAAGGCGAATGACCGGTTGCATCAAATTTACGTTTTACGATTTCGTTAAAGTAACAATATAAATACGTAATACGTAAGAATTACACCATAATCTAGTTTCAATTGTAGTTTTGTTTTATCCTATACGTTTAAAAAGGTTAAATGTACGGTGCGAATCATACATTTGATAGTGCAACGACCCATTTTTAGGTATTAAGGCGCATAGTGCTCCCAATGACCTTGCGTCGATCGTCCCGCACCTTAGACCATTTAGTACTAAATGGTCTAAGTCCCGCACTGATTACATGGGAGTGAGTGGGTATGAGGGGAATATTTAGGCAAACCTTTACGCGTAAGATGAACTATTTCAATTAAAAATTAATAAAGGCGAATAAGAAAAATCTAAAAAGACCATCGGCTAGAATATGGTTCACTTTATTTATTGAAATCGAAAGTATATGATTTATCCTAATATTTACGAAGCGATTAGGTTTAAAGTTTTAAAATCGAGGCATGTTTGGGTCACATTTTAACTATTTTTAACCAAGTTTTAATTAATTTATCAAAAAATTAAAAAGACCATCCTCTAAAAAATGCGTTCAATAATAACATATCTTTTAAAGATTTTTTTATTTAATATTTATGAAGAGAACCGGTTTTTTCTGCAGTGATTTTCTTATGATTGACCCTACTATGAGCCTTAAGTTGTTGCCTTTTTATGAAATCGTATAACGTAAAACTTGGTGCAACCGGCTGTAAGAATTTCGTCGCGGTGGGTAAGAGCTCGGTTGCCTAGATGGTTAAGGCGTCAACATGGTATGTTGGAGACGCGGCTTTAAAACCCGCCCGATACGAAATTTTTTCTTTATTGATTTTATTTCTTTTTCAATTTATTTAGCATTTTTAAAGAAAATGCAAAGTTTTATATTATAAAATGTATTAATCTATTTTCAGAGCCTACAAAACGGCCCGTCCGATTGATCTATTTGAAAACCTTCAAGAAGCTGCCTTGGAAACTGGTGCTATTGTCAAATATGGACCAGATTTCACCATTGCTGATTATTATAAAACCTGGACTGAACAAGGCGGACACCCCATCCTGACTGTTGATGTAGATCGTCAGACTGGAGTCGTGCACATCCGCCAGGTAACAATTTTGGATCAACAACGAATAAAAAAAATACATACAAGTGTTAACACTGTGTATAGTTGTTTTCGAAGTTCCACTGTCGTTCACATAATCTATTACTTCAAAGGCAATGCAAGGTTTATTATTGTTATGCAATTTGCGATATCTTTATGCTGTTTATTTTTATTCCTTTATCGTTTTTTATCACAAAGTAGGTGCTTAATAACAATTTCGAATGAAATTTAGTTATGTTAAATTTCATTCGAAATTGCCCTTTCAATTTCCCGTTGACTTCACATTCTTTTTGGAGTTCCTTGTCATCTCATGCTATAGTTTATTAAAAATGAGAAGGTTCTTGTGACAGGTCGAACTTTTCTTTTCAAGCATACTAGTTTCCATGATTATAATATTATATTTTGAAAATATAACATCTGTTTAGGTCATTTTTATCAAAAATACAATTAATTATTTCAACATTTAAAAGAAACGAGAATATCAGCCTAGTTAAATATAATTAGGTATTTATTATTCTGAAAAAATATTTGTTTAATTATGTATGTATTTTAATCGTGAATCGGACGATTACTTTACACAAATATTTTATTTGTAAAATTTAAACAAATATTTTTCAGAATTATAATTTTATTTAATTGGACTGATATTCTTGTTTTTCTTTTAAATGTGGAAATAATTAATTGTAATTTTGATAAAAATAACCTAAAGAGATGAGTTATATTTTTAAAACATAAAATTTTTAATCACTGAAACTAGTATGCATGAAACGGAAAATTTCAACCTGTCACGGGAACCTTCTTATCTTAAATAGACTATAGTAAAAAAATATTTTCTCTATCTCATGCTCGTTAAGGTATTTCGGGTAGGCAGCTTATTTATATAAATATTATCAAATGATAAATTGATCGACCTTCACTTCAGAAGTTCACATGATCTTATCTATCAAGTTGTTTCTTTCGAAACAGCAACATAAATTATATTTAAGTAATAATAAAGTTTGATAAGCTACCAACGTGGAATATCACTTTGGTAGCTTATCAAACTTTCGATATTTTGTTATTTGATTGTTCAGGAATGATGTGTAGGATATCAGATTGATTTTTTAATATAATTTTCTTAGGCTATAAGTTTATTTTACACAATAAACCTGTTTCATATTCTGGGAAATCAGTTACATACCTGATTAATGAAAATATCTTTATTTTAGCGTCAGTTTAACATTAAAAGTGGTTATACCAATTCCAAAATGAATTGGGTTGTTCCAATCACATTCGCCACTGCAAGTAATCCTGACTTCCTCGACACGAAGCCTACTAATATCATTAAGGATGCAAACACATCCTTACCCCTCGGTGTTGGACCTAACGAATGGATTGTCTTCAACAAACAACAAACAGGTAAGGTGCGAAGACAGAATCGTAGAATCGTCGTTCAGTTATACTGGCCTTATAGGTACCGTTAAAAGAAAATGATAAGTTGCAGACAGGCTAATTTGTGTCTTGGTCGATACTGAAATATAATAATATTTGTTTTAAGTAATACCGATATTAGTCGACGCAAGTACTTTTGTTTCCCAATTTCTTTAAGCTTACATGCGCTATATTCTTCATTCATTCTTCATTCTTCATTTCTTGCGCTTATTTCACTGGAGGAAGACTCTGTACCAGGGTCGTCTGCTTAGCTACCTCCGTCTTACCTATTTCTGCCGCAAAGCAGCAGTGCTTGCATTGCTGTGTTCCGGTTTGAAGGGTAAGATATGGCAGTGAAATTACTGGGTACTGTGACTTTACATCTGGTGTCACAAGTTGGCAACGTACACAGTGGCTCTTGCATTGCTGCGTTCCAGTTTGAAGCAGAGGCAGAGAAATTACTGGGTACTGTGACTTGGCATAATATGTCATAAGTTAGCAATGTACAGTCAGGAAATTCCAGAGTTTCCTCCCCATGCGAGTTTAACTAGCTCGTGCTCAGTTTTTAAGATGTTTGATGGATATTCGAAATAAACATCAATTAGAGATGCACTATAACCTCGTGTACCTTACCCTACCATACTGTAGCCTTTGTTTCTATAAAACAGGTTTCTACCGCGTAAATTACGACGAATACAGTTGGGACCTTATTACGAAAATTCTGCATGGACCTGATCGTGAATTGATTCACGAGTACAATCGAGCTCAGGTAATCAATTCTGTTTATTGTTAAAGTGACCATTAAGCATTAAACAAGTTTAGTCTACAATTCTAAGATGATGAATAAATCAATTCAAAAAAACTTCGTCTTGGGCGGGAAGCGGGAAGGGAGCGTCTTCAACATACCGAGCTCTTATTAACCCCGACGAAATTTCAGCTATATTGATACTCCTTTGTACTTTGCCAACTTAGAGTTATTCACTGTTAAAATTCACTGTAACCTGTACAACTTCTTTGGTTAATAAAGATCATTCGATAATATAATTTAACGGAGGGAGAATCTGTATCAGGGTTGCCCGCTTGGGTATCTCTGTCTTACCTATTTCTGCCATAAAGCAGCAGTGCTTGCATTGCTGTATTCCGATTTGAAGGATAATATGGCAGTGAAATTACTGGGTACCGTGAATTTACATCTTGTCACAATCAAAAGTTGGCAACGTACACTGTGGTTTTAGTGGGGGTTGCAGATTTACTGCGGATCTCACAAGAGCCACATATACTGACTGTTACGACTTACTATAAGGTGGACAGTATGCTTGTTAGCCAACTTAGTCGAAAAAAAATCTGATTATAGATTGTTGACGACGTACTCCAATTCGCACGATCCGGGATCATGAGTTACAAGAGGGCGTTCAAAGTTTTGTCATTCCTGAGAAACGAGACCGCGTACACGCCGTGGGTAGCTGCGATGAACGGATTCAATTGGATATCCTATAGATTGACGGGGACTCCAGTCGATGAACCGGTTCAAGTGAGTAAATAAAACTTCTGTAGATCTTTTTGATTAATGGATCTTAATAAAATGTTACCTACACTACATGTAACTATATAACACTATACATTCAAAACAATAAGCAATCCTAATAATATTATTAAATATCACAGCGATTTTTAGAGGCAAACATTCTTGTAACTGTAAATCTGAAATCTTTTGAAATCCATCGATATCATCAACATTTTCAAAATATAGAAAAAGAAAATGTAGCATTTTATTGACGAATTACTGGAAGCATGCCAAAACATGACAAGTTCAAGATCCTCCATGATTTGTCAAATGATTTAAAAATGCAGCAAAATTAAGCATTGTTATTGAAATGTCTTACATTTCAACAGAAATTCCTAACTTTGCTGTTATTATTTTTAGACAATAACGTAGGTCAATTGTTTGTTATGGATTTTGTATTGGATTCGACCTCCATTCGTTGATATATCAAAGAATAGATATCCCAATAGATATTATCATTTTCAGAAATTGTTTTTGGATTGGGCATCGCGCGTTATGACGGAATTAACATACTTGCCAAAAAAAGGAGAACCGTTCTTGAGAACTCATCTACGGTTGTTGTTACCTCTGGCAATGTGCCGCTTTGGGAGTGAAGAATGCATTACAACATCACGAAGACTTATTGCCGATCTGTATAACTGGGGAACTGAGTACGTAAATCTTAAATTGTGTTTAAGTATAGATCGCAGCATTCTTGTCCTAGATATAGGACGCATTCCGGTCATCCGATCCGATTCTCAGAGAGCTAGAATTGCTTATTCCCATTTACTTCCAGGCGGTATCGCCGGTAGGACACCTGGGAATTTAATTTAAAATGTCTTAGTTCTCACCGTTGTCATCTCTAAAGCTTGACAGGAAATTTTATTTTTAAGATGTCCTAGTTTCCCCCGTTTGAGACGTTGCTGCAAATTATCTCCATATTCATATGTTTTTAGAAGCGTCAAATATGTGTCATTTGATATCGAACACAGTGGTACGGATATTACGAAAACTGTCTAATGGAGACACATCACAACAAAACACAGTAAAGAAACTACATTTGTCACTTCTAGCAACACACAGATCTTTAGTCTCAAATGGTAGTTCACAGCAACATATCAAGCGGGTGAGACTGCGATGTTCAAAAATAAAATTTCTGGTAATTCAATATTTTAAATGGATTCCCAGTTATAAGTACATAGTGGTGAAGTGCTTCTCCGGTATGTGCAACTGGTAATAGCCAGAGACGAATCAACAAAGAAACCAGTGTGGAGAGTATAAGAGTAGTCCACACACCACAAAGATCGGATGACTAGAATTCATAGTGTTTGCAGAATGGCTTCATAAAATCTTGATTATTTTCACAAAAAGTTGAATAACTATGTTACTTTTCACAATCCACAGGGTTCCAGTAAGCATTCGAACATGGGTTTACTGCAATGGCCTGCGCGAGGGCAACCCAAATTATTACAACTTCCTTTTCAACAGATACATGTATCACCCGGTTAATACGGAACAGGTCCAAATCATTGAATTTCTTGGGTGTACTACTGACGAGTCGTCGTTGTTAAGGTTTGTGTTATATCCCTCAAAAGTAATTTACACCTAAAAAAAAGGAATTTTATAGCAAGACTAAAAATTGTATGCGTGATTAATCGTTTATGCTTTTTACTTTTTTATGTTCTCTTCAGTAATAGATTTCAATCACACAAAATCATTCTTTTTTTAAGGTTACTTGATGCAATTTTCAAAGAAAACTTTGTGGTGCGTGTGCAAGACTTGTCGGACGCATATCTTGCTGCTGTAAAGGGTAATGAGGCTAACACTCAGATCGTGTTCCGATATGTCCAGGAAAATCTGCAAGCTGTTAAAGAAAAGTAAGTTTCACTAAACTTTACTTTATGGGTGAATATACAAATGTTGGGTAACTTTAAATATTTAATATCCTTTTTTAATTCAATTTCAAAAATAATTTTGTAGGCTATGTTATACATATTTAAAATGGACCAGTCACATTTTTAACTTGATTTCTGTATATTTCGGTTTTTTGAAAATTTTATGACAGAGGACTGACGGGGTTGATCTCCAGTCCAAAAGCTTAAGCATATTCTTCAGTGCAGTTGTGGATAGTTTCGACAATATAACGTCACCCTACCTCTCACCTCGTTGAAGTCGTATCGCTTTTGACTGAAAGATATAAAAGAAACATACAATGTAAACTTACATACGGAAACAGTATAAAATATAAAATATAAAGAGAAAGTGAAGTAAAACAAGAAAACAGGAATACCCTGGAGACACGTCAGTGCTCTGGCACTATATTCTACTACTTTCAATTAATCGTAGTAGGTATTATCTATGCACTTTTGCCATTTTATAGTTTATTGTTTCTATTGCTGGAAAAGCTATGGAAGCAACAGTCAATAAAATCTTTCAGGGCGGTTCGGACTGCCTCATCGGTAGTGATTTTGTTCCTTGTAAGAAAGTATCCAAATTCCAAAATAAGTGGTAATCTGTTCGGATCTGTTGAAGCTAGAAGCTCGGTGGCGTGGTGGCTCGAACGCTTTAGTTTTGATATTGATAACTAAGCAGCCTACGCCAGGATTGGACACTGGATGGGTGAACAAAACTACACAATACAATACAATACGGATTGAGTCACTGCTACCATTACTTATTCTGACCCACAAGCAACTTAAAATAATAGGTACCTATGCACAGGAGCAAAGAATTAGAAATGTTTTCTTATAATACATGGATAAACAATGTGAATTTAAGTCCAAACATAATTGATAATATTGACAAATTAGATAGAAGTAAAAATAAATTTTGTAATGATATGCTAAAACAGATAAGCGATCAGTTTATCAAATACAAATACTTGAATTATTATAAAGTATATACCCATGGATCGAAGGATTCGCAGGGAGTAGGTGCTGCATTCTTTGACTGTCAGACAGGTGACTTTATGAAATTTAAACTGCTACCAGATTCTTCTGTTATGTATGCAGAGCTAGTAGCTATTTACGAAGCTTTATCTTTTATATCATCAGTTGATTATGGCAATTTTGTCATACTGTCTGATTCAAAGAGTGCCTTACAACATGTGGCTCGATGCACCTCGACTATTCGAGGTACATTGATAGCCTACGAAATTATAAGAAGTATATGTCACCTTAAGAACATTGGTAAGCAAGTAATTCTTCAGTGGATTCCTGCTCATGTAGGGTTGACCGGCAATGAACAAGTGGACTTACTGGCAAAACAAGCATCAGTTGAAGGAATAACATGGACAGCAGATCCTTTCTATACTGACCTTCTCAACATTCCACGAAAGAGATGTTTTGTTATGTGGAAAGAATATTTTGACGAGCGTTCAAAGAGTGTTGGTATTTGCTATAAAACCATCCAAAATAAGCTTCCCAAGTGTAGCTGGATCGACAACTCGAACATGAGCAGGAATGATACTGTAACAGCCTTGAGGCATAGATCTGGCCATATACCTTTAAAAAGTAGAGTCACCTGTCTGTTCGGAATGCAATGTCATAGAGGATACATAACAAATCGTAATGGAATGTGTAAGAAACCATAAGGAAAGGCGAGAGTTTCTAATTAAATTGAATTACACGCAACGTGCAACAGTACTTTGGCGTTTCTTCTCTCAGAAAATGCAAAATTATTATATAAACTAGTCAATAATTACTAGTTTATATAATAATTTTGCATAAATCGTAGGAAATAAGTAGCATTATCTATGTAGCACAATGAGGGTGACATTTTCCTAAAAGAAAAAAATCCTCAAAAAAATTTTCAGATTAAAAAAAAAACTATGCGGTTCTAGATTTCTCTCTTTATTTTGACCTTTGACTACCTAATGTAACGCAGTACTTGATACATGTTTGTTGGTGTGTTTCACTTAATTCAAACGGTTACCAATTCTCGAGCTTTTTCACTTTTCCAATTTGTTTCAAGGCAATTAAAATTGTTCTATAACTCGTACCGAAGCCTGCCGCTAGCTCTGACGTGGCTTGTAATAGTTGCAATGGATCCACTCCCACGATCACCTTTAATTCTTCATTATCAGCTAGGTCTCAGGCCATCCACGGGGTTTGTTAAATTTCTAGAACGAAATCGTAGGAACCAAAAACGTTTGCAGCTTTCTTTTACAGTCGCTTCCCCGTGCACATCCGCCGATGTCACGGTGGAACTCATATTCATAAATACCGCAATTTTGAATGGTTACTATTCTGTGAACAGAACGATGTCAAAGAATAATGAAATAATGGAAAAACAAGTGAATCACAAAACAAGTGAAATAAAAATACACGAACACATAACCTAAATTGGAAATAAATTTAAATTTGGAATTCCGAACCAAACGCCGGATATTTGATATTAAGGTAGCCAGTTCCACCAAACGCTAATTTCAAAAGGATACTGAATATTTTTGTGTGTTTTATCTAACTCGAAGTTGTTCTATTTTGGTACATTGCTGCGATGCTTAGCATCATATCGGAGTATTCGCCTGCTATCCGTGTGGTGTATCTAAAAAATATGTTTCAGGTACACTTCTTTATCAGAGCCGCTCACATTGATAGCTGGCCGCCTCAGGTCAGAGAGTGACGTGAAAAAGGTGGGTAAATGATTATTACACTAGCTTAAGTCCGGCGACACGAGCGGCTATCTATTACTAATAGCAGCACAACAAATTTCTTGCAACATAACTCCCGTCTCTATTTTTAATGCCATTCCCACAATCAAGATCAAAACCAGTGGAGAAGTTATTTTTTTATTCCCTATTATTTAGCTAGATATAATAAGAGTGGGAGATAATACTGTCTTTTATTGCACGACAACTATAAATTGAAATAAAACTACACTTTTCGGATTTACTCGCATATATATATTTGTTTTTAAACATTATAATTATTCAAACATTATAATAATTTATCCCGAACATTTTGAATGCTTCACAGTATTCGTGTCACAAATACTGCAAAACGTTACACACTGTAAAGCGCTTCACAGCATTCGTGTCACGAATACTATTAAGCGTTATACATTGTAAAGCGTTACATACTGTAAATCTCTTCACAGCATTCCTGTCACGAATAGGTACTGTAAGGGCGCTTGCGTACTTATACGTAAGAATTCGGTTCGTGTTCGTGATGATATGTGAAAAAACCGAACGGAAAATTTACGTCCTAGCATTTGCGCTTCCCACTTATCTGTGGGATCATGCTCTAACATTATAAAGTTACTAACTATTTGATGTACCTAACAGATTAAAGTATTAACCCTTAACTGGATTAGCAAAAAAGAGCAACTTTATTGGTATAGGGGGTGAAATGTGACCCCATTGTGTAAATTAAGATATCAAAATATGAATAGTTTTTTTTTGTTAATTATTGTTTTATTTAATTAAACAAATTTAATCTAAATATCAAACAACTTTTATTACACTTTTAAACAAAAAAATTACTTATTTCTAAACCTTTCATCACCTCTCATTTTTTAACAATATTTTTAAGAGTCAAGTTTAGTAGACTTAAATTCTATAAAAATCTAACAATTATGGATAAATATCTCTTGGTACTATTTTCTTATATGTAATCATTATAACAAACATAGGAACATTATATGAGATCAATGAAATAATAAAAAAAATGACAACCAAAATGTCTTGGTGTCGGGGGTGATTTTTGACCCCAGTGTGTGCGTATCTCTGTTCCCAGTAATATTAGAACGACCAACGGTTGTCGCCCGCCGCACCCCGCGCCGTAATGAGATTAGCTCAATGCGCCGGAGTGTACGTTAAAAAACTGCAAGGTCTCATGAATCATGAGACTTCTCCATTGTAGTTGCTTGGGCTAAATATGTAGTTATCATACTGTATCCCACCAACCAAATTGATTCCACATAAAATTAAATAAATTAAGCACCAATTAGATAAAATATTTAAAAGCCTTAACGTTAGGCTATTGGCGATACCACCTTTGACGTTTATTTTATAAAACAGACAGTTTGATAATATCACACCAGGTTATTAAAATATTTTAACTCTTTAGTTTCAGGATTGGGTCAATAAAAACAAAGCATCATTAGGTGACAGCTATCAAGACGCAATTGATGCCGCGAACAGTACGCTAGAGGAGCTGAAATGGGCAGCCTCTGTCCAAGACGATATCAAAAGCTACCTGGAGGGCGACAGGGCCTTGGGGCCGGTTACCACCAAAACCGCGGCATAAGCTGCCACAGTGCCTATTATTCGAACAGTTTCCGCGGTGAGGAGTCAACTTCGATTTTTAAAAATAATGAAATTAAATTAGTGCAGACGGGAAATAATGACCTTATTGTGGATTTGAAGGGCCAGTATGCAGTACGAATTCGTACTGCATACTGGCCCTTTAATGGAGAATAATTCAAAAATGTATTGTTTTTATCTACTGATATATGATATATTATAAAATGTTTTGTATTATAATGAACTTCACAATTTTTGCAATAATGCAATGTAAATAATGTTGATGTAATCAAATTTATTTTATTTTATTTCATTGTAATTCAATTCGATTTTTAACAATAACATAAATTGTCATTTTTAAATACTATTTTTAATTATGACGTTTTCCCAAAGAATGCTATACATGCCTGTTATAGGTTCACATATCTGTTGTGTCCAATTTTATATGTACTTAAGTAACGATCTAATGTTTAATGTGTATACTGTTGGTGTATCTAAATAAATTAAATAAATAAAGATGGCACCTTGTAGTAGGTATTATTAAAAACAAAAATTAATAAAAATATTCAAGTATGTTTTGATTTTTTTCTTATTATAACATTTTATACATATAACTGTAGAAGAGACATCACTAGCTGAATGGAACGTCACTAGTTGTCAAAGTCAAATCTGCCTCTTCCCCGCCCTCTCTCTGCTTTAAGCTACCGTACGATACAGACGTCTCTCAAGTAATTATTAATATTAATATTTAAATAAGTACATACTACTGAACTATATAATAAAATACAGACATTTCCAAGAAGTGGTTTTATTAAGAAAAACAATACAATACATGGCGCAGCCTGGAAACGTGCAATTTTGAAGATTGGATTGGATTAAGATCTATTTTAATGTGCAAAGACGAAGAACACGCCGCGGTAAGCACACCACCTGAGCCTATCATGCCGTTCACTGGACAGTACCAGCTACCAAATCCTATAAATTTAGATCAAAAAGGCGATCTATACCTGGAATGGTTAAAATTTCAGCGATCATTTAGAATTTATTTGACAGCCTCTGGCCTTGATCGCATATCTGAAAATCGTAAAGCCGCCATTTTGTTAAATTCAATTGGTAGCCACGCACAAGATTTATTTTATAACGTACAGACAAATCAAGACAAAATCAAGACTTGACACTCAAGTATGATGAGGTTATAACTGCATTTGACCAATATTTCCGGCCGCAGCAAAATCAGATCATTTCAAGTTTCAATTTTAATCGGCGTATTCAAAAAGAAGATGAAAACTTCGATTCATTTTATTCGGATTTACGCAAACTGGCAGAATATTGCGACTACATGGATCAAACAGACCGAATGCTGAGAGACAGAATTGTGATTGGAATTTTGAACAAAAATTTACAACAAAAACTTTTGGAGATGAGTGACCTAACCCTGAAGAAAGCAGTAGACACATGTCGTTCAGCAGAACTATCGAAAGAAAACATACGGATAATAGCAGGAAAACAACCATATGGAGTGGAGCAAATTAAGAAGAAAAATATTATCTCCAGAGACAAACCAGTGGGGCGAGCAACGAGTTGGCAGAATAAATATCAACCAAAAAATTTACCTTGCCTTCAGCATCTTACAAAGCTAAGTATTCCAATAATAATAATATAAATTATAATAACAATTTATATAAATGTTTAAAATGTCACACCGAACATGATCCTAGAAACTGTCCAGCCTATGGTAAAGTGTGTTCGAATTGTAACAAACCAAACCATTTCAAAATAGGTTGTAAAATAAATAGAAAAATACATAATATTAATAATGATTCTAGTTCAGATTCATCTGTGGTATTAAATGTTATTAAATGTGAATCTATTGGCAGCTCGCAGGAGCTCAAACAGGTGCTGACAATCGAAAAAAAAAAATTGTATTTAAGTTGGATAGTGGAGCACAGGTGAACGTCTTGTCTCTAAAACATTTTAAGAAGATTGTTGATGATGAAAATATTATGTCTGAGACAAAAACAATTTTGGAAGTGTTTGGTGGCACAAAAATATATCCTATTGGACAGTGCCAGTTATTGATTTCTCATAATGATATAAATATTAATGCTGAATTTTTGATAGTTCAAGAGAATGTAAAACCTATTTTAGGATTGAAAACCTGTTTAGACTTAAATTTATTAAATATATTTTAATCTATCGCAGTCAGAGCCTAGTAATATTGATAATATTAAAACTAATCAAAACATAATTATTAAAACTAAAGAGGACATTGTTAAAATTTATTCGGACTTGTTTCAGGGAGTTGGATCATTTCGTGAGCCATTGGAGTTACACATCCGACCCGGAGCACAGCCCGTAGTACGCCCACCACGTCGTGTGCCCATTGCTCTACAGTCAAAACTTGCGGATAAGTTGAACGACCTGGAGAATCGCCAGATTATTAGTAAGGTAGAGCATCCTAAAAGTTGGGATAGAAATTTAGTAATAATAGAAAAGAATGATAAATCGTTAAGAATATGTTTGGATCCCAAGGATCTCAATGAGGCTCTCATTAGAGAACCAATATTAATACCTACTCTTGAAGACATTATGCCCAAATTGTGCAATAAGAAATTATTTTCTGTGTTAGATTTAACAGAAAGTTTTTATCATGTGGTGTTGTCAGAACAGTCAAGTCAGCTCTGTACCTTTAACAGTCCATTTGGATGTTATAAATTTAACAGACTTCCCTTTGGTATATGTGTAGCTTCAGAGGTGTTTCAAAAATATAATGAAAAAATTTTTGGTGACATCCCTGGAGTGATAATTTATTGCGACGATATATTATTGGCAACTGATGAAAAATGTAATGACGAAATGTTGGCAAAAATATTTGAACGTGCACGTTTGCATAATGTACGATATAATATTAAAAAAATTCAGTATAAATTATGTAGTGCTTTTTCCTGCTGAATTGTTGAAATATTGGGAAATCTTAGTTGAAAGAAAAAAAAACAAACTTATTCCTTTAGTCCGATACAAAATGAAAAGCTTTATTCTGGCAGGTACATGGTTGTAATTCACTTATGCATAATGTTACTGAAGTTAACAAAATCCCTCAATGCAAAGCACTTAACTAAATGTTTAATTAATACAAGCCAAGGGCAGGATGGTTCAGGTTTGTTTGATCAATCTCGGCAGGTAAAAATCAGGTACAAATTGGGTACAAAACTACAAAATGAGGGGCAATAAAGTACACGAACAAATAGTTATAGGTTTCATTTTTTTTAAATTAGTAGCTTTCCCCGGAGCGGTTGTTAGTAGAGCGTACCTTCTATGCTAAATCTTGCAATCACGGGTCAGAGCTATGATATTCCAGTTTCTTAACTTATTCTCTGTTTCTAATATTATTTGTGTAATTCCACAGAATTCCTCCTTGATATTAGGTTATTAGGTAGGTTAGTTGCAGCGGAGCCCTACGGCCTCCGGGAACTGCCCTGGAGATTCATAGCACAGTGTTATGTTAAAAATATAATTAAATATGCCCATAATCTTAGGGTCAGTGGGTCTAACACTGAGTTCTGAAGGAATCCCAGTCAATACATTTGAACTTCATGTAATAAACATTGCAAGTTAATTCCAAACATAATTTTCAATGAATTGTCAAAGTTTCTTATTGGGTAGTTAATAAAAAGGACATATGGAGGGGAGAGCACCTATTTTGTGTATAATTACTGCTATTAATAAAAAGAAAACAGCTTAATTTGTGAGTTATTTGCCAAAGAAGGATGTGAAACTTAATATTGTGAAAATTTAGAATTTAACATGAAATTCGCAAGTGTTACTCAATATATGCCTTAATCCCACTAAGATGCCGTTTACTATCAAGGTTTTTTAATGAAATAGGGGATGAAAAAGGCGAATTTTGGGAATGTAATATGTTTGATTTAATAATCAATTTACCCACAAATAAAAATAAAATTAACAAAATCTGCTTTAAATCATGAAATATAATAAGTTAATTAGATACCTTATTGATTTTTTGCACTTATTGATACAATAAATCCATTTAATTTAATGAATCGCGTGCCGGCGAGTAAATATAGTATTTTTCCCCTTAGCTTTACTCTTCAAGCTGAAAACAAAAAGAACTGAATTTTGTAGTTTCACTGTGGTTTTTCAAATCAAATTCACACGGAAAACGGGAGAAATACCTATATAAATATATAAAAACTTTATGATCTTCAAATCAATAACAAATTACTTCGATCGATGTCTCACAGACTAATCATAACCTAGACGATAGACTAACCAACGCTCCACTTGCGCGCAGATTTGCGTTTATGTGGAAGCGACGGAGCCGAGGTCCGTTTGCTGAATGTTAAGCGCCGTATTGGCGACGGAACCTCTCCTAAAACCAAATTCATTTCATGACACTCGTAAGACTCTTAACTTGCTTCAAGATGTGTCAAGTCAACATACGGATCTTTCGAAATTCTACAATATGCAATAAGTATTTCCAGCTAAAGTTATAAGTTTGGTTGAAAAACAAAACGTAATGAAAAATTAACCATAAACAAATTGTGAATGCTTTCCAAATTCTATTCGACGAAACTATAATTATATGATCTATAAGTTTAAGCGTATTTTATTAAAATATGTCTATAGAAATGATCAAAACAAACGGTCTAAATGTCAAATTCCGAATTTTGAGAAAATCAACCCACCTAAATGGAAGCACGGGATTTTGGGCGAAAAAAAACTATCTTTGTAAATAAGGCCAGGATAAACGCGAGATTTATTTTGTTTATGCCAAAATCGAATAATGACCAAAGATAATTGCAAATGTCAATGACGTGGCGTGAAACGACGTTGACGTTGACACTTGACATTGACATTGTGAAATTCATTGACAAAGTTATTGAATTACGATTTTAGTTGTGAAATTTGTGTTAAAACTACAGTGAAAACAAAGTGTTTTTGCAAAATTAGTGTTTTATGAAATTTTAAGAAAAAACGGTGTTACAATTAAAAGAGCTCAAATATTTTGGACACACATTTTCTGACTCTGGTATGAAAATAGATCAACACAGAGTTAGTGCGATTTTAAACAAAAAAGATTTACAAATCTTTCTTGGAATGATAAATTATCTTAGACAATTTGTGCCTAATTTGGCAGATATAGTTGCCCCATTATATTTGTTACTTAAGAAAAATGTTACATGGTTGTGGACAGAAAATCATGATAAAATCTTTCAAGATCTAAAAACTAAAATTAGTTCAGCCCCAGTGCTACAAAACTTTAATCCCCAATTAAAAATTGTTATACAGTGTGATGCATCCCAGAGTGGTCTAGGTTGTTGTTTACTACAGAATGGTAAACCAGTAAGCTTTTCTTCTCGTAGCCTCTCACCAACAGAACAAAGATATTCACAAATAGAAAAAGAACTCTTGAGTGTAGTATGGGCTACTAAAAAGTATCATCATTATGTGTATGGTCAAAAATTTATTGTAGTAAATGATCACAAACCTCTGGAATCTTTACTAAAAAAGCATATTCATGATGTGGCATCTCCAAGATTACAACGCTTAAAACTTAAATTATTAAAATATGATATAGATTTTAAATACATGAAGGGCAAGTACATGTATATTGCAGACTTGCTGTCAAGATACTATGAGGAGTGTGATTCACAAGATGACTCTTTTATGAATGAATTAGTGCATTGTGTTGGCTTGTCAAAATATATACAATGTACAGATGAGCGTAGAAAGGAGTTGCAATATGAAACCATCAATGACAGTGACCTTTCTCAATTAAAAAACTACATAATAAATGGTTGGCCCGATAATATTAAAAATGTCACAGATATTTTAAAATATTACTTCAAATTAAGAGGCTCTCTCACTGTCGATTATGATTTGATATTTTATAACTATCGATTAATAATTCCAAAAATTCTTAGGAATTATGTATTGTAAAAATTACATGAAGGACACATAGGAATAACTAAAATGAAACAACAAGCTAGAAAATCTTTTTATTGACCTAATATTGATATACATATTGAGAATTTTGTTAAAAAATGTGAACCATGTCAAATCTACCACAATAACAATGTAAAAGAGCCATTGCTTTCCCATAAGGTGCCAGATTTGCCATTTAACAAAATAGGAATTGATATAATGGATTTCAAAAGTAAGTCATACTTAGTTATTTATGATTATTATTCAAAGTGGCTGGATATTTTTTGGAAACATTTGACCAATAAAAGTGCCAATTGTGTTATTGCACAACTAATTGATATTTTTTCAAATTTTGGAATTCCATCTGAGATTGTATATGACCATGTGCCTTTTGACTCTAGGCAATGTAAAGAATTTACAGCAGAATGGGGTTTTCAATTTAAATTTTCAAGCCCAAGATATGCACAGTCAAATGGTATGAGTGAACGGGGAGTGCAAATATGTAAGAAAATTTTGCAAAAATGTTCCCATGATAGATCTGATTATAGAGTAGCATTGTTACAGTATAGATCTACGCCTGTATCTGGAACTGGGCTCTCTCCAGCTCAGATGATGATGTGTAGAAACTTAAAATGTAAATTTCCAGTAACTTATGAATATCTTAAACCAAAAATTAATAATAATGTAAAATCACTATTTGAAAAAGTTAGACAACGAAATACTGTAAATGATAACCTTCGTACTAGGCCAAAGTCTGACTTTCAAGTAGGACAAAGTGTATTCTATAAAAGAGACCCGAATAATAATATTTGGATACCAGGAATTATTTGTAAAAAAATGGTTATAGATCATATATTGTTTTAGACAAAAATAACTAAACTGAATACATAAGATCTTCATATCACATTAGGTGCTAATGATTTGGCGATTGTCTGAGTGTCACTACCTTACTAGCTACTCATAGCTACCTGGAGCGGATGTGTGGCTCCCTGGCAGCATTTCTTATACCTACTTAAGTATATAAGTTTTTACATATAAGTTTTTACCATAGTTCACCACATTTTGTTGTTATTGCTTAATTTTGTTACTAATAGTATATAAGCATAAATTTTTATAAATAATAATATTAAAAGTTGTTATTGCTAATAAGTATTTTGTTTTGTAAAAGGGAAAGATGTAGAAGAAACATCATGATGTATATTAATAAGTAATAATGTAAAATTTTTATTAGTGCTAATAAGTATTTGTTTTGTAAAAGGGAAAGATGTAGAAGAGACATCACTAGCTGAATGGAACGTCACTAGTTGTCAAAGTCAAATCTGCCTCTTCCCCGCCCTCTCTCTGCTTTAAGTTACGACGATACAGACGTCTCTCAAGTAATTATTAATATTAATATTTAAATATCGTATCGGTATCGAAACCGGTCGCAATAATTTAAATATAATAAAGATTCAAGTGGAACTTGTGAAATTAGTGTTTTAATAACAAGATACCATGGAGTTCCATCAAGAAATTACAACACAAAGCTTTAAATATTTAAATAAGTACATACTACTGAACTATATAATAAAATTTATATAGTATAGATACAGACATTTCCAAGAAGTGGTTTTATTAAGAAAAACAATACAGTACAATAACATCTATCAATACTCAGATAATAATAAAACTAAATAAAAGAGCCGCAAGAGTAGGTACGTCTTATGAAAGTCAATAATCGTATACATTCCTCCGTAGCTTAAGCATCAATAGATCTTTTTTCAATTAATTTCTGAATCATAGATTAAAATGGAGAAATAGTCCAAAAAGATCCATCAATGGATCCTTTCAATCAATCTTGCTGGACATCGCAAATTCGTTAAATTTATTTAACTGAACTGCGCATACAACCTACATTATTATAGCAAGCTTAGCAAGTTATTCATCACCACAGACATTTATAGCAGATGTTGTGTTTCGTCTGATTATAAAACGGCCTCAGTGATTAGATTAGTGATTAAAAAAACTATCTTCATTTCTGAATTTGACGAAGGTATGTATTTCGTGATAATGAGCCGACATCATCTAGGTTCGTCCCATAGATAACAAAACAAAATAGATGATTAGATTAGATGGGCGCTGCCATATGGCGCAGTCGACTCGACGCCAAGGGCTGATCCAGGATGTACCTACATCAGGGGGAGTTATTGGTGTAACTAAGTATAGAAAATACCAAAAATCACAAATAATAAACAAAACATTAAATTTTATTTATGTATAGCGAGGCTCTAGGGGGGTAATTCTGCTTTACAACCCCGCCTCACTATTTTTTATCCACCCATGGTCGTCGTCAAACAATAAAAAATGATTAATTACCTACGTTAAGCCTTCTCTATTTCTACGTACATTATAAAAATTTAGATAATTAGTCAGTTTGTTGTTTGGGGTCGTTACTCGTGGTCATACACTGGTGGGACCACGAGGAAATGTGGTTCCTCGTGGTCCCACTGGCCAATGGAACCACGAGGAATTCCCTTTTTCGTTCCTCGTAGACCCACTGATAAGATCCTCTATTCTTAACAGTGAAACTGATTTACCGTCGACTCAAAATTAATATGTTAATAAGATCGATACCGAAGACTTGTTTTTCGTCGGTTGTATCTTTTTTTTTACATACGACCGGGAAACTCTTGGCTCTTGGCCTTTATCTCACCTGATGGTAAGTAACGATAAGGCCGAAGGTGGCAGCAAGCTTAGCTTGGACTCCTCAACAACTGAGGAACTGGCTATCTTACCTCTAATTGTCGGAACACAATAATGCTATAAACATTGTTATTATGGCGACAAACTTGGGTAAGACGGTGGTAGCTGGCCGGGCGGACTCAGAAGCCCTACCACCAACCAAACCGAGCAGAAAAATATCTGCCCCCATGGGGAATTGAACCCCGGACCTCCCGATCAACACCCGGTGGTCTCAACCACTAGACCACGGAGGCGGTTAAAATAACTAAATATCGAGCGTCTACACCGAGATGCCTAGCCGATTCATCAGCGCTATTACCGTTTATCTCCAGAAGAGCAGATTTTTTTTTACTGAACAGGCCCCCTAGACAAGATGTCTTTGGATAATCGCAATCGCTATATGGACAATGTATGACATTTGACAATTGCGCTCGAAAGCTAAGCTAAGCTGGGCTTATGTCAAATCGCATACATTTTCCTTTTAGCGATTGCGTTAGACTTATTTGAGCCTTTTGAGAGTATTTGGTTATCTCCTGTTCTTAGAATTGTCAATAAAAACCTTTCAACTCGGTTACCAAAAAAAGATGCTCATAATCTCCCTTTTCTGAGATTTTGGATAATCTGAGGGATGCTCGATATTTATGAAACATTCAAGTATTATGAGAAAACACTAAGGTCGGTAGAATTCAAAAATCGGTACAAATAGGTATTTGTAAAATGTATTGCTGTCGCGCTATCCTTCCGAACAAACAAGCTAAGCGTGATAGAGACAACTGCAGGATACTGCTCGAAGATACCTATAACAAGTACACCAAATAGACGTTTCGTTCCCTGTTTCCTTTTCTTCTATAAAACTCAACCGATTTAAGTAATTACTTTCTGTATTAAAAATTAAAGAAAGGCAAAGCCTTGTGTGTGTTTCTGTTTTGCTTATTTCATATTTCTCGTCAAAGGAGATTGACGAAATCAGTCCTAGCAGATACAGGAATCAGAGTTTGTCCAAAATTAATAACTTAATTATTAATGTTTAGGCCAAAATACTAGTAGCTGATTCATCGGGGAAACAATTATTTATTTTATATAATGGAATACTGACTTCCTGCCATAGAAAGCAAGAGCAAAAGCTCATTATTATGCAATACGTAAAAAAGGTTTTATGGTTGATAACCGACAGAGTAAGAGTATAAGAAATGTTTTTAGGTCCCCTTTGATAAGACAAAATAATAGCTTTCTAAGTAGACATAGCTTTACATTAACTTTAATGATTTCAATAATTTTGATTTCTCCGGTCTCCCTTAGAACAAATCTATAATTTTAGTACCCCTGGAATCTACGTTTTGATCTAAAAAACTGACTAAAAATCATCAGTGCAGCCTCTTAGGCCAAAATTCCTAAGGAATCTCGCCAATGTTTACTGGATGTGGATGAAAAAACAGCAGAAAATCGGGCCATTTTTTTAGTATGTTAAGGTTTAAACCTCCTTCAATTATTACTTTAATAAAGAAAAACACAGAAACATGCTAATAGTGGCCATATATTTTAGAATAGAGCAACATTTGCTCTATTCTAAAATATATGATTTTATAACTCTAAATATTTGTATCCAGGAACGACACAGGTTACTACGTAATACGATTTCCTCTTAACTTCAATAGGTGGCTGTAGCTGTTTTCTATCGTGATGACGAGTGACCTCCGTAACTAAATGCCTCTTGAAATTTCCGCCGGTGAGATCCGCGTCTAAAAAGAAATGTGCAATCACGGAGAATCACGCTGTTTATGCACGATCACGTCGGGGTAACCAATTTTACTTTAAGCAAGGAGGATTTTTTTTATTGCTACTAAGTTGGCAAACAAGCAAACTGATGGTAAGTGGTAACAGTCACCTACAATACATGTGGCTCCTGTGAGATTCGCAGCAAAACTGCAGCCCCCACAAGAACCACAGTGTACGTTGCCAACTTGTGACTTAGGATGTAAAGTCACGGTACCCTGTAATTTTAGTGTCCCGTCAAACAGGAACACAGCAATGCAAGCGCTGCTGCTTTGCGGCAGAAATAGGTAAGACGGGGTTACCCAAGCACATGACCCTGGTACAGAGTAAAATGAAACAGATGAAATGAAACAGCCAGAGTGACGGTGTTCTCCCCAAGAACTTTCGTTTTATAAGAGAAATCTCTTATATACTAATATTTTATTCTGTATATAAGAAATAAGAAAAGAAAAGCTAATTGTGTATATAAGAAATCTCTTATATACACAATTAGCAAGCGAGTGTTGCTCTAGATTAATTTCAATGCAGAGTGCATGCTGGTACTAACATCTCTATCGCAACAAAACGGCATTTTACATTTTTGGCAAAGTTACATACATTTCCTGTCGCCTTTGGATTAACCAATGCTCCTGAAAACTTAACAGAGTCTCTAATTGACTTCCTGTTTGCAGAGTTCGACCATAAAGTCTTTGCTAGATAGCATAGCTTGCGTTTCTCAGGACTTTAGTAATCTTTTCTATGTATTCTAAAAAGCTAAAACAAACCAACCTCACTATTAACTTTGTACGAGTTGTACACTTAGAATGGTGATGGTAGATAAAAAGTCACTTGTAGAGTAAACAAAGATTGGCTTTATTTTATAAAATTTTAACAACACCTTAACTAAGTCTATAAAATATACTAGAATTAACTATGGTAAAATCATGGTGAAATGAAGTATGGATATAATAATATGGTGTGAGTGCGTATGGACGATTGGTATGGTGATCGGTTAGACATTTTTTATAAATAAAGTTACAAATAAAGAAATAAGGATCACGTGCGTTTAGCACGTGATGCGACGAGTCAAATCGCTGACGCGTCTTTTACCTACAAAGTTACTAAGTTCAATGTACGGCGACCGTACATGCTCCCCTGCGAAATAAAAAATAAAAAGGATGGTAATGATGAGGAATGATTATTGATGCAAGAATGTGTGTAGTAAAGTGCTTGGTTTACAAGGTGAAGAAACCATAAATATATTAATTATTAATTAGCTCGATTGCCAAAAGTGTGTACGAAAGTCGGGCACTGGTGGCAGTGACGTTTTGACTCGAGAATAATGTCTTTGCACCTTTTCACTAACACTAGGTACTTTAGGGCTGATTTCACTAGCAATAGGCCCTTCAGGGTGTATAGAACTAACACTAGGCCTATTAAACTTTTGACCACTAGCACTATAACACTCTGCTCACTAGAAAACCTCTTTTACACTAACACACACTAGCACTGTATATAGCTACATAGTGGTGAACGTCATGGTACGAAATGATGTCTGCTACTCCTACCTAGGATTTCATATCTTTGATCTGATTACCTAGAATCTTAAGATCTCAAAACCACTTGACCTAATTTCCATGGTTGAATTGGGAATGGTAATATTTATAATGTTGTTGATAGGAGGTATAACTGGTATGATTAAAGCTAACTGAATTTTAATATTATTAAAGAATTGGCGGTGCGATGTAATGCTGAAAGAGTCGCTCTGGATGATGCTGCCGTCGCTAAGTGTGATAACGTCCAAATTGGTGAGATGTTCCGCAGTGATCTGCTGTTCACATATTATCCTTACAGGACATCCTCCGCGTTCACATATTATCCGTAAGTTGATCGCAACATGATTCGAAATCGGAAGTAGGGTGACCGTACAGTTGTTAGTTTTTCTCGGAATGGGAACGAGCTTATATATATCAAATATTTCTCTGTTCACCAAAGGAATTTTAATGTCAAATAGTGTCTTGGTATGTCATTATTTACAGGATATTAATTGGAAACAGTTTTATCACTAGGTTTGAAGTCTTCTTGGTGATCAGAGACTGGTAGAAAAAAAGGTTTTGTAATAGGGCGTTTCATGGTGCCGTTTTTCGTTCTTCAAAAAAATTTCTAAAAATGTTAATTTTTTAGATATGAAGTAAAATATTCAAGAAATATTGTGGATAACTATGCACAATATTACATCCTACGGTTTGCGTGCAGATTCATCTAAAGTATAAGTTATATCCCACCAAAAACATTCTGTAAAAAACTAGCCGTCTCGATGGAGCTGCTTGTTTATCTCTAAAAAGTAATGAAATCTAGACAAAGTCGTGCCAAGTCTAAGGTTCCTTACTGCGATTTCTTTATTATTATAGTAAAGTGACCTACAGATTTGAAATTTTGGATTTTAACCCCCAGTTTCTGAAAGGCTGATCAAAAGATTGTTCAACTAACATCCATGTCATCTTAACAGCAGTGTCAAATCAATTTGAGTTTCCGAAACGTTGGTTAGCCAAAATTTACTTATCTCTAAAAATTTGATTTCTCGTGAGAAATAATTTTAGACACAGTCACATTGCTGAAATTATATATTTTGTTTTATTCATATGTATTTTAGAAACCTAAAATGGGTCTTTCCTTAATAATTTTGCAATAAATTTGACAGCTGTGTCAACTAACACAGTGATAAGTTGAATTAGCTTTCAGCAACTCAAATCATAGTTAGCATTAGATTGAGAGCTTGTTAGTTAATTTTATCGCTGAACAGCCTTTCAGAAACTGGGTGTTAGTATGTGATTATAGCTTACTGGATGACGAAAATTTCTGCGTTCTAGTCTTATCCAGAGGTTCTCAAATAGGGGCCTGAAAATGCGGCGAAATGGTCCCATTACATTTCCGAACACTACTTGCTGCAAGGATCTGGAGCGTTATTTAGAAGATGCAACTTGGTACCGACGCACGCCTTGTTCAAAAATTTAATACTATTATAATAGGTCCCTCAAATAAGTTAACATAGGTACCCCATGTTAACTTATATCCTTCAAGCGAACGACCGAGGCAGATGCTGCATTTCAGAAATTAAATGAAAGATTTCGGTTCCAGTTCTTTTCTGTCCTGTCTGCAGTAAGCTGTTTGAAGTCCATACGAGTGTGAATAGCTACAGTATCGGAGATATGATGACAAAAACATTATCAGTTGCTGAAAAGAATTATAGCATTACCGAAATGGAAACTTTAGTCGTAGTTACCGCTTTGGAATATTGGCGGTGTTACGTTGATAGCACTCTTTCTTTCACCGTTTATGCGAACCATAGTGTTCCTAAATGGATTTTATCCAACCAAATATCACAAAGGTACTGACAATGTTATACCTGATGCTCCTACAAGCAGTGTTCCATTAATAGCTTTAAATACTCGTACTTCCTATTCTTATTCGGTCACTACAGACTTGTGCTATATAATCATTTCCCACGGTTGCTTAAAATAAACTTCCCAGTATCCTAATTTTTTAATTAAATAATAACTGTTTATTTAGAATTTGCAAATAAATAGTCCCGATAATCTCCTCTCACTTCCAAATATTCTTGGAGAGAGGTTGGGTACCAACAAATATCGTACAAAACTTCTGTGCGAAAACCATTCAGTGCTGGAAATGCATATTATTGTAACCACTAAGAATTAGTACAAACAGCACTTTTGTTAGTGTTTCCACGTGTCTATGTTTTTATTGCTGTGTACATCCGTGGAATTGGTTGAGACCACCGGGTGTAAACCGGGAGTTCCGGGGTTCAATACCCTATGGGGGTAGAAATTTTTCAGCTCGGTTTGGTTGGTGGTAGGGCTTCTGAACCCACCTGGCTAGCTACCACCCGCCGTCGTAGATACGTTTTTCGCCATAATAACAATGTTTATAGCATTGTTGTTTTGCGACAATTAAAGGTAAAATAGTCACTTCTTGAATTGTTGAGAAGTCCACGCGAAACTTGCTTTGGTCTTATCGTCACTTACCATCAGATGAGATAAAGGCCGAGAGCTTCTCTTTCGTATGTAGAAAATGTCTTTTTTGTGCATACTTCTCATATTAAAAAGTTAACGTGAAATGCAAGGTGCTTCTTTACGTGGCTTATACTTCCGGATCTCGCCGCAGCTGTTGCTGAAGCACATCATTTTCAGCTGCCAAGCGTTCAACCAAAGCTTTTAGTTCGTCAGCCATAGTAGGTAGAGAATCCGGGACTGTAAGAAGGATGCCTCTTTCTTATAATGCCACGTGTGCCGGCAGAAAGTACCAATTTTCGATTGTGCAATATAAAAATTCCTAGAATTGGAATACCGAAAATAATAAAATATACCTATTTGTATGATATGTATTTATTTATTTAGTTAGCAATGTGTATTTTATATTAAGCGAACTATGTATGTATATATTTAATATTGTCATCGCTGTAAATCTTAGTTGTAATTTTTTTACTTTGTATTTTTAAAGGCACTATCGCGTGACCTAACGGTATTTGCCGTAGGCTAGACGACGAGCGTTTGCTCTCTCTACCCACTAAACCACCCGGTGTCCTCCCTGCCCATAAGGGCGTGCGTAGTGGGGTTCACACTGCGGCCACCACTAACTACGCGCCCGGGCTAGCCCGACCTAACTGGTCGGGCTATCGCCAAGGGGGGATTGCCCGAGAACACCAGGGCAATCCTTACACGGAGGGCCTTACGGCGGTGTACTCGAGGCCATTCATGCACGCATGCCTCCACGGCAGGGTCATTATGTCAGGTTGCTTCGCGCTGACGGAAAGTCGCGAGACTTACGAATAAAATGTTCACTTCATAAATGTAAATAAAAGACAAAACTCTCATACTCTACATTTAAGTCTACTAATTCTTTATTGTAACTAGGTAGGAAAATATAATATTATTACCTTGTCTTTTCACATGTCGATCTTGTAAATATGCACATTCTTGTAACACTTTTGATTCACGAATGTTTGTAAAGCACTAACTGATTATTTATTTGAACTTCACTTTGTATAACGCTATTATTCACAAGCGATAAATATTTGTAATATTTATTAGTCCTTTATTGTATTTTTCTATATTTTCTTATTATAATTGTTAGCATCCGACATTTGATCTCAATATTGTAGCTCAATGCCCACGTGACTGACAAATGTCATATAATTATTTTATTGTTCAAAAATCTTTCGCTTGACAGCTATGTAGTTGTCTATTGTTATGGCCAGTATAAAAGCGGACCAGGGTCATTAGGAAGCCAGTCTACTACCAGCTCTGGTAGAGAATACAAACAGCTTAAGGAGTGTCTAAGCTCCTGTGCTAGTTTTGGACTGGTCTACCACCAGCCATCGTAAAGAAGAGTTGCTGCTCAAGTACGTAGGGGACAACTGGCCGCCTAAAGTCGAGTGCCCTACACGCCCACTTGGACTGCGTGTCTCCGTCTGCTACGGATTCTCGAGCCTCGCCTGCATACTGCTGCCGTCGGGGTGTTCCTGAGCCCGCCTACGTGTCTGCTGAGCTGCCTACCAGTCCGCTGAGCCACCTACGTGACCGCTGAGCTGCCTACCAGTCCGCTGCTGAGCTGACTACCTGTCCGGCTGAGCTGCCATTCGCTCCCACGTCCTACCCTGGCCAGGCTAGATCTTGTTATATTTAGTTGTACATAGTTTTACCTTTTAGGCTAATTTAGTTATATAAGTCCTGTCGTGCCCTCCTAATATTATTCCTCCCTACCTCTGCCTTTTCTTGTTTCCGTTTTCTCTTGTAAATATACCGTGTTAATTATCTAACTTGTTTTCTTTTAGCTTCCTCCTCTCTTTTTTTGTACGAAGCCTTCCGCTTCGCGACAATTAGACGGGCATCGCTTGTGCGAGTGCCCGCCTTCACCTGTCTATCCGTCTGCGGCGGATGGGATCGGCCTGAGGATTATCCTACCGCTTCCGCTCCTCCGAGGCCGCGAAGGCGGAGGCGACAACCCCCCATTCCGCCTTGCCGCGGAGCATAGCCACGACCACGGTACTAGTATACAAATACCGTGCCACGACCATGCGCGGCAGCGAGACGTCTCGGACTCTCAACACAGCGTTGAGTTCGCTGCGCTGGCATCGCTAGACCGGGCACACCAACAGGGTGTGCTCGGCAGTGTTGTCGGGAATCTTATCTTATCCCTAAGACTGCCTGGGGGAAATTGCTACCTTAGCAATAATGCCGCTTAATGTAAATGTGATTTATAATGGTATGTACTGTGTATGAGTGCGTCTGACGCTCCTAAATGTATGTGTAGTCAACCAATCCGCACTGGGCCAGCGTGGTTTGTCTAAGGCTTAATTGCCCTATCAATACTAGTTAGGGTAGGCTCTTGCCTCTCGGTGGGGACGAATATGAGCTGTGATGATGATGATGGTATTTAATGTGCAATAAGTATAAAGCTTAATTTCTTAGTTCACATTGGAATTTTGGTCACAGTATAGGACGAAAATAACTGCACGTTATTTTTATCTTAATGCATAACCATTATCAAAGTATTCAGGCATTTATAATTACGTAAATGTATTGCTAATAGAGATAAGAAATGAATTTCATTTTATAAACGTGTTGTTGATCCTTTTTTAAGATATCATATTGATTTAACGTTTTCTGAATGTAAATTAAATTCTCTAGTATATTCAGGTGTATTCAACAATGTGACAATGAAATTATTTCACACATAATTAAAATGTTATTTCGTACAATAAAGAGTGTCGTACAATAAATAGGTAGTTCTTTTGTGGCATAGCATTTCTTCTTGAAGCTCTTTTAGTTGAGCTGGTGTGAAGTATTTTTGTCTAGTTAAGTTTCTATGCGACCGCTAGACCTGAGTTAAAAAAAGAGTTCGTCACTTGTAATATTTTAATATAACCTTCTACAAGAAAAAGGCGAATAAGATTCCTGCAGAAGTCTCGTTGTTGGAGAAGAATTGAACTTGTAAGTAAATAGATTTTTTCGAAACGCATACGATTTAAGTGGTTTCATGTTAAAGCGTTAACTTCTATCGATAATATCCAAGGAGTTAAAATTTTATTAATAAGGCCGCCGGTGTATTTACCAAACACTGTTAACAGTTACCTCAAGTGAGTCATGGTTTTAACATAATGCTGTCTTTAACTTATTAACAAAAATGACAGCATCATATTTAAACTATGATTAACTTTAAACAACATCTTATAGTAAGACCGTCTTATTTTACTTTATACGCTGTTCCTATCAAGTAGTTTAATACAGACAGAATTAAATTATATTAATGGTAGATATTTTATATTATTTATTTGGTATTAGGAGAAACAATCGAACCAGAGAAATTGGTATCGCTATCTAATTTTGGTATAGCTAGATTTATATTTTGTATTGATTCAGAGTTCATGTTGATCACAAATTAAAATTATTAATAATAATAATTCTCACTTGGCTTAGGCCCGTGAGTCTCATTAAATACCAGAGAGTAACATCTCTCTAAAAAAATAATAGTAATGTTTTATTATTTTGTCATCACAAAGGTAAGTACAAAATAATAAGGTACATTATGAAAGATGATTAAATTACAATACCGAGACTGGTGTCTATACTAGGGTAATCCCTTGTGACGGATCGCCAGGCCCTCACCCTCGGACTTATTATTACTTATTTACTATGGTTCAGTGTCTCGTACCTACACTTCAAAGTCAAAGTCAATATACTTTATTCAATTAGGATTACATAATCGCTTTTGAACGTCAATGCAGCTGCGCCAATGGTTCACAAGTCTACGGCAGGGGACCTTGTACTGGAAAGAACCAGCAAGAAAACCAGCCAGGGCTATTTTTTTCTCCCTGTATTATTACAGAGTCGTCAATTGAAAGCTGACCTCAAAGCAAAAGTTTGAGCTCAACTTCCATTACAAGATTAGTGTGTCAGTTTTCTTCTTAATGTGTCGTTACCAAAATAATATTTTTTTACATAAATAGTTATACACAACAACATGATTCTTTATCTTCAGGTTAACACCAGGCATTAGCATCATTCAAATAATCTTTGACTTTATAATATCCTTTACTCCTTAGTCTTTTTTACATGCGCTTTAAACTTATGAAAAGGCAAATCAGTAACATTTTGTGGGACTTTGTTGGAAAAAGTTATACATTTCCCCATAAACGAGCCTCTAGTTTTTTGAAGCTTGTATCTTGGAACGGCAAGTTTATTTTTATCTCTTGTGTTTAAATGGTGAATTTAGAAATTGCTTTCAAATGTATTATAATTTTTGTGGGCATAAATTAAATTTTCATAAATGCTAGTCAATATATTAATTTCTCTAAATAAATCTTTTAGAGAATCTCTTGCTCGTAAATTATAAATAGCGCGAACAGCTCTTTTTTGGAGTACAAAAATACTTTCTATACTAGCTGCCGATCCCCACAGTAGTATTCCATGTCCACTATTTTAAATATTTGTAAGCATTATTACTAGCTAGTTTTTTTAATATATAATGTAATGTTTACATAATACATTTATCTGCATCCGTCCTCCATAACCCAATAGTTTTTGTTTTACCAGATAATCTCATTAATAGGGGTTGTTAGGACAGCAGCCTACAGGAAAAAGTTAGAGTTACCCATTGGTTTTTCCTAATTACCTGCAATCCTAAGAGAGATATGTTTATTGCAGCGTGTAATTACCTCTTTGACCTTAAATCAAATATTAGACTTGAATAGTAACGTTACTACAGATTTCATCCATGCCGCTTTGGGAAACCCACTCATATTCGACGTCACACTAGAGGTCCAATTCTGTTAAACCTAACGTTGTTATCCTGTCTTGATTCGTACTAAACTTCAATAGTGACAAATGCTTAAGATAGTTTTCGGTTCATCACAACAGCTCATATAATATGTCCCCACCGAGGGGCTCGAGCTTACCCTAAGTTAGGCCTTAGTCAACCACGCTGGCCCAGTGCGGATTGGTCGACTTCACATACACCTTTGAATATCTTCGCAAATGTATGCAGATTGCCTCACGATGTTTTCCTTCGCCGTAGGAGCGTAAGAAAAGAGTTATCGGTTAACTTACAATAACTGTCTCGAAAAGCAATGCTACTGATACGTTATTGACACGCCACAAGTGCGTTAACGCTAGCAGAATAAGCCCCTGTTTGTTTGTTGCCACGTATTTTAAGAATTGATTAAAAGATCTATAAAATATAATAAAAGTAGGTATTTTAGTTACTTATCATGAGTATTACCTCATATCACAGATAGGTAAGACTTTTACTCCTGGTGATTAAATTAAGTCAATCCTTCAAGATAGAGACTATCATTTCCTCGACTATAGTACAGTATCTATTACTTCAGTTCCAACCACCGTGTGGTGTGGATGTGAGTTGGCGTCGAAATGGTAAGAATTCTGTCTTGTTTATTCTTGTTATCATATTTTTTTTGCTGTTTATTTTATGCAAATAATTTTCTTATATTGTGTACAAGCTGACTATCGTCGTTCTGCCAATCACGCTAGTAGATAAGGTTCCTAATTAACCATTAAAAGTAACCAATAAAATATAAGCTTTATTATTGTTTTCGTTGTTTTCTGCTTTTTGAAAAAACGATATATTTTAATGAAAATGGCTCAAGCGCTATTTAAATATTATTTTTCGCTACATTCTAAGTAGGTACTTATTCTTCTTTATCCAGTACAGTTTCCGACCGCAGCATCGCTCGCAGCTCAGCTTTCTCAGCTTCCTGTGGGAATTAAAAAAAATCCCTCCTCAGTGGGCGCCTACATAAGCCAACTAAGGCCTGTGTAGAATTTCATTCTTCTAGCTCCAGTAGTTTGGGCTTTACGTTGATACCTCAGTCAGACGCTAAAGCCTTTTATAAATACAGAAGGTATAAATATCGCTTTATAAGATAAATATCGCAAAACTTTAGACAACCCAAATTATTAACATTATATAAAAGAACCGTATAAATTAATTAATAAAATTTTCGCGGACTATTTATGAAAATATTGTCTTTGGGTTTCTCTGATTATCTACCAATAAAATGTTCACTATTATGTTATACTGACCATTCAGAACAGCGTACGAAGCAGTTTGTTCTCCAAGTAATTATCTCCACAGAATTTCATCATCAGAACAGATTTTCATCAATAATGTTTTTCATTTACATTTTCTTTGCAGATGACGATGTGGAGATTTATCTTGCTGGTGCTCTGTGTGTGTGATCACGTCTTTTCTGAAAAGTATCCTCCATTGAAAAATAAAATATTGTCGGATGAAAAATTAAAAGGTCAAGTGTTAGAGAACGCCGACGTATCCAACAAAATCCAGCGTTCTAATAGAGAAGACAACCCATATCGTCTTCCAACGACTACGAAGCCCACCCACTACAATATATGGTGGAAAGTTAACATTAGTCCACCAGTATTAACATTCTCTGGCACAGTAGACATCGATCTTCGTGCTACACAACGAAATGTTAACAAGATTGTAATACACTCCCAAAATTTGACTATAGATTCATTAAAGTTGCAATTAGGTGAAAAGAGTATAGATCAAACTTATACCTTCGATTTAGATCACCAATTTTTGATAATAACCCTTGCGAACGGATCATTAGAATACAATGCTTATAAACCAGTATATTATAGATTATCTATTTCATTTAATGCCCCAATAAGAACGGATTTGAAAGGAATTTACCGGAGTTGGTACATGAACTTTGGAAAAATTACGTAAGTTTGAAATATTAAAGGATATCGATATACACACGAACCGATTGGTGAAGGGTGGATTATGCTTGCAATATTGACGACTATGTAGCAAACATCTTTGATGTAAGTTTCTTTGAGCAGCAGAAAAAATATAATGAATATTTTACAGCTGGATGGCAACAACCCAGTTTTCACCAGCATTTACCCGCACCGCCGTCCCGTGCTACGATGAACCGGCCTTCAAAGCAACATTCGATGTGACCATTACTCGCCAAGAAAACTTTCAAAGCTGGTCAAACATGAGACGTAAAGAAACCAGAGCCAGCGTCTATAAGTATGTGCTATTTAATAGTTTCAAATATTTTACGAATCAATTGATTTTACCCAAGCTACGATTATTGATCGATTTACTACGATGATACGAATTTTAAATGAGTGATGATGATTTAGCAGCCATTGCATGAATGTTCATGTATTTTCCAACATTTCATTTTAGGTTTATGTATGTTCTCCACCGAAACTGTTCTATATTTTTAGTGTTACAAAATATAATCTTTGCTTGTTGGATCTATATCCGACTGGGAGATATTATAGCTCTAACCTGGTCGCCCATCTGGAAGGCGGGGGCACAAACGAATTAATAAAGTGGTGACCCCTCCCTTGGCGACATTTTAGCGTGTTCATACTGCTGGGGCTGTCTCCAGGGGGTGCATTCGGTGAATTGGCCTTCCGACCCAGAACGTACCTACACCGGGGGCGGAGAGTTTCTGAAGGGTAGCTAAGCTGGGTAGGGGGACCCCAGCGGAATAACCATCCATTGGTGAACTAAGTCCCGGCATATCCAACTGAGCGGTTTGGTCAGCTTAGCCCCTTGTCGAATCACAAAGAGATTCCTCCGCCTCAAAAAAGCCGTTTCGTAACTATTACCAACGTTAGTCAAATGTTTCAGAGGCTACGAAGACGATGTGTATCACACTACGCCTCTCATGTGCTCATACTTATTAGCGATGATTGTTACTGAGTACGACTTGATGGCTAAGGTAGAAATGGTGAATGGTACTGAAGAGGTATACGAAGTCATTGCGAGACCTGATGCAATTGAAACTGGCCAAGGCGAATTGATGTTTGATTTAGGACAAATAATTTTGAAAGAGCTTATCAAATATACCACCATAGATTACTACAGTGTGCAAAAATTTATGAAACTGACTCATGCCGCTATTCCTGATTTCAAAGCAGGAGCTATGGAGAACTGGGGACTGATTACATATAGGTAACATAAAGTATTATTATTGCTTAATTAGGAAAATTACGAAACTTGTTAATATGTTCTAAGTTTTCTGGAATATTTTGGATGATTTCAAAAAATAATCTTAAGCTATTGTGTGTAAGATCAATACATAATATATAATTTACGAGTACCTAAAGAAATTGAAATTTTAAAAATTTAATTATTTTTACTGTGTAGTTACATCAATTGTAATTTTGCACTACTCTATGAGTTTTAAGTAGTTTTTTAAATTTTATTAATTCACTATAATAGTGACTTCCGAAACATATTCATTATGGAATCAGGACATTAATACATATTTACATACATAAATACATATTTAAATAACTGTTTCAGAGAAGCACTTTTAATGGACAATGCAAACAACTCGGACGCCGACCAACAGCAGTTTACAATAGGCACTGTTATTCACGAAACTTCACATTCATGGTTTGGTAACCTTGTCTCCTTAGAATGGTGGGATGTACTTTGGCTTAAAGAAGGATTCGCTATATTCTTTCAATATTTTATTGGTGATCAAGTAAGTAAGCTGGGTATATGCGATTGAATTGTACACTGATTATAAGTTTACTTAGGTACTGGCTACCAAAACAGATGCATATTGCAGCATTAGAGCTGTTTGTAAACATTTATTGTGTTCTTTGACGTTTTGGTTATTAAAATTGAAAAACTCGTCAATAAATAGATTACTTTTGCTGTACAGTGAAATAATATAACGAGAATCGTGTGTAGTATAAAGTGTGTAAATATTTCTGAATTTTATTTTATTTAATGAGTCCGAATCGTAAACGGAGTTGGATATGTAAAAATTGCCAAACAAAACATGATGAAAGGAGATTAATAAATACCACACCTGATAATGTAACGCTTAGAAGACAATACAACGTACAAATGAACACCTCGTTTCAGCTTATTTCGGAAGATGAATATGATACAATGTTTTTGTAAAATGAAACTAGTCATAACAGTTGACATGTAGAGGTTTTAAGCAAATCAGCGAAATGCCTATTCGCCTCAATAACTGTATTTAGTCAACAATAACATTATAAACAGTTCAGAAAAATATCTAGGCTTTGGAAACCAAACTAGCTCAAAGGAAATTAAGTTTAAATGTTAATTTTCAGAAATCAATTTCGGAACTGTTGTTTTGTGCACATGGAGAAAAAATGCTTTCTTCGAGTAAATATAATTGTATTAAAAATATATTGATGTGTTTTTTAAATGACTTTAGGCTTTCTATCATCTTAAACTGTTTTAGCTATTAATAATACATTTTACGTTAATGCAAGTAAACTTGTTTCATACAAATACTAATTACATACCTAAAATCTTTTTCGAAGGTTACGTCGATGGGTTATCAAACTCGTTTCATCATTGAACACGTCCAGGATGCACTACTTGCTGATTCTTTTGACGATCCTCAACCGCTGACCAATCCAGATATTGGCAGCCAAGCCTCACTTGAAAACATGTTTTCAACCATCACCTACAGTAAAGGAGGCTCTGTCGTCAGAATGACTGATCACCTGTTGGGTTCCGAAAATCACAAATACGGCTTACGAAAATATTTGAAAACAAGGTAAGTAGATAATGGTATACTATAATACTTATAAACCATATGCGATAAAGTTTGTAACAATGTATTTGTTTGAATTTTATATAGTTCTTAAAACGATTCAATAAACTTTTCGGTTCTTTGCCTAGCATAACGTTCGATGGATCTGCAATTACTCTAAGCAAAGAGGTTAGAAACCTGGGTGTATATTTCGATAACTATTTTTCTTGGCAGATCAACTTCCGATCAAAACGAAAATATCCTTAACTCAAACGCTACTTCTTCCTATTACTCCGATACCTGTTATCCTGACCTGTCGGTTTCTCTTCTGAATAAACTAGAGCGATTGCAGAACCTATGTATTAGGTTTATCTTCGGGTTACGTAAATACGACCATATCTCACTTTATGGCTCCAAACTTCAGTGGCTATCAATAACCCGGCGGAGAGACTGCAACATTCTTTCCCTTCTTCACTCTATTCTAACCCACCCCCATGCACGCTATTACCTTAAATCACGCTTTGTCCTCAACTCCTCAATCCTAACACGAATCCTTCGTTCATCAAATGTCTTGTCACTTGTTCTCCATCCTCATTCATACATATTTTACGACAAGTTATTTACGGTAAAGTCCATCAAACTGTGTAACTTCCTACCCTTACCCATCAGCCGTGCACCATCGCATGATACATTCAAGCGTGCAATAAAAAAAAACATATCCTGCAGCTGGACGTTTAGGGAAACATCTCCAACACCATAATAGTATTATGTTTTTTGTAGGGTATTTTTTAAATATCTGTAATATGTGTAGTTTATGTATTTTATTATGAAGTATATATTTAGCTTAAATTATACATTTTTAGTGAGAACTCTAATATCTTACCTGTCATTAGCTTTGAAATATCTTACCTGTCATTGTCATTAGCATTATCGGTTGCCTGGTAGAGATTGCTGCTTTGGCAATAAGGCCGCCGTGTGTTAGTCCATCACAACAATTCATTTGTATTTTCAGTGTTATACAAACAAAAAAGTATTTATTCAAACAATTTAATAAGTACTATTGGTTTATATTTCAGAGCTTACCAATCGGTTCGTCCGATCGATCTATTTGAAAGCCTTCAAGAAGCTGCCTTGGAAACTGGTGCTATTGATGAATATGGACCAGATTTCACCATTGCCGATTATTATAAAACCTGGACTGTACAAGGCGGTCACCCCATTCTGAATGTTGACGTTGACCGGCAAAATGGAGTCGTGAACATTCGCCAGGTACTAATTTCATGATTAACAAAATGCACACTTATAAGTTGTTGAAAATTTCACTACTGGTTATAAAAAGGTTTAGTTAAAATATTTTTTCTAAATTTTTGTCCTCCTCTATTTATTCTTTGTAAGAAACACCCTTTCTTATTACTTCCTGTTAATCTTTTTGGCTTTTTTACATCTGGAACGGATAAAAAAACCTTTTTTGAACTACGAAAATAACCATTTTCTTCTTAATGCCGTGGAGATTTACAATAACTTCCTTTACGACCATAAAAGAGAAAACGCTAATAAAAAAATAATAATACCATCACCTTTCATTCTAGCGTCAGTTCAATATCAACAGTGGTTATACCACTCCTAAAATGAACTGGGTTGTTCCAATCACATTTGCCACTGCAAGTTATCCTGACTTCATCAACACGAAGCCTACACATATCATTAAAGATGAAAACACAACCTTACCCCTTGCTCTTGGACCTAACGAATGGATTATCTTCAACATTCAGCAAACTGGTAAGAATGAAGATCATATAAATCGTCGATAAGTCAAACTAATCTACACCATGCAGGAACATTGACTTAATATAGCAAAAAAATAGTTACATACATTAATATTTTTTTTTAATACTTTAGTAAGAGTTGATTTGAAGTTGGAAAGTTAATTTAATAACTGAACGTTAACACTTATTCTAAATCAGAAGTTCCCAAATTGGGTGCCGCGGCACCCTGAGGTGCCACGAAGAGAGATTAGAGGTACCGCGAGGCGCCCCTGATGTCTCTGCTGAAAAACAAAATTTCACACGAAAACAAATATTTTAAGGAATGGAAAATCACCCGCGTGGCCGGTCCATGCTTTGGGAATGGATTGGATAGGAGGCACAGGAGAGGGAATGCGGGAGTGACATTTCGCCAGCGTTGCCAAGCGTACGGTAATTACCGTATTCGTACGGTAATTTCATATTACCGTGTAGCAAATGGACGTTAATTTTAAGTCCAGTGAGCGTCTGTGGCGCTATGTACTCGGCACTTGCCTTTCAATCGGGAGGTCCGGGGTTTGAGACCGCCATGTACCAATGTGTGGCAAAGGAAAACATCGTGAGGCAACCTGCATACATCTGCGAAGAAATTCAGAGGTGTATGTGAAGTCGACCAATCCGCTCTGGGCCAACGAGGTTGACTAAGGCCTAACACCCTAACGTAGGGTAGGCTCGAGCCCCTCGGTGGGGACGTATATGAGCTGTTATGATGATGAGTCTAGACAAAAGCCACACGCCTATTTTGACGCAGTCGTTCCTTAGAATAAATGTATGGAAATGACATTAGCTAAAATAAAATAGCGTGAGGTTGTCACATTATAATGACATTTTCTCTACGGAACGACTGCGGAAAAATAAGCGTGTAGCTTTTGTTTAGGCCCACAGGAAGAAATATTTACAAAAAGTACGATATACGGTTACGGTAACTAAACGCGTTTCTTTTTTCGTTCTATTTTTTTTTGTTTTTTTAACCGTTCGACGCACACGTTCAATTTGATCGGGGCAAACGTGACTCTGCTACGAAACTAAGTGTATGAAAAAGGTACAACAAAAATGACTAATAGCCCGGCCGAATGATCCAGTTTGCCCGGGCGCGTAGATAGTGGTGTCGCAGTGTGGACCTTACCCAGCGTGCCCATAAGGGCAGAGAGACACCGGGAGGGTTCTAGTGGGCAGACCTGGCACCTTACCGGGTTAGCCCTACAAACGCCCGCCGTCTAGCCAACGGCGGGTACGGAGAGGTCACGCATTTCCCCCCGAAAAAAAGAAGGGTGCCGTAAGAAAATCAAATTTTCTAAGTGTGCCAAGACTTGAAAAAGTTTGGGAGCCCCTGTTCTAGATCTTAATATTTCTACCGCTTCGTCTGTTCATAGCAAAATATTTATATTGAAAAATACCAATCAGCGATGCAATAAAGCAACGTGGATTGGCTAAGGCAATGCAATCTGTGTAAATACGAGTACCATTTCATTTGTTTCTATTACACAGGTTTCTATCGCATAAATTATGATGAACACAGTTGGGACCTCATTAGAGACATTTTGCATGGACCTGATCGTGAGCTGATTCATGAGTATAATCGAGCTCAGGTAATTCAATTCTGTTTATTAAATTACCAAATAGTTGATAATTTACAAATATTATATTTTTAAATTTTTCCCCTAAGGATTTTTTATGTTTATATTACCATTACATAATTATAGTTTGAAATTTTTCATAGCTTCTAAAATAATGTATTGAATGTACAAAACATGTTGTTGTTGTTTATTTATATTTTGTCTCATGGGTTTAATTTAATGAGAATACGTAAAAGAATCAAGGAGCATAAATTATCAATTACTTTCAATTACTTCATACAAGTTTTTTAAACAGTTTTATGTTAATGAAGTAGTTGGTTGTATTTTATTAATAAATTGTTCGATTTTGAGTTTACAGATCGTCGACGATGTCTTCCAATTCGCCCGATCCGGGATCATGAGTTATAACAGAGCGTTTAATATATTGTCATTTCTGAAAAATGAGACCGCATACGCTCCAGTGTTGGCTGGGAAGTATGCATTCAACTGGTTAATCAATAGATTGACGGGGACCGCCGTCGAAAAACCGGTGAAAGTAAGATTAAAAAAACTTGTGTCTTGATATTATAACTTTTTAAATAATGACCCCGGAATAAAACTGCTTAAACTAGTGACAAAATAATTACGAGGAAATAGCGACTCCATCTTGCAACAACATCAAACTAGCCTATTATCGAAATTTGGAAAAATAATGCACTCCTATCACTATCAATCTTCCTGAAATTTTCATGAAATTCCTTCATTGACAAGTAATCCCAAAAGGCCATCTAATATTTCCAGAATTTGTTCTTGGAGTGGGAGTCACGCGTTATGAACGAGTTAACATATTTACCAGTCGAAGGAGAACCGTTCTTGAGAACTCATCTAAGGTTACTATTGCCACTGGGAATGTGTGGCTATGGGAGTGAAGAATGTATCTCAACAGCACGGAGACTTATTGCCGATCTTTATAACTGGGGAACTGAGTAAGATAAACGATCTTTGATTAGCCTTAAAACACACATCGCAGCATTATAACGAATCAAATTGTTTCCTGCTTTAAAAACTGAACATGTTCCCTTTTACAATTCACAGGGTTCCAGTGAGCATTCGAACATGGGTTTACTGCAATGGCCTACGTGAGGGCGACCCAAATTATTACAACTTCCTTTTCAACAGATACATGTACCATCCGGTTAATACGGAACAGGTTCAAATCATTGAGTTTCTTGGGTGTACTAGTGCCGAGTCTTCGTTATTAAGGTTTGCGTAAAACATTTTTTTTTCAATATTATTCAGGAAGGTGTCTTTATGTAAATGAAAGACATGATTCGGACCTAGTAGTAAGGATTATTTTCTCTGTTCCTTACTCTCTATATTTCTCCTTTCGTAGACTTAATTCACCTTAAGCATCTCGCTGTCACACAACGTATTAATATATTTTTCGGCTCTTTCTTATAATTTTCTGTCATATTCTATGTCTCACTTACGTTCCCTTTGAAATATAGGTACAATTAATATTTTAAATATATAGGTCTTAGTGATTGATCGTTGATGCTTTTTATTTTTCTTCAGTGATTCGATAGATTTCAATCATACGAAGCCTAACCAGACCATTAGAACCTACGAGTACATTAAAACTAATTTTGTCCCATTACCTACCTACAATAAAATATTATTCTTTTTTAGATTACTTGATGCGATATTTAAAGAAAAATTCGTGGTGCGCGAGCAAGACTTGTCGAACGCCTACCTTGCTGCCGTACAGGGTAATGAGGCTAACACTCAGATCGTATTCCGATATATCCAGGAGAACCTGCAAGCTGTTAAAAGCAGGTAAGCTTCACTTTATTTTACTTGTTATATACTATTAATTGCCTTTCAGCCGCATACGAAACTGGAGCTTCGTAACCAGATGCGATCGAATATTTTTTCGTCCTTGTACTCAACCAGTTACGATCGAATACTTTTCAATCCTTGTACGAAACTATGTAACGAGTCTCGTAACCAGTTACAATTGAATAATTTTTCATCCTTGGTACGAAACCACTCAACAATATAAAACCACCTATCAGAAAAACAAACAACCTAGAAAGATTGCACATCAAGATCAACTGGTTCATATGGAAGAAGTATCCCACGATGGCTTGTCTGTTAGATACTTTGATGAAGAAGACAAAACGTCAAATTAATGAATAAATAAATGATGCACTTAAAAAATTAAAAGAAGGAAACATTTCTTTAGGACATTATCTCTAAATTATTTGTATAAGTACTCGTATTTATTTCTTTTATATGAAAATAAAATATCTTATTTGAAGTAGTTCGTTTATAATAAGAGTTTTTTAAAGTAAGTAAGAAGTAAGTATACGTTTGTAACCTAACTCATTTGATAATGCAGGTCTTTTTATTTACTCTGATGGTCATTGCTATTTTTCTATTTCTATTTTGACTATTTGTAACTTTTATGTAAGTTGCTTATGACCAGGAAAAAGAAAACTAGTAATACACAAATGTGAAATGATTACTTACTATTGTACAAAAACACGAAAAAGTTTTTGATCGTAACTGGTTTCGTGCAAGGACGAAAAAGTATTCGATCGTAACTGGTTACGAAACCCCAGTTTCGTACGCGGCCGAAACGATTAATTGGGCTACATACTAATTATACAACCTACTTGTCATTTTCTTAATGTCATCTTTCTCTAAATAGTCTAATTTTGGTGCATAGATCGTTCCTCGTTACAAAAAAGTCGCGAGGATACCTGTAGCACTCGCGCGCAGAACTACGATGCCAATAGCATACTATAAATTTATTTTTACAAAAAAAAATATATAACCGACTTCAAAAACACCAAATAGTCATAAATAATATAATAATACATACAACATCACAGTTTTATATTGAATTTGGTGCCAAATTTTAAGTAAGTAAGTATATTAATCGTTATTAAATTTTTAAGACTTTCAAGATCATCATTACTTGGCACCGACTTCAATATAAAACTGTGACGTTGTAGGTATATATTCTTATAATATAGGAATTTTTGGTGTATTTAAAGTCGGTTTTATTTTTGTAAAAATATCTTTTAAAAATATTTTTACTTAAGTTAATATCTGCGTATTAGAATTTGAGCCATGGCAAACACCAGAATAACTTAACACAAAACGTCTTTCGCTCTAAACAGCTTTGAAAAAAATATTCCCGATCTCTTAATCTACCAGAAATCTTCCATCATCAGCTCACTGATATGACATGCTTAGCACTAAAGGCAAATACCTGAATATCTTCAACAAAAACATGAAACATGTTGGACGTGCCTATGAAATTCAAGGGTTTCCCTCGATTTTTATGGGATCCAATCATTAGATCATGTCAAGGGGACAATGGTATCACTCCGGGAGAACACTATTTCGATGATAAAAAGAATTTTGAAAATCGGTCCACAAATCGGTGAACATACATAAAAAAATATATACAGCCGAACAGAGAACAACCTCCTCCTTTTTAGGCTAACAACTATTTGAACGTAGTAAGGGTTATGTTTATTATTTCCTAACCCGCACCATATAATTACGTTGACTGCACCTATCTTACAGGTATGTACCTAACAAGTTACTGTATTCAGTTTTGAGTTTCTTACACACATCAAGGAAGCTTCTTAGGCTTCATCTCACCTTATGTTGAGTGACGATAAGACCTGAGGTGGATGCGAGCTCCACCTGGAATCAGCGACTAAGAAATTGGCGGTCTAACTCTAATCGTAGGAATACAACAATGTTATTTCCGTTGGTACTACGGCGACAAACAAAGGCAAGATAGTAGTAGGCTAGTGGGCCCAGAAACTTTACTGCTATACTAAGCAGAAAAATTTCTGTTCTGTTTCGGTTGGTCTGAACCACTAAAGCATGGAGGCTGTCATGGTGTAGTCCTTGGAAATATGCGTATTAGCACAGAACAGCTAAAAGTATTAGAATAAAAAAGTAAAGGTACAGCGTTTAGCGGCTTAAAAAGCATTACGACTGGGGAAAGTACTCCCACCCCACAGAAGACCTGGCATCCGTCTGCATAGACGAAACGGCATATGTTTTGTACTGTTAAAACACAGATGAATCTGGTCGCAGTCAGTGTTGCAGGTTGATGCGATGCTTAAGGCAGAAACAAATTATTGTGTCGTGTTGTGTTGTGACGTGTCAGAAACTATTGTGTCGTGTTGTATTGTGACGCGTCAGAAGCGTATCGGTGTCATACATTTTATATGGCTAGAAACACATTGCCGCCACAACACAACACACGGTAATGTGTTTCTAGCCATATTAAATGTATGAAACCGATACGCTTCTGGCGCCTCACAACACAACACGACATAATATTTGTTTCTGCCTTTAGCATAATGTGGGCGCATCAACGTATCTGTACCCTTGACAAACTGTTGCGAAGAAAAAAGTGTATTACAACGCGGGACGGCGCTGAGTGAGGCGAGAACCAGTAGCGTACTCGCTCTAACGTAATATTCATATAATATTACGTTAGAGCGAGTACGCTACTGGTACTAGAGTAAACGAGACGGCAATGTTAAAGTTACAAAACCAATATTTATACGTACAAAACGGTAGTATTTGCAATTGTCACACGAAAGTTTTACGACATTTTTTTCGCTAAATTAGCGACGCAATCTTCATGGCTACGTCTCACGTTCGCCCGCGATCGACTAAGCGAGGTGGTGCCAATTAGTACCAACGTAGTGTGCAATTTCTCTGCACCGGACAGTGCGTCTAGGTGTGGGAGTATTCGCCTGTTATCCGTGTGGTGTATGTAACGAAAAAAAATATGTTTCAGGTACGATTCTTTATCAGATCCGCTCACAATGATAGCTGGCCGCCTCAGATCGGAGAGTGAAGTGAAACAGGTGGGCAACTGCTTATTTCAATATTTAATTTATTTTAATAATTATTAAAATTAAATTATTATTTCAATATTAATAGTATAGTAATAACCGCATAACAAATTCCTTGCAACTTAATCTCCGTTACTATTTCTTTATGCCACTCTGGCATTAAAGACCAAACCAATAACACCTCAAATTGGAGTCGCTTGATTTAAAGAAGGTGTCAAGAAATAGCCACATAGCCTAAACAAATTACACTTCTTCTGATGCAGTTATCTAAATTGAAGATTTCTTCGTTAATAATAATGTCCTCCTAACCGATATTCGGTCACGGTGGCCAATCTCTACACAGGCTAGCCATCTGCGCAGGAGATATTATAGTGCACAAGTGACTGCGCAAACGCAAGTGCACTCTCTGTTCCTTCACTCGCCTAGTCCGATGGGACGGTTAGCCGACACGACCGGGGCGAGATGAGGCGCAGGACCCACTGTTTAACGTGCCTTCCGAAACACGGAGGAGCTTGAGATGTTTTTTATTTTGGTCACCCATCCTAGGACTGACCACAGCGAACGTGGCTTAACCTCAGCAATCGTTCGCTAAGCGCACGCGCCAATGCGCCTCCAAGTTCCTCAAAATACTCAAAGTCCTCTTCGTTAATACCACTATTACTATTAGGTGGGTAGTTTGCTTGTTTGCCAACTCCGTTGCAATAAAAATAAAAAAAGGCTGTTAGCGATATAACAGACTTTAGGACATACGAGTATTATACCTCAGACGGTTGGGCAGTAGCTGGGGATTACTCAAACGTCCAGGGAAGTGGCGTCAAGACCCGAATCGTAGCTTGTCGGGCTGTCCCGGATAGGTCCGAATAATTGGGTTTTCCCAGTCCCCGGATCACCTCGACTATGGAGATGATGAATATCGAGTTTGGTTTAGTGGGTATGCCCCGCACTCAGCAGGGAAAATCCCACTAACGTATATTGAGTAGCCATCGAGAGGTACGGTGCGCAAAAGCGTTCCTTCTCGTCGAAAAAGGACATATTTGTACCTTTACTTGTTATGAACGATTTATCTCTTTAGTTCCAGGATTGGGCCAACGAAAACAAAGCTGCTTTAGGTGACAGCTATCAAGACATAATTGATGCTGCAAATGGTGCGCTAAAGGCACAGAAATGGGCGGCTTCTGTCCAAGCCGACATCAAGAGCTACCTGACAGAGGGTGACAAGCCTTTGGGGCCGGCTGCCACTAAACCCGTGGCATAGGCTGTCACAGTGCTTGAAATTTTCCTCACCTGCGAAGTGTACTCAACTTCCATTATTATGCAAAACAATGAAATGGCATTTAATAAAGAACATTATCCTTAATATGAATTTTAATGTAGTTTAATTAAGCTAGTATGTACCAAGAAAGGAGTAGTTGTGGTGCACGTAACAGGTTTCGTAACTTTCTCCCGATTAGTACTAAAACAGCATTAGCACAATCACTGTTATTTTCAGTACTCGACTATGCCGATTGCGCCTGGGTGGATTTGTCTGAGAACTACAAGCTGGAGCGTCTGTAAAATGTAGCAATGAGATTAATTTTTAGAGTTTAATTTCGGAATACTTGACCATGTTTCTTACTATCGCTCTCAAATCAAATGGCAAACAGAATTCAACAGCGTTGAAACTTATACCGGCTCTTCCTCCTTTAGAATGTTCTATTCTGTCTATTGTCTTCAACTCATCTAATTCCCCTAATTCACTTCCCTTCGTCATAATTTCCCTCCATATCTGAAAGAGTGCTTTCGCTCCTCTTTAACCAATAGAACATCCCGTTCATGCAACGACATTATTCTGGCTATACCTTCCTACTCAACACAATTCCTCTCTTACTCCTTTGCTGTGCAGGCAATCCGATTATGGAAAGCACCTGTCAATACGAGTATACGGAGGGCGCGTACATTAACATTCTTTAAGGCACTGTTGAAGAAGCACTAATATCTCTCACTTATAATATTCATATACTAGCTTTCCGCTCGCAGCTTCGCCCGCGTTATTATTGTTTTCCCGCGGGAATTTATATTTTCCCATAGGGAAAATAATTTTGTAGCCTATTTAAGCCCGGATGATAAATTTAATAGAAATTGGAACAGATTTTAAATATTTTCCATAAAAACTTTCAACCCCTATTTTGCACCATAAGAGAGTGAATTCTAATAAACCATGAAACACGTGTTTAATGAAATATTTTTAAGAGTATGAATCTCAAGTTTTATCAACATCGTTGCTAATTTAAAGATTTTTCCATACAAACTTGCAACCCTTTTTTTTTTAGGAGGGAAAATCCTTTTTACGGATTCGACAAGGGGCTGACTGACGAGGACACCCCAAGGATATGCCGGACTCGGGTAGAAGACCCCATACCGGCTAAAAACCCTCCAGATACTTCTACTTCCGTAGAGACACAATCGGGATCGGCGTTAGCCATTCCCCGATTGTGCCCCCTGGAGGGTTGCCTGGCGCACGCGCCAGGACTTACCTCTACTTTACCTTTCAGTCCCCAGCTTGTTAGGGGAGTTGGTGGCACGCGTTCAAGAACGCACGCCTTCTCCTCCCCAACCGCCTGCACCGGAGCGGTGCGGCGAGAGGGTCATCCTCTCGCGCCCGCTCCGCAGCCTCCTTCTGCGAGATAACATCCTCACAGAAGGAGGCGACAGCCTCCCACGCCGCCGCGCTGGTCAGCATCTCGCGTGCGACGCCGCAATGGTGACACTGCGGCGTCTGCTCCCTCCGTGCGACATGATGCAGATAATGGCCGAAGCACCCGTGCCCGGTCATCATCTGCACCATCCGGTAGGTGAGGCTGCCCCGCCGGCGCCCAACCCACTCCTCCAACACTGGACGAACGGCCTCGATCGTCCAGTGGCCGGCAGCTGGGCGGGCGAGCGTCTCGGCCCACTGGCGGAGAGCCTCCCTCTGCGCCAGGTGCCTCGTGCGCGCCACCTCCTGCGGGAGGGGCCGCTCCCCCCGACTCCTCGCTGCCACCCGATGTCGGTGCACGGCCGCAAGGACGCGTGCCTCGACATCCCACGGAGGCGAGCCCGCTAGAACGCAGGCCGCCCCGTGAGAGACCGTGCGGTAGGCCCGCACGGCCCGGGTGGCAATGACCCTCTGCGGCCTGCGCAGGAGGGCCATCGTTCGGGGAGTGAGACGCTCCGAACAAATCGGGGCTCCGTACAGCGCCATCGACCTTATCACCATCTGATAAAGTCAACGGCACGCTGCGCCCGGTCCCCCCACGTTGGGGAGGACCAGTCCGAGGGCTGCCGCGGCGGCAGACAGCCTTGGGGTGAGGAGCTTAAAGTGCTCCTCGAAATCCCATCGGGGGTCCAGCACCAGACCGAGATACTTCATGGAGCTCTCGATCTGAACTTGGACCCCCTCCACTCGGACACGGAGCCCCGCCTGGGGTCTGCGGCGACGCGGCGGCCTGAACGTCGTCTTTTCGACGGCCACGTCCAGCCCGAGGAGGCGGATGCGCCGGACGACCATTGTCGTGCCGACCGACGCCAGGTGGACCGCCTCCTAGTACGTGCGCCCCTTCGCCGCAACAAGGGTGTCGTCAGCGAAGCAGACAACCTCCATGTTCGGCAGGAGGTTGCCCCGCAGAACCCAATTGTACCCCAAAACTTGCAACCCCTATTTCATCCCTTCAGGATTAAACTTTTTTAAAATCACTTCTTAGTGTGCGTCCGCATTTCAAATTAAAAGAACAGTCCAAATTTCACGTTTCTACCATTAGTGGTTACGGCTGTGCGTGCCTCTATAGATGGGAACTTCTCCTTTTTTAAATTAGATTATACATCCTTCATTTCATTTATTTATTCCTTATACATTGATTATTTTCATGTTCTTATCTAACTTAACTTACTTTTAAGTAGTAAGAGAGCGCGTACGCTACATTCTTTCAAATCCCTAGTGTTAGTTATTATGCCCGAGTCGCGGGGCAGCGCTGGATTGCGACACTACTTTGCCAGCCGCTGTGTGTGCAGAAGGACGCAGTCTGCATTGAGTACTCGTGCTGTTGACCGTGGTTTTGATCGCTGATTAGCGACCCCGTATCTGTAATTATTTATTGTGTCTTAAAGGTCTGTCTTGGGCCCCTTGTTTGGTTGAGATTTACAAGTGTGTGTACATGAGTTCATGAGTTGTACCTACTCCAGAAGAACAGTCCAGCTACGTCCAACTCATGGATCGTCAGTGGCTCGCCTGGAGGCGATCAGGGGCCCCTGTTTTATACGCCACAGTACCTAAGGAGGGGAGAAGAAGCTGGACTGTGAGTACGTTGGTCTTAATTAATTCCAACGGATTGCCTGCACAGTAAAGGAGTAAGAGAGGAATTGTGTAGTATTTTCATCCCTATCATACTTCGACATTACATATTAACTCTTCAATATTTATATTTAAAGATGCCATAACAGGTGCGCGGGAAGCTTCAACAAGTTTGAGATTCCCTATATCCGCGTGGTCACCGCTCGTCGCCCGCCCTCAGGCGCTCCACTACGGCGCGGCGCACGACAATGCTACGCACCTTGACTTAGCTTTACTTCTTGTGATAACGTCCACTGTAACTCACGGACATGCTACGCGTGAATTGGTACTCGCGGTACCAGTGACGTCAATTCATGTCTTGATCGGATATGTTACTCATGCAGCTGAACGCTGCGCACGCTACACACGGTTACGTTACTGCGCGGGCCGCACGCACGTAGAGGCTGCAAGCGTTTGAAGCGTGAGCGAATAGTTTGGTTGCGTGTGGTTTTTTTATAGCAGCGCATGCGGTGTCAACTGCGTGGATCAGTTCACGCATGCGTTTGTGAACTCATCAAGCTCTGCGTCCGTGTATAGCGTGGCCGTAGGTAGCTTTAAAAGTAGTGGTAACGTCGATCCATGTGGGCTGACAAGCGGACACATGCAGCTATCTTGAGAGTGGTCATCGTAAAGCGCGTGCGCTGCAGTGGCTTGTGACACTTGTATGAACTACTTATACCGGGTATAAGTGTCGGTTTCGCATTTCTTTTAACAGAGAGATTAGACCATGATCCTAATATAAACATCGCCATCTAAATCGTAGTGCGCACGGATCAGCTATTTGGGTCATCAAACGTCAGCGCACCGATGTGAGCGGAACAAAAAAGATGTCGGCGCGCCATACATTGCGTAACATGGATAAGAATTTAAAATGAAAACTCCTTTTTTCGCATTAAAGCTTTTCCGGGAAAAATGAACATCGGTAAACAAATATTAACATTGGTCTGAACTCACTGTTAAAAGAAATGGGACACCGTCACTTACATCCTGTATATGAACTATTTATTATCTGTGCATGAAGGAACTATGGTGCTAGTCGACCGCCTGCTCGCCGCTACTAAGTCTATTATTATAATTATGTGTTCGAGTTTGTCGCATAGCGCCCTTGTCTGGAATATAGCCAAGCACTAAAACCCCCTATCTTGTAACTGTATCGGTGCCCGCTATGTGTCCCTCGGTACTGCAAACAGAGCCGACTACGACCTTTGGATGAGGGGCATCACTATACAGTACTTCCTACAGCTTTACAGCTTCCTAGGCGTAATAAAATGTTGGTGCAAAAGAATTTATCATTTACTATTAGTTCAAACAAGTACGTAACGCTCCGGGATCCTCTGGATGAGGGTCCTTGACTGAAAATGCCGTTTAATTTTCCTTCTTAATTTATATTTTGTTATGTGGTTTTCACCGTTTACCTAGTAACACATCAAAATGAATTACGCCCTTAACATATTCTAGCATTCTGGCTTTCAATCCATAATATGGTGTGATCAGCATAGACAAAGCGCGACCTAGCAAAGAGTTGCCAGAGCAGTAATGTATACAAAAGTATTAAACGGGTATCACAATAACATGGCTCCCTAACAATAATCTAATAGCTGATGCATGAAAATAGTGACAAGAATGTACCTAATTATTGTGGTGATTATCAATCGAATAATATAGCGATGCGATATGATATGCTATCAACGTTATTAGTGTCATGAAAATTATCTGTTGACTTATATTCCGCTGTTAGTTATAGCCGAAGCCACGCTTCACCCGCCACCTAGATATGGTGAGTTTATTTATATTTAACAGTTGCTCTCTGTGGATATACTTTAAAGAAAGAAAGAAAGAAAACATTTATTGACCACAAGCACACATATACAAGAAAAAAAACATTTATACATAGCGGCCAATTAGAACCCGACCTCAGCATAAGCTGCAACAGACTAGTCTGATGCAGCGCTGGATACCGATCTCGTATCCGTGCAGTGACAAATATTTAACAGCTGTTCTCTGTGGATATACTTTAGATACCTACCAATCTCGTATCCGTGCAGTGACAAATTTACCTCTTGGCCACCGGCGACGCGACTTGGGGCTCTTTCCGTACCCAAAGGGTAAAAGGGGGAACCTATTACTAAGACTGCGCTGTCCGTCTGTTCGTCCGTCCGTCTGTCTGTTACCAGGCTGTATCTCATGAACCGTTATAGCCGTTTTTTGCTCTAAGTATATTAATTACGGCAACAGGTAGACGTTTGAAATATTCAAGCGTCTAACAGAACATATAACAGAATATTTTGTTGTAAGTATATTCACTTTGAAAATAAATAATTAAATTAAAATAAATATTGAAGGGGGGCTCCCATACAACAAACATGATTTTTTGTCGTTTTTTTTCGCGATGTTAATAACGGCAACAGACAACTTGCAAGATTTGCTTACAGACAGACACTGGGATAGGTGAAACTAAAAAAGGTTATAATATGTATAGTGTGTAATAATTTTGTACATATAATGGTACGGAACCCTTCGTGCGCGAGTCGCAGTTGGCCGGTTTTTTAAACATTCATCAGGCGTTGAGTGCTCGACGAGCGTCATCTGCGTTCGATTTCTATTGATGTTCATTTTGTTTTCGACGAATATCAAAATAATATTGATTTTTGGCATAATGTTTTTTGTTCTCCTGAGTCAAGCTCAGACGCATGTAGGGAATGCAATCTCGTTCTCGCGAGATCTCGTTTTCGCGAGGTTTCGGCCTTTTTTAGCGAGATTGATCTCGGACGAAAAAAGGCAAGATCTCGCGAGTTTAACGAGATTGCACTTGAGCATAAAATAGTGTAATAGTCTGACTAATTGGTATATGTTGTTAATTAATCTGTAATATCTCATGGATCTACTGAGTAGAAATAGTTTCATTACTTTGATTTAATTGATAATAATATCTCAGTTTAATAGTCAACTCAACTTAGATAATAAGTTTCATTTTTTTGACCTCTCGTTGTTTTGTTTGTTATAAAAGATCTGTTTAATTACTAAAAGATTTTTGTTTGATATTAGAAGAGAAGACTGGTTGTTTCTTTCATTTGTTATTTGATAGATACGTATGTCAAAGTTTACTACTTAGAAGTTTATTAAAAAATTATAGACAGATACGTCAAACAATGTTTGTGCATAAAAGACTATTGAAAAAATTCGTGCAAATAAATGTTTATCTTATAATACTTATAATATTTATTATTTTTTTCCCAATTTATTCAAATATTGTGATTATTTGCAAAAAAACACACCAAACTGCTAATCTCGCGAGATCTCGAAATTGGCGAGATCTCGCAGTATTGTTATTCTTAAAGTCGCGGGATCTCGCTTGAGCCTCAATCTCGCGAGATTTGCATTCCCTAGACGCATGACGAGTGCTCAATGTCAGACCAATTATTAAAAAAAAGGGCCCAGCAACGCGACTCGCGAAGCAACTAGTCACGTGCAGAAAGTTTGCCGATGACGTCATGACGCCATGTGTCGGTTGTTACGGTTGCGACTTACGGTACTAACTAGCCCTGCGTTCCGTAAAACGATAAAAGTGATAATATCGCGAATCCGACCAAAGTCACACCATAACCTATTGATTCAATAGCCCTTATATTTTGTGACGATTTAATTTGGTCGGATTCGCGATATTATCCTCAGACTATAGAAAAAATTCTATCGAATATTTTTGTATTCGATAGAGAATACTCCAAGATCCCATAATAATCGAGGAAAACCCTTAAATTTTTAGGTGTGTCCAACGTGTTTTGTGTGTATGTTACGCGATTACTCCACCAATTGTGAACCGATTTTCAAAATTCTTCTTGTATTCGATAGAGTGTAACTCTGGGGTGGTTCTAAGGTCACCAGAGTCAGGATCTAATGATGGAATCTCATGAAAGTCGAGGGTATTAAATGAGGGTGTCTTTCACTTAAAAGTTAAAAATGAAAAATATTTTACAAAAAATAAAAACCGACTTCAAAAACACTGAAAGGTTAAAAATAATATAAGTATACGTACAGACAATATCACACTTTTATAATGAAGTCGGTGACAAAAAGACTTTCTAGGAGATCATCGTTTGGCACCGAATTCAATATAGAAGTGTGATGTTGTCTGTAACTATTCTTATATTATTTTTATAGTGTTTTTGAAGTCGGTTTTTATTTTTTGTAAAATATCTTTTATTTTTTTGCAAACAACAGAAAAGCTCTTGGCTTTCATCTCAGCTAATGGTAAGTGATAATTAGCCCGAAGATGGAAGCGAGATTCACCTCGATTGCCCAACAACTAAGTTGACAAACAGACGGATAGATGGACAACGAAGTGATCCTTTAAGGGTTCTGTTTTTTCCTTTCGAGGTATAGAACCCTTAAAAGATTTGCGACTACGGTTCAGTTAAAGGGATTTTATTTCTGTTGTGTTTTAAAAGTATGAAATCTTACATTTTTTAATAATTACAAATCACAAAGGAATAGGAACATTTAGTTTGAAAGTGTCGTCCTCTCCTCTTTCAAACTTTTTGAAAATTTCGATCTAAAGAAATTAAAAATTTTTAATAAAAAAAAGTTGAACATATTTTAATGTTTTTCTTTATGCCACTGAATTATCTTTAGTGCTTCTTTTATGTCTAAAATAATCAGCTTCGTAACTTTAGTGGAAATTTAGAAAACAGTAGTGTAAAGAGCGTCGGTGGCGCAGTGGACTCGGCACTTGCCTTCCAATCGGGGGGTCGGGGTTTGAGACCCGCCATGTACCAATGTGTTTTTCGTTTCGAATTTCATATGTACATTTGTCTGACGCTCCTACGGTGAAGGAAAACATCGTGAGGCAACCTGCATACATCTGCGAAGAAATTCAATGATGTATGTGAAGTCGACCAATCCGCACTGGGCCAGCGTGGTTGACTAAGGCCTAATCACCCTAATATAGGGTAGGCTCGAGCCCCTCGGTGGGGACGTATATGGGCTGTGATGATGAGTGTAAAGTCAAAATTTGAATGTTAGTGAATAATTACTTAAAAATTCATCTTTAAATTAAAAATCTAAACAGGCAAATTCATGGTTTTTAAGTATGTGTAAAAACTTCTCTAGACTCTCTGCTTTCATGATAATTTAAAAAAAAAGTACTTAATAGGGCTACTTTGGCTTAAATCGGCCATTAAAGATAGCAAGGTGAAAATTTCATAAAACTCGACTTCTGAATATTTTTTTTTAAATTCCAATTATTTATTAATAAACCAAAAATGATTGTAGAAAAGCTAAAAATGTATTATTTGAAGGTCAAAAATAACTGTTCCTGCTGCCATCTTTAATAACCTTTGAAGGTTTATTATAACTTAATAAATGAAACAAAACATTATTTTCAAAGTATTTATTATTCGATCGCTTAAAGAAAGTTTTCAAAATGACGACCTTCGTGCTCAATACATATTCTACATCGTCTAAAAAAGTTTTCTTTTAAATGTATAAATGCAATTCTGTTGTTTTTTATTGTTTCTTCCGCTTGTCTTAATTTTGTTCTTAACACTGTGACGTTTGTAATGTCCTTAGCGTATACTAATTCCTTGTAGTATCCCCAGACGAAAAAATCTATGGGGTTCAAGTCGGGGGACCGTGGCGGCCACGCAATGGGCCCTCCACGACCGATCCATCTGCCTGGAAATGTTTCAGACAAATGTTGTCTAACATTTCTAGCAAAATGGCATGGAGCGCCGTCGTTTTGAAAAATCATATTTCTCCGCGTTAATAGGTCTACATCTTCTAATAAGACGCCGAGATCACGTCGTAGAAATTGCAAGTAGGCCTCGCTGTTCAGTCGGTCCGGTAGTTCGAACGGACCAATCAGCTGTCCGTTTAGGATGCCTGACCACAAATTGATACTAAATTGTTCTTGGAAATTAGATTCCCTTGTGAGGTGTGGATTTTCTCCACGAATGGTAGTTATGCGCATTAAACACCCCACATCGCTTAAAATGTGATTCATCAGTCCATAGAATATTTTTAAAGAAATTTTCGTTTTCAGCTTGTCTCCGTAACATTTCCTGACAAAATGCCACCCTTCTCGGGTAGTCTGCGGGCTTGAGCTGCTGAACTTTCTGGATGTGATATGGGTGAAAACGCTCTTGATGAAGTATTCGATGTGCTTGTGATTTCGGAATTCCGATTCGACGTTCTATTGTTCTTACACTAACTGATGTATCTCTCACCACTTCTTCGACCACTGATTGGACAGTATCTGGGTCACTCATTTCAGATGGGCGCCCCGATCTTCTACCTGGTAGGTGTCCTTCCATGTAAGAGTTATGTACTCTTAAAATCATGCGATGATCAGGCCAAGTTTCAGGCTGAGGTCCACCTCCATTTTGTACTTGCTGCCGGAACAACCTGGCTGCTTCAGAAGTATTTCCTCTTGCATATCCATAAAAGTAATGCATAAGAGCATATTCTTGCGATGAAAAAGACATCACAAAATGAAGAGCTTGAAAAGTCCGTTAAGAATGCCAAATTTGTCAAAATCCCGTATTCACACAAAACCAAATCGTAATCGCACTCAAGGTCCGTAAAGAATGCAAAGTTCGTCAAATAATCACAAATGAGCGTATCGTACGTAAGGCGCAAACAAAAACAGGCAAACGACTGGCGCCAGAATACAATAGGCGCTCGGACTACACCCTCCGCCTCATCCCCCTGTCACAAAGAATAGCATTCCTCAGTTACAGTTATCCATTTCGCCAATGAGAGTGAGAGAGATAGCAATAATGCGGTCTCTTTCATATCCTCTCACTCGGGCAATTTTTTAGCAGGTAAGTACTGCGTTACATCCAACACTACAACCGATGTGATCCGCGAGAAAAATATTTTAATATGGGTTTCATGTAGTTAATTTTTGCTAAATTGTAATTAATCTGAACCTTAGAAATTATAAAAAGACCAGATATTTTTTTTATCATCTGATAGGAATTTGGTAAATTTTATGAAATATGCGGTGATATGCGGAGCCAAAGTAGCCCTATTAAGTACTTCTTTTTTAAATGATTATGAAAGCAGAGAGTCTAGAGAAGTTTTTACACATACTTAGAAACCATGAATTCGCCTGTTTAGATTTTTAATTTAAAGATGAATTTTTAAGTAATTATTCACTAACATTCAAATTTTGACTTTACACTACTGTTTTCTAAATTTCCACTAAAGTTACGAAGCTGATTATTTTAGACATAAAAGAAGCACTAAAGATGATTCAGTGGCAAAAAGAAAAACATTAAAATATGTTCAACTTTTTTTTATTTAAAATTTTTAAGTTCTTTGGATCAAAATTTTCAAAAAGTCAGAAAAAAAATTATTACTCGAAAACTACGAATAATCGCGGAACATACATGGGGGTGATTCGGGTACTCCAAGAGGTGCTCTAACTCTGGACTTACGTGGCTTCACCAATGATCACCATTTAAATCCATACAGGCATAGTTGCAATAAACATCCATTACTTTTAATGCTTCTTTAAG